>JAJHZJ010000378.1:600000-1125000 GCA_023548195.1 Bettongia penicillata ogilbyi
AAGGGAAAGGGAAAGGGAAAAGGAAAAGAAAAAGAAAGGAGCCAGTAAAACCCAAGTCAACTGGGCATCTTTTGGAAATCCACATTTACCTTCCTTTGGAGAGGAGAAGGAAGGGGAGGGGAAGCAGACAGGAGAGGAGGAGGTGAGTTACCTAGCTAGCTGGGTCCCCATTCAGCCACTTGTGTCTTCTCATAGGATGGTGTTCATCCTACATTGCCGAAGAAGACCATGACATCAGAGAAATGATGACATGACTTGCACTTGACTTTGTTTTGAGTGAGGGAGGGCTGTGCAAGTCACCAGCCTCACTTGTCTTCCAGAGCCATCCCCAGAAGTGATATTACTGATTCAAAGTGTATGCACATGTTTGTAGCCTTTTGGGCATAATTCCAAATTGGTCTCCAGAATGGTTAGATCAGCTCACAGCTCCACCAAAATGAATTAGTGTTCCAGCTCTCCCACATCTTCTCCAATATTTATCATCTTCCTGTTTTGTCATGTTAGCCAATCTGATAGGTGTGATGTGGTACCTCAGAACTGTTTGATTTGCATCTCTCTAATCAGTAGTGATTTAGAGCATTTTTTTCATATGACTATAGATAGCTTTAATTTCTTCCTCTGAAAACTCCCTGTTCATATCCTTTGACCATTTATCAATTGAAGAATGACTTGTATTCTTGTACATTTGACTCAGTTCTCTATATATTTTAGAAATGAGGCCTTTATCACAGACACTAGTTGCAAAAATGCTTTCCCGCTTTTCTGCTTTCCTCCTAATCTTGCTTGCATTGGATTTGGTTGTGCAAAAACTTTTCAGTTTAATGTAATCAAAATTATCCATTTTGCACTTCATAATGCTTTCTGTCTTTTGTTTAGTCAAAAAATTCTCCATTCTCTATAAATCTGACAACTATACTATTCCTTGCTTCCCTAATTTGTTTATAGTATCAGTCTTTATTACCTAGATCATGTATCCATTTGGACTTTATTCTTGTGTACAGTGTCAGGCATTGGTCTATGCCCAGTTTCCACTCCACTTTTATCCAATTTTCTCAGGAATTTTTAGCAAACAGTGAGTTATCCCAGAAGCTGGGGTTCTTGGGTTTATGAAACAGTAGATTGATATATTAATTGACTACTATGTCTTGAGTACCTAACCTGTTACACTGGTCTACCCCTCTATTTCTTAGTACCTAGTGGTTTTGATGATTGCTGCTTTATAATACAACCTGAGATCTAGTAGGGCTGGGCCACCTTCCCTATCATTTCTTTTCATTAATTCCTTTGATATTCTGGACCTTTTGTTCTTCCAGATGAATTTTGATATTATTTTTTCTAGGTCCAGAAAATAATTATCTGGCAGTTTGATTGGTATGGCATTGAACAGGTAAATTAATTTAGGTAAGATTGTCATTTTTATTATATTAACTCAGCCTACACAATAGATTTTTAAAGTAGGAAAAGCCATTCAGATTATTCAGACTAACTCTTTTATTTTATAGATATGGAAGTTGAACCCCAGGGAGCTACAGAACCAGGATTCAAATCTAGGGTCTTCTGGCTTTGTCAAGGTTCTACTGTAATAGGCTGCTTCACTCTTGGGTTAGTTTAAATGTTAGGTAGAAGATTGCATTATATTGGAGAAGATGGTAAGGCTTATTTTTTTTTTATGGTTTCAATGATTCCAGCCAGAGTTTCTCTGTTTCTTAATTGTTTTGTTTCAATAATCTTCCATAATTTTAAATATTTCTTCTTGTTAGCCTCTAGTGATTTTAGGCTTATTTGATAGAGGATAACATCCAGTTCTAGAGAATGGATAGTCAGATATCTGGCAGGAGCATTGGGTTAAATTCTAGCAACCATATTTTAGGAAAGTCATTAAAAACTGGAGAATATTTAGAGGAGGGAAATTAAAATTGTAAAGGGCCTTATTATCATGGTATAAAAAGGATCAGGGATATTCCAGATAAAGGAAGACGGGGAGAGGTAGAGGAGAGAGGCATATTAGCTGACTTCAAGTATTTAAAGGGATATCATGGGGAAGAAGGGATTGGGCTTCTTCTGTTTAGCCTTAAGTGGCAGATTAGGAAAAATGAGTGGAAATTGCAAAGAAACCAATTAAGACTTGGTAAAGTGAAAAAATTCCTAAAAATCAGAGTTATCCAAAGGTGGAATAAATGGTTTCCTGAAGGTCTTCAAGCAAAGGTTGGATGATCAAACCTTATAGAGGGCATTCCAATCTAGGTATGGATTGGTTTAGATAGTTTTTGAGATTCTTTCCAACTCTGAGATTCTGAGAAAATTCCTCTGTTTGATTATTTTCCACACAACAGGGTTACATATTAAATAAGCAAAATTGTCTTTAGCACTGGCTGCTATATGTCCTTTCAATTCTCTTCCCTTCCTCAACTGGGCAGACATTGCTATCTTGCTGTCCCCTCTGAAGTCCTTGATGGAGTTTTCCCATGTCTACCTTCCTCAGGAAATGTCTACATTCTAGACCTTTTCTGTACCTTAAATAAAATTCATCAAGCCCCTATTCCATTCTCTCAGGGTTTTTAAATTTAGGCTAATTTAACTGCTGTACATGGGTTAATGTGTTTCACTGCTTATATATCTATGTTCATCCTACCAAGGGCTTTTTGGACTGGACCTCTGAGCTGGAAGGGACTTCATACACCCTTTTATCCAATCCCTTCATTTTATAGATGAGGAGACTGAGGCCCAGAAAGGAATTGTCTGAAGTCATAAAGGTGATAAACAGGAAAACTAGGATTTAAACCCAGGCCTTTTGATTCCAAATGCAACCTTTCTAGTTCTAGGAGTGCTCCATAACGACCATAGCCTGTCTTTCAAGGGACCAGTATGCTACTGGGGACCAAAGCAGATGGGAGTTTGTCTTAATCTACTAAGAACATGCTTTCAGTAGCATTTTCCTACTTTGGGTCATAATACTAAGAACTGTGATGATGGTAAATTATTATCTATATTGAAGAGTCAGTCCCAAGGGTCCTTGTCCCTGGCAGTTTTGTATACTGGCCAGTGTAAGAAGCACAATAAATGGGGAGAAGAAGAATTTACTTAGACAAACATTTCCTGTCCAACTTTCTCTTTCAACATCCCTTCTTCCTGTCTTCCCCACTTGAGTACATGTGCCTGGATGGTTAAGGTTTAGCCCTGTAGGTGAGAGGAGTAGAACAGTTTTGAAATCTTGCCTACTTCAAAATATTTCTCTCATCTGGCTGCTACAATGATTGAAATTAAAACCCAGTCCTTTTGGTTGTCATTGTACGTCTAAGAAACCCTTAGTGGGTAGTACAAGGGTACATAATACGTGTGACACACATTAACCCATAAGTAGCAATTACCTTACTCAATGCATGCATTTCTTGTGCTAGTCCAGGTGCTACTTGAAGATGCTGATGATGGTGACAAACACCTCACTGTTTTTGAGACAGCTCATTTATTTCTGTAACTGATTTAAAAAAATCATGTTGATATTGTCTCTAAACCTACATCCCAGTGACTAGTTCTGTCTTCAAGAGACACACAGAATAAATTTAATATACCTTCCACATGTCAGCTTATGTTAAACTTCAGTCTTTCAACAGGTTAAATTAATCATCTAAATTTAAATGGAAAAATGACCTTAAAAAAGAGGGCCTCTCTTGGGATTTATCATATATGATATGACATATATGAACTATGACATATATGAAACATATGAAATGACATAGGGGTCACTAAGAGTGGTCATTTCATACTTTTTGATCATGTAAAATGAGAATGCATTCCCAATACATGTATTTTTATAAATTATATTCCATGTATGACTATTAATAATTGTATGCAATGTAAAAATTACATTAAAATTTTTAAAAGGAATGAAATTGAGATAAAATAATATTTGATTCTAGAACCATTGGAATTTATTGATTAGTACATGAATATAATTGAGCAGCCATGTGTAAGATTGATTGGAGTGGAAAGACATTTGAGGCAAGGAGACCAATTAGCAAACCATTAAAATAGTTCAAGGAAGAGGTGATGAGAACTCAGACTGGAGTGATGGCCATGTGAGTAGAGAAAAAGTATAGATGTGAGATATGAAGGGGTGACCAAAGTAATTTGTCAACTAATTAGATTTATGGAATAAGTGAAAGTGAGGCATTGAAGAAGGCGCTGGGGTTTGAGTACCTTTGAATGACTAGAAAAATGGTGGTGTTCTCAAAATTAATAGGGAATTTTGGAAGAAGAATGGATGGGAGAATAATTTAATAATATTAGCAATCCAGATCACTGCCCATTCATCCCTAATTATAAAAAAGGGGGGAGGAAATCAAGATTCTTACTCACCAGACACTGCCCTCAAGTATAGAGTCTTCCCTCTAAGGATGCCTGGCATAGCCACAAGGTGACCTAGAAGGTAGCAAGTGGGAGCTGAAGTTTCCTAATGTCATCTGTACAGCTGTTGTCAATAGAGTTAGTTATAAATTGCCTTGAGAGGGTCAATACTACCTTCAGCTCACAAAAGGGTAGTTTGGTAGCTTGCACAGCAGAGGAGGGGGCAGACTGGGAATTGTTGGGGGATAAGGGTAGGTGTGGATGGATTGAATACAAGCCCCAGTGTACAAAGATGGGATACAATCTGTCTTCTCACTCTCTAATTAGTTAACCAAATATTCCTTGGAGTCAAAATACATGACTGCTGGGGTGACTTCATTTCCTGTTAGGGAATTCTGGCCTCCATTTTGGAGATCACTGATCTAGGTTAAAGAACTAATGCCTACAGAAGATAGATAATGCACCCATGGTGCCTAATTATTGCAGAGTAGAAATAGAATCTAGGTCACCCAGGCTATCCAGTGTTCTTTCCAATATAGTAGCTTAATAGGAATTTGAACTACTTCAAGCATGGATTTGATCAGACTAGTCTCTTAAAATCTAGCTTATCTAGATTTTATCAAAATATTGAATATTGTTTTCATGCTATTCTAGTGGATAAATTGGAGAGATACATTCCAGACAATAGACTAGGGTAAGAGAATACAACAGGGCGAAAGCATAGAATAACAATAGAATAGAATAACATAACCAGTTAAATGCCTGGACCCAAAGAATAGTCATTTATCATTTCAGGTCTCTTTGGAAGGAGGTTTCCAGTGATGGTTCCCAGGAATCTGTGCTTGAACCTGTGCTCTTTGACAATTTTTATTAATGATCAGTTTTGTGAATGACACAAAGAAAGCTAACACACACTCATCATCCAAAAAGTTCTCAACAGAATATTGTGGCAAATGTAATAAGATGAAATTAACTAGATGAATGAAAATATAAAATCATCAACTTCACAATTACAAGTTAGTTTAAGGCTTGGTTAGGTATAGATACCAGTGTTGAAATGGTTAATATCTGAGAAATACTTGGTGATTCTAAATGATCTTTATAACATAGAGAATAGCTATTTGTTAAATCTTACATCTGCTTCTCAAGCCCTCAAGTTATGAGAGTGAGGTAAGAATTATATATCCATTTTGGATCAGAATTTCTTTGGGGCCATAACATTCAAGTCCTTATTATTTTAATGCAGACAATCTTACTTTGGCAACCTGTGTGCAATTTTAAGTATTATTTGGAATACCAATCAGGCTATACTGATGTGACCCAAGATACAAAGAAATATATTCATAATGGGTACAGCAAAAGGACTGGCAACCACAGCAAAAGTCACTTTTACCATAATATTTGATATTTCCGAGAAATCATCCTTACTGGCATTTAATCTACTACCTTGAATTGTTCTAATTGTAATATAGTGTATAGAATAAGGGAAATGATCACTTGTTCTGTCCTGCTCAGACCACATCCAGAGTATTCTATTTGGTTTTAGGCAACCCTCATTTATTAAAACTGAACTGTCTTAAACTCAGGTATGATCATTCAGCTATTCAACAAACTTCAGTGGTCATCTGTTACCTCCGGGTTAAAGTATACAATCTTCTGTTTGAACTTAAAGGTTTTCATAACCTAGCTCCTTTTTCCTTTTCCAGTCTTCTTACACCTTACTCCCTTCCACATACTCTAAGATCCAGTAATACTGACCTATTTGCTGTTCCTTTCAGATAACATCCCATCTTCAAATCTGAGCATTTTCATTGCTCTCCCTGCACTGCTTCAAACTTTCTCCCTTCTTCTCTCCTCCTAACTTCTGTAATTTTCTTTAAGTCTTAGCTAAAGTCATACCTTCTGCAAGAAATCTTTCCCAGACCTTCATCTTACTGCCATTCCTCTGAGATATCCCACCTCAAACCCATTTATCTCATATATTTCTTGTTTGTACATAGTTATTTGTCTGTTGTGAGCTTCTTGGGAAGAGGGACTATTTTTTGCGGCGCCCCCCCCCCCCCCGCGCCATATTCCTAGTGCTTAGTGTAGCACTAGGCATTCAATAAATGCTAATTGACTGACACGTTTTAAGAGGGACACTGACAAATTGAAAAACTATGTCATGTGAGGAATAGTTGAAAGAACTGAGGATATGTCCTCTGGAAAAGAAAACACAAATGGAGATATAATAGCTGACATGAAAATAAATATCTGAAGAGAAGTCATGCAGAAGAGGGATTAAACTTGATATCTGTAGTTTTAGAGGGGAGAAATAGAACTAGTGGGTTGATTTTACAGATAGATAGATCTGGACTGAATAGAAGGAAAAAATGTCCTAAATAGAGCTCTTTCAAAATGAAATGCGTTGCCTAAGGAGCTGGTTAGTTTCCATTCACTGGATATGATCAAACAGAGGTAGAATCGGGCATCTTCTATTGAGTATATTATGAAAAGGACTGACACGTCAGTTAGAGGTCTTATAGTTTGCCTGACTTCCTCCTCCTCTTCCCAAATTTTCTTCCACTTGTGAGTTTTCGCTTGACTTTAAGATTTGCTTCCCATTACCTCCAGGATAAATACAAAATGCTCTATTTGGCATTCAAAGACCTTGATAATAACTTAGGTCCCTCTTCCCTTTCCAGTTTTCTTATATCTTATCCTTTTATAAGTACTGTTTGATCCACTAACACTGGGCTCCTGGCTGTTTCATGAACAAAACACCCCATCTTGGCTCTAGGCATTCTCTCTGACTGTCCCTGGAATGTTCACCCTCCTTTGCTCTGACAAATGACCTTCCTAGCATTCTTTAAGTCCCAACTAAAATCCTATCTTCGATAGGAACCCTCCCTCAACTCCTCTTAATTCCAGTGCCTTCCCTCTTTTAATTATTCCCTATTAATCTTGGCTATAACTTATTTTGCATATATTTGTTTGAGTGTTGGCTCCCCCATTAGATTGTAAGCTCTGTGAAGGCAAGGACTGTCTTTTCTCTCTTTCAGTATCCCTAGTACTAACAGCAATATCTGGAAGATAGTAGGAACTTCATAAATATTTATAGATTGATTGATGACAAAATATTAGCTTTATAAATACTCTGATGGTACTAAGAGAGGGAAAAAAACAGTGCCATAAGCTGGTATAATGCAAATAACACTGACCTGGAGTTAGAAAACCTGGATTCAAACCCTTCCTCTGATATTTACTACTTGTGTTACCTTGGACAAGTCACTTAACTTCTCTGGAGCTTAGTTTACTTAACTGTGAAATGAAGTTGAGGGATATACTTGAAGGTTTCTGAGATCCCTTCCACAGGATCTGTGATCCTATAATCCTTGCTATGAAACATATATATATATATATGAAAATTTTTATATTTATCTATTCACTTTATGAATTACATAAAGGAATCTGAAGAATATGCATTAAAATCTTTATTATGAATTTACTCTGTAATCTTGGGCAAAAAGATTAATGTCTAAGTGATATTTGGCAGTGCTTTCTTTGGATTTGCAAGCTTAGCTTTCAGAGAATTGTTATTCCCCCTGATCCAATAAGCATAATTAGGAGAGGTTTGCCTGGGCAGGACAAGGTACCAGAATCTGGTACTATCAAGTTCCCTGTGGCAAGTACAGCTGTTTAACCCTGAAAGGGCAAGGGTAACATAAAAGATAAAGAAGTGAAGACGGAAAGCCCTAAGAAGCTTAAGTCCCAGGTTCCTGAGGGCTACAGATTCAATTGAATTCAACAAACATCTAATAAATGCTATGAAGACCTCTATGCTAAGAAAATTCCAAATATGGCCAGGACAATCCTGTTCTCATGGAGGTTTAGTCTAGTGGGGAAAATAATGAAACATACATAAGTAATTGTAACACAGAATAAGGTCTAAGTGCACAAGACAGAAGCATACATGCTAGATGAGGGAGAACCTGTAGGGATAGGGAAAGTTTCCTGAGGAGGTGGTGCTTAGCTGAATATTAAAGGATTGACAGGAATCCAATAAGCAGAGATAGGGGGAGGATAGAGGCAAGAAATGACATGCATAAAGAGATGGCAAGTAGTTCATTTGGCTACAATATACAGTACGTAAAGATGAATAATGGGAAACATGTTGGAAAGATGCAGTGGATTCGGGAGACTTTACATGCTATAATAAAGAGTTTGAACTTTTAATTAGGCAATTGGTAGTTATTGAAGGGTTTTGAGCAAAAAATAAATTATGGTGAACATGATCACAGTAGCAGCAATAATAATAGCTCCCATTTATGTAAGAACTGAACCTGTCATTTCATTAGCATAGGGAACTGCCAGATGAGGAAAATCCCTCTATAAATGCATGTGTCTTCTTCTTTAAAGAGTTATTTGAGCTTTATAGAGTTATTTGAGAGCCTAAGTGGCTTGCCCAGGCCCAAGCAGGTAGTATGTCGCAGAGGAAAAACCTTGAACTGAACTCTTCCTAATTCCAAGGCCATCTCTCCACTACACCACATTAATTTATATTGGGCTTCAACAATTTACAAAGAGCTTTCCGATGAAGTAGGTAGTACATTATTAGTGCCATGTGATTTGGAAATCTGGCAACCATGTGAAGGATGGATTATAGAGAGAAAGTAGAAGGACGCTATTCACATCCAGGTGAAGGCCTGTGCTAGTGTGATATCAGTGGAAATAGAGTGGAAGAGCCAGATGTGGAAGATTTTGTGGAGGTTTAAAAAAAAACTTGGGAGGTGATTGGTTATGCAAGGTAAGGGTGAAGAAAGAGCTGAGGATTATAACAAGATTTCAAACTTGGGAAACAGATTGAATAGCGACACCTGAAAGAGTGCAGTCAGAAGGAGGAACTTGCCAGGGAATGAACCCAGCTCCATCTCTGCCTCTAGAGCATAAAGAATTCAGGCTAAACTGGACGTTAGTGTATTTTTCTGTACTTTAATAGATTTGTGACCTCATTGATGTGGGTATTTCCTCCCCATCCATTCATGCTTTCTTATCTTATTTAGCTTTTGTCCACCTCTCCTCTATAAATCCTGCACAAGGATTCCACTGAACATTCTGGGGACCTTCTTTGAGGTCTTTCAACATCAGCATGTGGGTTTTCCTTCTGTTGCCCTTCGCTCTGGTTACATGATAGGCTTTTCTGGCTATGTAGGTCCTTGAAGATACTCAGATAGATGTCAAAATTCCTTCCATTTAACTTCATAATCTCTATTTCCTAATTAGTTTTTATGAAAAATAGCTTTTCTTTTTATATGGGAATCCACTAAATAATGGAGTGGGTAGAGCATGGAAAAGGAATGTCAGGCAAAATTTCAGATTATTTTTAAACAGTTGATGGAGTTTCTTGACAATCTTGCAAAAATTATCGGACATAGGAGGTATGCTTATCTTTATGTTCTTATCTAGTCCATCAGTTCATGCAGTTTTAAAGATTAACTTTATGTTATGAAACTGACTGTGCTCTGGGTACTTGATCACTTTAGAGATTACTTATCTCTAGGCATTCTCGCAGAAGCTAAACCTTGTAGGGGTATATTGTTAACACATTTGAAGTTTAAAATCTTCAGAGAAGAAAAGCTATTCCTGGGAATCTCTTTACCTTTTAATATTCTCATCTATCCTATTCTGGCAAAGGCTGATTCTTTTTTTGGTTTTTTTTTTTAGCCTTTAGGACAAAGTGCAAGACAGTTTTTGTTGGCTGAGCTTGAGTAAAGCTTATGTGTTTGACCTCTATGGAATTTAGTTCTGTCAGTTTCTGGGTACAAACTAAGTGTGTGTTAAGTAACCATTGCCTCCTAATGCCACTGACTCTTTCCTTTGCTTGCTCTTATGGCTCCTGATTCCATTTAAGTCCTGTCTTCTGTTTCCTAGTAGGGCTGTTCTTTCCCTCTTAGTTCTTGTGAAGTTCATATTTCGTTTACTCCTTACTAGGCCATTTTCTGGCTTTAGTATATGTTTCTTTCTTTCTTTCTATTTTTTGTCTCTACTAATTCTGTTTCTAACTCCCTAGTCCATAAGTTTTCAGCCTCGATTTTGCGTGTCTCATTACGGGCCCAACCCTAACCCCCTCCTTTCATGTTTTTATTTTGACTCTCTGCTGTGGTTGTGTGCACATGCCTGTGCATCTAGATACGTCATCAAGCTCACAGAAGTCTGTCAGTTAATGGGAAAGACTGACTTATGCTATGTTTCAGTAGAGCCTGTCCTAGGCAAAATTAGGTAGCAGGTGAACTTGAACTTAGTACCTGTCCTATGTGCTCCATCAACCCAGGTCTGTCCTCTTTTTGTCTTCTGTTTGGAGGCAATCATGGTGGCATGGTAAGAATTGTAACTCTGGAGTTACTTGGCTTTGACTCTCACACTCTCAATAAGTTTTGTAATCTTGGACAAATCACTCGAATCTTCTTTACTCTATTTACTAATTCGTAAAATGAAGATGATACTTAATAACCTATCTAATAAGGCTGTTTTGAAAACCAAATGGAATAATTTATCTAGATTACTTTATAAGTGAAAAGTCCATATATTGTATCTATTTATTATTCTACTCAAGGACTTGGGGTCAGAATTCTGTTCTGTTGCATGCAGATATCCTTGTGAGGTAGGGTAGCCTCTCAAGTCACATTTTAGTTGGGGCTTTCTAGGGACAATGCCTCCAATTTTTGTTTTCTAACTTATCCATTCCTAAAAATGGGAATTTCTGGTAGGTAGAAGGAAAAGACACATGAAAGACTGGCTAATGAGGGAGAAAGACATTCTGGCAGAAAAACCGTTCTTCTATTTCCCTTATCCCTTTTTCCCTTTCTGGTTACTTTCCCTTCTTCGTGTCTTTCATGAACTCTGCTTTCTCTCTTTTTAGTATCCCTCTTTTGCCCTTCCTTTTTAATTTTCTTCATTCACTCCTTGGTCCATCTAGGTAAAGTCTATTAAGAACAAAGACCAGGCCGGGCTCGTGGGGATGGTGACATTTACAATTTGCTCCAGGAAGAAAGCCCTATGCTTCATGATTTATTGATTTGATTTCCCTGTGAGTATTTTTGTTAGGGTGAGTTACATTTTAAGAAAAGAGAGAAAATTAATTTTTTTCAGGTACAAGAAGTCTAAAAGAAGATATTCTAATAATCAGACAGGAATGGTTGATGTGACGTCTATACTAGGTACTGACTACTTACCCTTCTGTCATTCCTTGCTTTTCTGTGGTCCTATAGCTCCTGGATGATGTTCAGATAGATGTCAAAATCCCCCATCTGCCTTCATAATCTCTATTCCCTATTTTCTTTTTCTGTAAAATGCTGGGATGCACTAAATAATGGGTTAGGCAGAGCATGAAAAAGGAATGTCACATAGAGAAGTTACTCAGAGTTGTGAGCAGATTCTCAGGTCTATTTTTATTTAGAGCCATCTCTCTCTGGGAGACTACAGGGATCATGATGGCTGTGGATCTGAACCAGAATTGAGGATATTAGGGGTTAGGGGTATACCAACATAATCAAATATTTGTGTATTCAGGTGCATTCAAATCTCTTTTTCATTTCAATTTTAATTGCACTTCAATGTTATATTTACTCCCATGCCATAAGCTTTTGTTTCTTCAGTTTCTTCTGGGATATATTTTTCTTTTAAGCAACCTCCTCTTCTGGTTTTGGGACAATCTGTTCCTTTTCAGTAAGTATCATCTCATTATGGCAAGGAGAACTCATGTATAGGTTGATTCAACTATGAGCCCTATAAGTATACTGTTGCCTCTTGGGAGCCTTGTTAACCTGGATATGCTCAATGACAGGAAAATCCACATTCAAACCCTTCAATTCTGCATCATTATCTGCATTTGTAAGCATATGTAGCAAGAGTTCAGCACTCCTTTTGGGCCATCAATCCTATGTCCAACCCTATGACTTAGCCCAGGTGTACCTGCCAACCCCACTATTATACCAGTGGAAGGGAACACATTGTTTCTTCAATGTGACAACTTTCAAATACTTGGTAGCTTCTAGGATATGCATGCCCTTGACATCTTGGGCTGTTTCATAAGTGTTCTTGAAGTGGACCTGGAGATTTGAACTCCTTGACTTGTATGATTTTGTGGAGTTCTCTGGATCAAGAGAGTACCTCACCGTTTTAAATGATTACCTAGGATGACTCAAGGGAAGAATACATTCAAACCTCTTATCCTGCTCAGGGCAAAAATATTTCTAAGAAGTCTGAATACCAGATAACATTAGCAAGTAGCGCTGGCCAAGGGTTCAAGGGCAGTAAGTGCCTTCCTCCCAAGTGTGATTGTGGTAGTATTGGGGAAGTCCCCTATTTGTCCCCAGTAGCTATTGGCTAAGATTCCTTCCTTTGCCAGGGGCCTTTAAAAAATTGTATTTTAATTTCATTGTTAGTTAAAAAAATATTAAGCACATACTATATGGCAAACACCATGCTATAGATACAAAGAGAGGCAAAAACATATTCCCTAACCTCAAAGAACTCACATACTAGTGGAGAAACAATATACTAAAAATAGAAAGATAATAAATAGAAAACAATCTAAGAGGGCAGCTAGATGGCCTAGTGGATAGAGTGACAGGCCTAGAGTCAGGAAGCTTCATCTTCCTGAGTTCAAATTCAGCCTCAGATATTTAGTAGCAAGTCACTTAACCTCTGTTTACTTTAATCCACTGGAGAAGGAACTGGCAAACCACTCCAGTATCTTTCTTAAGAAAACTTCAAATGGGATCCCAAAGAGTCAGATGTGATTGAAACAAATGAACAGCAGCAACAGTCTAAGAGGTGATAGGACTATCAGCTGGCTGGGAATGGGAGCAAGGAGAAGCCTCCTGCAGAAGGTGGTATTTGAGGTGAGTCTTAAAGGAAGCCAAGGAAATTAAGACTCTGGGGAAGAGGGAGAATACTTCAAGCACGAAATGTAGATAGCTAGTGTAGAAAGCACTGATCCAGGAGGCGAACTGTTGTGTGTGTGAGGGACAATTAGCAGGCCATTATCTCCGGATCACAGAGTGAGGAGGGTACTATGGTGTTAGGACCAGACAAGATTGTGAAGAGATTTCAATACCAAACAGAGAACTTTATATTTGATGGTGGAGGTAAGGGGCCACTGGAGTTGGAGTATGTGTGTGGGAGGGTGGACATATGGACATAGGCAGATCTTCACTGAGGATAATTACCTTGACTCCTGACATCTGGGGGAGAGATCTGAGACTGGCAGATCAATTAGAAGGCTATTGTAATAATCCAGTTTAGAGGTGGTGAGGCTCTGAAAAGAGGTTTGGCTGTGTGAGGAGGGAGAAGGTTACATAGAAGAGATGTTGTGAAGATAGGAATAGCAATATGTGGTGGTGGATAAATAGGTGTAGTGAATGAGCAAGACATCAAGAGGAACACAAAGATGGTGAGCCTTTGTGATGAGGAGGATAGCAGTGTCCTGAGAAGTCAGAGGGAAGTTCAGAAGAGCAGCAGATAATGAGCTCTGGTTTGGGCATGGGTTTGAGAGGAGTAAATGTCCAATTTGAGATGTTCAGGAAGTAAATGGAGATTCAGGACTGTTGCTCAGAGGAGATGCTGGGGCTAGATTGACATAGTGCAACATGAGAAGTACACTGGTTCCAGAGTCAGAGGACCAGGGGTCAGATTCCACCTCTGATGACAAGTACTTGAGAGGCAGCATGGTACTGTGGATAGAACCCTATACTTGGAGAGAATGAAGAGGTGGTGAGGGGAAAGAGGTGTGGAAAGGAAATATTGAGGGCAATATGTGAGGGCAAAGACAAGTTCTTTGACTTAACAGTTTTTCCCAGGACAAATCCCAGTGGCAGTAATTGGTGTTTTCCATACACTAGAGAGTATTTCAACTACTGCAGCACTGATGGCTGTAGCCAGAGCCACGGTCCTGCAACACCCCAGATGAGAAGTCCTTTTTGTTATGAGCTTTTAACTCCTATTAAAGCTACTTTGAAAATAGTATAGTATGAAATAATCCAAATATTTATAAACCTTGAGATATGAAACAGTCCAAAATATCCAGATGTCATTTAGAGACTCATTTTTTTAAAGATTGACTAGTTAGAGAGAGCCAGTTAGATGGTGCAGTGGCTAGAACACTGAGCTTGGAATTAGGAAGACTCTTCTTGAATTCAAATGTGACTTAAAGCACTTCCTAGCTGTGTGACCCTGGGTGAATCACTTAACCCTGTTTGCTTTAGCTTCTCATCTATAAAAATGAGACAGAGAAGGAAATGGAAAACCACTCCAGTATCTTTGCCAAGAAAAGCCCCAAATGAGGTCATGAAGAGTCAGACACAACTGGAACAATTGAACAACAAGTTGAAGAAATGCCAAGGAAGAAAGAAAACCTGTATACATCTATAGCCAAACTGTAAAGTGATATATGCTACTTTGTGAATGTTGATGTAATTCAATGTACTTAGCAACTGGTTTTACCTTAGACTTGAGAAGCCCAAGCCCTGGGAAAAAACATTCTTTAGCTCAGCCAAGAGACTCAGAAAGGACCATATGACATTGGCCTAGAGATTCCTCTCTTGCACAGCTATAATATTATTTTGGGACTGTGGAAGAGCAAGAGGAAACAGTTTCTTATTTTTATCCTGCTTAGCAGTGCAATGGTACCCTCTTCTCTCTTACAATTGCCAGTCAAAATTATGATTACTTAAAAATAAAGGTTATTTTAAGATTTTTAACTCCCAACTAGAATAAATCCAACTTTCTTTAAAGCTCTTTTCTGAAATCTTGAAAGAAACTAAGACTAAATCAGAAAATACCCTTATGTTAGTTTTTAGGATGAAGTTTCCCAGGGACCTTTCGAAAGCATCTCAGCTTTCTCCCACAAAATGTTGGGGCAGAAGTACTCCTAATAAGAGAACTGATACTTAGCAGATATACGGCACTGTGTGTACTTGTATACATATAGTGGGTGTACATGTATACATATGGATGTGTGTTTAGGCACATATATGCCTAAGAGTATGTGCTTACTAAATATTTGTTGACTATTGACTGACCGACCATAAGTGAAATGGACTGCCCTCAGTGGAAGTAGATTTGTCCTCATCAGAAGTGTTCAAACAGAAGGTACATGGTATATTTGGGAAGGTTGTAGTAAGGATTCCTTTTGGGGAATGGGTTAGACTAGATGGATGTTAACGTCCCTTACAACTCTGAAATTCTCTACTTCTCTCAGTTGAAACAGTACATTGACATTTACATAGTGCTTTGCCCTCAGGACAAAGAGAACTTGAGAGAGAGGAATAAGGAAAGAAAAGGAGGACTAGAAGGAGGAGGGGGTGGAAGAGGACTTATTAAATGCCTCCTATTGCCAGACATTGTGCTGAGAGCTGAGAGTAAAAAAAGAAAAGCAAAAGACAGTCTCTGCTCTCAAGATCACAGTCGAATTGGGAGACAACATGTCAGCAACTATGGACAAACCAGACCTCTACAGGATCATTGAGAGAGAGAGAGGTTAAGAGTACATTTCTGCTTCTTGAGATCATTGATTTAGAACTGAGGCTCTTAGAAATTCAGTGACTTGCCCAGTACTTCTGTGTGTGTGTAAGTGTGTGTGTCTGTGTATGCACCTATCTATAATAAAAAATAATGACAGCATTGGACATGAAACCAGAATATTCAAGTTTGAACCTAAACTCTGCTGTTTACTAGCTGTGAAAGCTTGCAAACGAGGTTACTTCTCTTGAAGCCTTGGATTAGTTTAAATAGGATGTAATAATACTTGAAATACCTCCCTCCAGGACTGTTGAGAAGACCTCTTTTCATACATATATGTATATAGGTGATATATACATATATACACATACACATACAAGCACATACACACAACACACATGATTGACGTTCAGATGTTACTATTAAGAACAATGACAGATGGACAAGCCAAGCTTTTGTGTAAGGTGTCACATGGCCAGATGTGGACCTCAATAAAATGATTTGGTCAACGAGTTAAAGAGGGCAAAGAAGAGAAGCAAGGAAATGGACTAGGAGACTTTCAGAACAATAGCTCACATTTCACAATGGGTGTTCCTCCCAACAACTCAGTGAGAGAGGTATCACATATATTATCACACCTATTTTAAAGGAATCTTAGGCTCCAAAAGAGGAGGGGATTTTTGTTCGAGTTCCCTTGGCTAGTAAACAGCAGAGTCGAACTTCAGTATTCAGGCTTCATGTCCAATGCCGTTGCACTTTTCATTTAACTGGGTAATAGTTTTCTTATGTATTAGGAAGGAAGGAAAGAAAAAAGGAGGGAAGAAAGGGATGGAGGAAGGGAGGGAGAGAGGGAAGAAGGAAGGAAGAAGGAAAGAAGAAAAGAAGGAAAAAGGAAAAAAGGAAAGGAGGATTTATTAAGTGTTTTCTATGTGCCAAGCACTATGTTAAGCACTTCACAAATACAATCTCAGGACCCCCTGTCTTCCTGCCCTAGGGAGCCAGCTTTAGTCATAGACCCAGGCTTGTTTTGGAGACGAGCGGGGGAGTGGACAAGATTTGTGTCTTACCAGAAAGGAACTCCTTCAGGTACCACTGAATCCAATCTATACCCTACCAAGAAAAATTTTCTATCAGACCCAAGAAGTGGTGATTTAGCCTCTCCTTGAAGACACTGGCTGGAAGCACCCCACTAGATAGCTCTCATTTTGGGAGAAAACTTTCATCATTAGGTGGGTTTTACCCTTATGTCAAGTCCAAAGCTTTATTCTTGGTGGACCTACACCTGAAGCCCTGAACTCTGGGAGTGGACACTTGGCCCTGCAACATGGAGTATGACTAGAGCAGGGGGAAGAAGCTGCTGCCCTGGTTCCTTTTCTGGCTCAGTCTAGGTCCCTTCTGTGACCATGACTTTACTGCTGAACTAGGTACTTGACTCTTCCTTGGGCAGCACCCCAAGGACCCCCACTCTGGAGGGGATATGGCCAGGCTCCAGGAGCCAGGGACAGCTGGAGTCCTTCTGGGGTTTTGAAGTCTTGGAGGAAAGAAAGATCAGAGATTTCAATTATCTTAAGACAGTCTAGTTCAGTTGG
This sequence comes from Bettongia penicillata ogilbyi, assembly GCA_023548195.1. Classification (NCBI taxonomy): domain Eukaryota; kingdom Metazoa; phylum Chordata; class Mammalia; order Diprotodontia; family Potoroidae; genus Bettongia; species Bettongia penicillata. The sequence continues at coordinate 617,433 of JAJHZJ010000378.1, forward strand.
TTTATTTTATGGATGAGGAAAAAAAAAAAGTCCAGAATGGTGATTTGACTTGACCCAGGTCACATTAGACAGTAAACGTTAGTAGTGGAGTAGAGAGGCCACTGGACTTGGAGTAAGGAACACCTGAACTCAAATTTCCTTTCATATGTATATGTACTAACAGATTGAAGGCACTGGACAAGTCACTGAACTTCTAAGGACCTGAGTTCTAAAACAATGATCTCAAGAAGCAGAAATGTACTCCTGTCTTCTCTCTCTTAATGATTTATCCTGTAGAGATCTGGTTTGCCCATCGTTGCTGGCATGTTATCTCCCCAGTTAGACTGTGATCTTGAGAGCTTTTGCTTTTCTTTTTTATCCCCAGGTCCTTAGCACAATGCCTGGCAATAGCAGGCATTTAGTAAGTCCTCTTCCTTCCCCTCTCCTTCTGGTCATTTTCTTTTCCTCTTCTTCTCTCTCAAGTTCTCTTTGTACTGAGGGGAAAACACTATGAAGATGTTAATGTGCTATTTTTCTTATAGTGAGAGAATTAGAGAATTTCAGAGTTGTAAGGCACCTTAACATCCATATAGTCCAACCCATTCCCCAAAAGGAATCCTTACTACAACCTTCCCAAATATACCTTGTACCCTCTGTTTGAGTACTTCTAATGAGGAGGAATGTACTGCCACTGAAGGCAGTCCATTTCACTTATAGTCCGTCAGTCAGCTGATAGTCAGCAAACATTTAATAAGCACATACTATTAGGCATATATGCTTATATATGCACATGTACTTATACACACATATCTGTACATCTACTATATATATACAAATATTCACAGCCCCACATATCTGCTAAGCATCAGTCCTCTTATTAGGAATACTTTTGGCCCCATATTTTGTGAGAGAAAGCTGAGGTGCTTTAGAATGGATCTGAGAAATTTCATCCTGAACACTAACATAAGGACATTTTCTGATTTTGCTGTGTCCACAGCTTCCCTCAGTCTCCTGAAATATGTGACAAGCTGAGGTGTGAGGCTCCATGAAATAGATTAGTCAACAAAAAAGTAGGAAGGAATGGCTGACAAGAAGAGGAAGCCATCCTTGATGTTTTATATATTCACTGGAGATTTCTAAAGAGCTGTAACATTTCCATACTATTTCACAAACAAACCATAAGGGCAGTGGACAAGTTGTTTCTGTCTGCCCCTTGATTTTCTTATCTATAAAATGAGGGGATTGGATGAAGGGACCTCTAAGGTTATAGGACCTTTAAGGTTAAGGGACCTTTGGATTATGTTCTAAAGTGCCTCTAGTTAACAAATTCGGATATTAAGAGTCCAGAGTGCGGGAGAGATGCAACATTTAGAGAAGACCCAGTTCCTTCTCCCTCAGAGATCACAGCCTAGTAGCTCAGTTTTGAAGCAAAGACAAGTAAGATAAGCTCAGTTCTGGACATGTTGAGTTTGAGGATGGAAAAGCTAATTAGGAAAGTGTAGAATTTGAAAGTTGAAGGGGAGGGGAGTACTAGAGGTTTGGACAATATCCACACAAAGATGATAGTTGAAGCCAGAGTTATAGATTATGACCTTCAAATAAGAGGATATAGAAGAGATAATAACTGAGGCAAGAAATTTTGATTCATCTGTGATTTTTTTTATCTAAGAGTCAAAGAATAGAGAGAGAAATTCCAAATTCAGTTGGGTTCTAGTTATTGAAGCTGGTCCACACCCCTGGAACCATCCTGGTCTCTGATAGATGGGATTTCACTTACCTAGTCCAGATCTAGGGCCTTCTCCTCACTTCCTGGTCCTCTCAAGACCACTTGTGCTCATACCTCCCAATCTGTAGCCCCTGTGCCTGGCATATGATGATAAATAAGTGCCCACTAATTGACCCAATGCATTAGAGATTGCTACCTCCATACTTCTTCGCTCTGCATGATTCTTATTCATGTCCACCAATAAATTCATCATGGGGTTTTTGAACATGCTAGCAACCTTCCCCTAGATCTCTGACATACTGATCTACTGCTAGTTGTGGAGTTAGAAAGGTCTGATTCAGATCTCCACACTAATATTAGCTGGTGTCACACTGGGGTAATCATGAGCAAGTTGATTTACTTCTCAAACTATTTCTTCATCTGTAAAGATCTATAATAATGTCTACAGTAGCAATATCACAGATTTTTTTGGTAAGGTTTAAATGAGAAAATATATGTAAATTCATTTGAAAACCTTACTTTATCAATGCTATTATTAGACCAATGGAGACTCATCTTCTTTTTTGACCATACACCTCACTGTTGAGATATATGCCTCTTTTCCTAAATAATCCTTCATTGATAATATGTTATTTCCAAGGATGTGCTGGAGCTAGCTAGTATGGACTTGTAAGAGCTGATCATTAAATTTTCACTGTGAGCATTTACACTTTGGAAATTGTCAAACATTACAGTAAAATCAGGGCTTAATTTTTTATTGTCTAGACTTAAGTATGCGATCAAGAAAATGTTAATGATGCAGCTTAAACTTAGAAATATATTGTTCACATTTGGAGAGCTGATTGTTAAACCAGCACGTTCCAGGTTATCTACTTAAAACCACCATGTACTTGCTTACTTGTTGCTTGCCCAGCAATTTTAATTCTGTAGAGACTGTGGTATGTAATATTAAAATCATGTATGAGTCTTTGAAAACTGCAGAAACAGATATAACTTTGACTTTCTCATGACTTCTGTAAAGTGAAGTATAAAATAGGGACATTTGTACCTACCAAGGTATTTACTATTATCAAACAGTATGTTTAGTATGTTTCTGAATGAAAAATGGATTTCCTATAGATGGTGAGGTCCTTCAGATGCTCTTGACTGTGACATTATTATGTTGTTTGCCTCAATCCCCAGCACACCGCAGAGCCTCCCGAATGAAATCTGTGACACTTTAAATCAGGACTAACTGTCCACATAGGAAAAATGAAGTGAATGGAGGAAATTGTCTAGACTACATCACATAGTTGAGTCTATATAGAACTATACATCTATATACAGTCTATATAGGGGATACATCAGTTTGCACATCTTGAACAGACACCAAATAGGAAAAATGAACTGAACTCAAGGGACTGTGGGCTGCATTACCTTTGGAAAATTGTGCAGTGATTTTAATTACACCAAGCTTTGCCCTGTAACAGGACTATCTTTTTCTAAAAATTGGTATTCTCCTGGTAAAACTGTGTATTTGCATCATGAAATTGTGTACATTTCTCTATATATATAATGAATTTTGTTGAGAAGGCTCTATAATATTCAATGGTTTGATACAATAAGCACTGTATCATTTTCATTTCTGAATGTATTTCTCCCTCACTTTCCTAACCAGCAAACTATCCCTTGCAACGACTGAAAGAGAAAATAAGGAGAGAGGAACAATTCAGGCTAAGGCATAATTTCATTAATTATCTTTATGCAAGTCAAATTGGGGACATCTTTCAGGAAAAGGAAGTGTTATATGTTCATAAGTATTATAAAAGGAAGAGTTGCACTCACATGGAAAGCTATTTTAGCCTGAGTGTCACACTGGTACCCACAAAATGTAGAAAGACCTAGAGGAAAGTCTTCATCATGAAGAATGGATCTTCTGTGGAGGATCTAGGGTAAAACATTACCAAGATAGAGTGAGAAAGTATGATTAGAAAGTATGCTCTCTATTCCTGTGGATGGCGTGGCAAATCCACTGAAGTATATATGTATGTATATCTATCTACCTACCTGTCTATTTATCTATCTATCACATATCTGTATATACACAGAATTACTAATGCAACTCTATATGTATTCCCTCTCTGATGTCTTATCATGGCATGGAAGTGACCCTGGATTAGCAAAAGTTGTGCCTGTGGAGCACAAGTTCTGACTGGTTATGCTAAGCTAGTGAGATTTGGAAAATGGTTAGATGATACCTATCATCCAAGGACAAGTTATAGGGAATCATCACCAGAAGTTTGGCTTGAAAGTGATGGATGCATGTTTGTAGCCACAAAATCACATATACCTACGTACATATCTTAAGAATCAAAACTCTGGTTAGTGAATAAATTTTTCAATATTCAGTGAGTTAAAACTTCCTATGAAAGTCATTATATATGCAAAAGAATGCCTCATTTTCAAGGAGTATAGTTTGTTTAATATTTGTGTTATTACTATTATTGATAGCCATGACTGAACTAAGTGGCCAATCATTACTTTTTTGATTCTACTTGTTGCAGCTGTTAGTATCTGAAAATAAAATTATTAAAATGATACTTAATCAGTATTAGCAACTTTTGCAAAAACTCTGGTTATACTTTTTTATTTATTGAGTTGGAGTTCTTATTTTAATTTGCATAAGTGATTTTTGGATATGCAAAGATCCAATTACATTAAAAGCAAGAAATCAATTGATGTAAGAGAGAAATTAGCTAGATAAGACAGTGACATTAAAGAGAACAAATGTCTGACTCAGGAGTCTGCCAATATTTCCATCGACTTCAGTCTGTTTGCCAAAGAGCCACGGAGAGCGAGCTTAAGAAAAAACAAAACAAAGTAGATGGTATTCGCATTAAGCCACCTTGGTGGTTAAGGCTGAATAGAGCACATTCCACTTGAGTGTAATTGCAGCGATCCTGTTTAATTAGGAGGGCTAATGATAATACACATTCCAATATAAATTACCTTTTGCTCTTCTTGGTAAGGTAAAACCTACCTAAAAATCCAGATTACAGGCTAGAATAGCTGTATCCATTGTTACATGGGAACCCAAAGGTGAGTGGACAGGAGAGACCAAGTTGTAGAGACAGAATGAAACCATTTCTAGTAGATACCATATGAACACTTTGAAGGTTGTTAGAATAGGAAAGAACTTAAGGAGTTGATTTGCAAGATTTGCAAGATGCTGTATTTTGAAGTAGGTCAGATCTGGGAACTGCAGAAGGCTACACTGCATTACAGTAATATCAGGCTCACTCTTTGACCTATTGCAATCTGTATTTTTGCCCTCACCATTAAACTGAGACTGGTTTCTGAAAACGATACCGGAAGATACCTTAAGATTCAAATCCAGTGGCCTCTTCCCTCTCCTTATTCTCCTTGTTTCTTTTATTGCATTTGATGCTATTGACTTTCTCTAAAACTCCCTTCTGTCTTGGTTTCTGTGAAACTGAGCTACACTAGCTCTTATTTTACCTTTCTGATCACTCCTCTGCTTCCTCCTCTTGTCTGCTTTAGAGTATTCCCAAGATTCTATTCCTGGTGTCTCATTAGAGGTCTCATTCAATCCCACTGCTTCACCTGTCATGTCCATATTAATAACTTTGGAATCTAGAGATCTTGTTCTGAATTTTCTCCTTAATTTCAGTCATATATTTCCACCTGGCATGCTTTAGCTGGCATCTCAGTTTCCAAAATGGACCTCAATATTTGTCCTAAATCTGCTCTTTATCGTGACTTTTTAATTTTTATCATTCACTCTCTCAAATCCTTACTTGAAACTTTGGTGGTATCTGTGATTTTTTTCCCTTCATCAAGTCTTATAAATTCTTTCTTTGAAATGTCTTCATGTGTCTCCCCTTCTTTCCATTCCCATTAATATTACCCTGGTTTGGACACTTACAGCCTCACAGTTATATCATTTCAATACCTTCTCCCTTCTTCCAGATCTGCCTCAGTTCCCTATTCCATTATGCACATTTCTGTCAAAGACATGATCCAAATGCTCCTGTCATGTCATGTCAGTCAAAAACTTTTCATTGGTTTCATTTTGTCTTCTAACTTAAATCTTAGTGCTTTACCCTTCTATGTACTCCTTCCATCTTCCACAGTTCCCTAATAGGAATACTATATTCTAGTTGGTTTAGGATAATGTACACACCTTCTTTCTTACCCTTTACCTTTGCTTGGACTATTTCCTCTTCCTGGTATACCCTCTTATAATCTCTCCCTTTGTAAAAACAATTCAAATGCCACCTTCCCTATGATGTCTTCCTCTAGTCATACCTGTCACAAATACTTTCCTTAATCTGCTAGTTCATTTTTGTTTTCAACAGCAGTAATATCTCATATCTTGTTCCATTTGATCCACACAAATGACCCTATGAAGTAGATAGTGCAAATGTGATGATCTCCATTTTGCAAACGAAACTTGGAAAATTTAAGAGATTTCCCAAGGCAGGAGGCTAGCAGTGCCAGACCTCAAAATCAGGTTAACTGCTTGCTATACCTTTCTGTGTCTCATTTTGTAACACTCTCTAGTTATATACCATAGAAATAATCCCTCAAGATATTGTCATTATGTAGCATTGTTACCAGCTTACATTGTATTGTAGATGTTCATATATGCATCTTGAAGGCAGGAACTGTCTTGTATAACTTGTATCCCATAACACAAATCCCATCTACCATAGTGGCCTGCTATTGGCACCAGGCAATCAGTAAATATTTTAATAAATGATGACAATTTAAGGTCAAGAACCTCCAAGCACACTGAAACCATGGCAGGGAGAAGGGAATGAACAGTTATCAACTACTCTGCTGTGTGCTAAGTGCTTTATAAATATTTTATCCTCACAACAATCCTGTAAAGTAAGTGCTATTATAATCCCCATTTTACAGGTGAGGAAACTGAGGCAGGTTGTGACTGGCTTATGGTCACATTGCTGGAAGTATTTGAGGCAGAGTTTGAACTCAGGTCTTCCTGAGTCCAGGCCCAGTACTCCATCCACTGCGTCACCAACTGCCCCAGAGATCATAAGAGCCAAGGTTCAATGATAAGCAGTGGGATAGAAATCTATCAGTCAGCTGGAGCAACAGGCAGGCAATAAAGTACAATGGAAAGAGCACTAGGTTCAATACCGCTTCTAATGCTTATTGGTTTTGTGACATCAATTAAGTCACTCAACTTTCCCCAGTCCTCAGTTTCCTTATTTGTAAAATAAAGGGTTTGGACAAGATGACCTCCTTGTCCTGTCCAGCTTTAGATCTATGAACCTCTGCTATGGAACAGGAATCACCTGAAGGGGCAAGGAGGCCTTGACATTGAAACAGTTTTCTAAAAGCATGAGCACAAAAAACAAATGATTCCTCAAGATAAATAACATCTATTTCTCCTTGATCTCTTGCTGCTTAGTATTTCTGGAGGAGGTCTCATACCGCTTTTGTTTGTTGTTTCTGTTTCTCTGTAGAAGGAACCAGCCTTCCAGCACAGCTGCAGCCTGGTTTGTAAGTAGGTTCAGGGGAACTACATCTCCGATGTGATTAACAATGCTGTATAACACTAAAGAAAGGGATAAAACCCCAGAGGTAAAGGCAGAAAGCAACAATGCTACAGTGGTCTTAAAAGCAGGCTGTCTAACTAAAACCCATTGCCTTCTTCTTGGAGCCATTTTCCAGAACCCCATTGACTACCTGAGAACTGGTAGGGTATGTAAGTAAGCGATTAGAACAGGACTCTATGACCCTCTTTGGTCTTCAGGTCCACTAAGAAGTAGGGACATGTCAGTCCTAAAATAAATGCTACAGTAAAACAAAGACATAAACAACCTCCCCAAAACCCAAACCCAATGAGACTCTCCCTGAGAGATATCAAGATGCTGGGCCTTCAGTTTGTGCCAAAGCTTCTTTTGGAAATTGGTTAGCTTTTGGTCTGAATTCACATCTATTATCTAATGCAAAAAATGGAAGATACTAATAAAAAATCATAAAATTGATACCAGTTCATGACCCTTTCTCCATTTTTCTAATTATAATGAAAAAAATATGAACTTAATCTTATCTGTAGAGGAGACCCGTATTTCATAATTCAACCCTTCAGTTTTGTTTTTTTTTTAAACACTAAGTACACTAAAATTCTCTTTGGTCTGAAAAAATGTTATCAATTTTTTGAGACTGACAGCAAAAATTGGAACAGAGAATATAACTTTTTAAAAATAAATTTTAAAAGTGTTTTTATTAATAGAAATCTATTTTTCTTCCTCTCATGGTCCATCACATTGCTAAAAAGAAACAAATTTGTGACAAATATGCATTTTCAAGTAAAATAAATTCCCTCACTGTAGTATTCTAGAGACATTCATCTCACTCTGTACCCTGATTCTATCACTTCTTATCAGGAGATGGATAACATGCTGCATTATCAGTTATCCGGAATTGTGGACAGTCATTGTATTGATCAGAATCCTTATTGCTCTCAAAGTTCTTTATGGTATCCTTATTGTATAAATTATTATTTTAGTTCTGCTAATTTTATTCTTCATCAGCTTCTAGAAGTCTTTAAAATCATTCATTTTTACAATATTAAGTTATTCTTTGGATTCGGCTTATTCCAATTTCAGAGTGAGTTAAAGATTCAGGTACATGGAGGCAGGACCTATCCCACTTCTATTTGATACTGTAGTAAATAAGTTAAGAAAATATAAAATATCTGCATATGGAAAAAAATGCTCACTGCCTCTTAGCAAACACAGATTCCTCACGTAAGTCAAACAGGAGTGTATTGGCCCATAATCTACGTTTAAATACCTATTTGCATTGCTTTTATTATCTACCAATGAATTGGGCACATTGAAAAATGATGGCTAGCCCCTGCTTTAGGAGAAGACAGTCAGACTTCAATTCAATAAGCATTTCAGGCATGGTGGTGGGCTTTGCACATGCAAAGACAGAAATGAAGCAGTTCTTTTCCTCAGAGTTACCAGGCATGAGTCAATGAAAACATACTCATTAAGCACTTATTACTGGTAATAAGCAGCATGTTAATGAGTGGGGATACAAAAACCAAAGGCACAAATAGTCCCTGCTCTCAGGTTGCTCACATTCTAATAAAGGAAGACAATATAGGTGTACAGGAGGTTTCAGCTGCAAGACAGATAGAAAGGTCCCATGGTCCTTAGGGTGCAGCAGCCTAGCAGATGGTAACGTACCTTCTTTAATTTTATTTCTACTGATAAAATCATCTGTATTTCTGATGTTGAACCACGTGAAAGTATTATAGTCTTTGGTGAGAATTTTCCTGTCTGGGTATTCAGGAGCCATTGTTGTTGAAGAGGTATAAGGACTGTAGCACTTGTAGAAGCAGTTGCTTGGTTCTTTCTCCAAAGGGGTTGCTTCCCAGGATGGCTTTAGGGGCTAGGCTAGAATCAATACTGGTGGTCTGGGAAAGTGGGGTACTGTTATTCTCAGAGTTTTTGACCTTGGGTGGCAGTTGATCATCAATTGATGTTTGTTTTATTGAGGAAGGTAGGCTTCTTCTTCATAGTGATATCTCCCCTCAAAGATGGGATCAGGGATACCGGTCTATAGGACTCTGCTATTCCCAAAGTTCTTGAGCTCAGGGTCTCAGTTTGTTTCCATCAAAGTATTAAGGGAAATGATAGTTGAGGTTGGAGTGGTTTAACCCTCCTGGAAAATGCTGCCTCCTCTCTCTCCTTTCAGGGATCTGTTTCATCTGGGCTGGCTTGCCAGCCCCAAAGATGTCAGTTGGTGAGGTTGGCTATCTCCTTCTCCACATGAGTTACTTTCCAAGATGATAGCTGAAGGGGCTGGGTAAAACCTTTTGTAATCCTCTAAAGACTATAAAATTGTGAACTTTTATATATGATTCTTGTTGAATAGTCATAGTTTCCGATTTTGACAATCATCAACATCATTATAATAAGTGCTAGTCAGAGAGCTTTAGATTAATCTCATTTATTCTTATAATTGATGTTATGGGAACTATTATAATTTTTAGTATGACAACTTTGTTAGGCTACAAAGACAAGCCTATTGTTACTATGCATTTGGCAAGATGAAAGAACAATTCAACCAGTTGACATGTATTAATCCCTTACTGTGTGGAAAGGACAGGGATGAGTGAGTAGGAGGGAGGTGGACAGTGGATTAGGAAAGATTTCCTAGGGAAAGTGACATGTAATCTGAGTCTTGAAGGAAACTAGGATTTTAAGAGGTATAGATGAAAAGGGATCACATTCTAGGCATTGGGAAAAATCCACAGCCAAGGTGGGAGATGGGAAATGGCATACTATTCTATGAGGATCAACAAGTACTCTGGTACAGCTTTATTATGTAGTAATATGATTACTAATATTGGATATTAGTGAATAGTGGAACTATAATAGTGAGTAATGTGAAAGGAGGATGGAAAGATAGGATGGGACTAGGATGTGGAGAGCTTTAAGTGCAAACAAGAACAGTTTATATTTCATCCTAAAGATGGAAGGAGGAGATGTGATCAGATCTGAGCTTTAGGGAAATCCTTTTAGTAACTGAGTGGAGGATGGATTGAAGTGTGGAAATAATTCAATCAGCAATGAACATTAGGAGGCTACTTTAATAGTCCTGGTGAGAGGAGGTGAGAATCTGAAGTAGGATGGTGGTTGAATGAGTGGAGAGAAGAGAAACATGAGTGATGTCTCAGAGATAGAAACAAGATATGGCAACTTGCTTGGATATGTGAGGTGAGTGAGAGCAAGGAGTCAAAGATGATCCTGAGGTTACAGAGCTGGGGAGCTAGAAGAATTGTGGCATCTCTAATAGAAAAAAAAGTTCAAAAGAGGTGGTTTGTGTTTGGGGAAAAAGAATGAGTTCTGTTTTAGACATATTGAATTTGAGAGGTCTAGGAGGACATTTACTTTTATAGTAAAAGGTGCCAACCAAAAAGAACTAGAGGTTTGATTTCTTGTATAACTTCTCATCGAAAAAAACCTTTAAAAAGTTTTAAAAATAGATTTACACAAATTTTTTCTATGCTATAACCCATATTATACATTTGTTAAATCTGGGAAAAGATGAAATAGATGATTGGAAACGATGTCACATAATTGTTCTTGGTACTACTGTCCTCTTAGACATTGAGACTCTTGGATGTTATTTTTGAATCTTTCATCTCATCACTCTCAATCAGTTACCAGATCCTGTCTTGTTTCCTGTTTTTGCACTTAGACTATGAAACTCTATTCCCATTTCCTCTTCCCAAGGTCACTGTGATAGTCTTTTTAAAAAATATATAACATTTATTTTTCAGTTCTCAACATTCACTTCCACAAAACTTGAATTCAAAATTTTCTCTCCATCTCTCCCCAACTCCCACACCAGGACAGCATGCACCCCATCCACCCCTTCCTCCAGTCTGTCCTCTCTTCTATTATCCACCCTTCTTCCATTCTCCTTCCCTTCTATTTTCCTGTAGGATTTCTATACGCCATTGCCTGCATAGCTTAGTTTCCAGCTGCATGCTAAAACAATTTTTAACATTCATTATTAAAGTTTTGAGTTTCATATTCTCTCCCTCCCTCCCTCATTCAGAAAACAAGCAATTCAATATAGGTCATACATGTGTAACAATGCAAAGCATTTCCATAAGAGTTATGTTGTAAAAGACTAACCACATTTCCCTCTGTCCTATCCTGCCTTCCATTTATTCCATTCTCTCCCTTGACCTGTCCTTCCACAATAGTGTTTGCTTCTGATTATCTGTCCAATTTGCTGTCCCTTCTATTATCTTCCCTCTCCTATCCCCTTCCCCCTTGCCTTCCTGCAGGGTAAAATAGATTTCCATATCCAACTGAGTGTGTGTTATTCCATCCTTAAGCCAAATCCCACAAGAGTAAGGCTCACTTATTTCCTTTCTTCTCCCTCCTCTTCCCCTCCATTGTAAAAGCTCTTTCTTCCCTCTTTTATGTGAGATGATTTGCTACATTCTACCTCTTCCTCTCTCTTACTCCTAGTACATCCCATTCAACAATACATTTTATTTTTTTTTAGGTATTCTCCCTTCATATTCAGCTCACATTGTGCCCCCTGTTTATGCATATATGTATATACACATACACCAAAGTACATATATAATACACACATCCATATGAACCCATACACACCTACATATATATTACCTCTAACTACCCTAATGCTGAAAAAGATTTCATGAGTTACAAATAACATTTTTTCATGTAGGAATGTAAATAGTTCAACTTTATTGAGTTCTTTAAGACTTCTCTTTCCTGTTTACCTTTTCATGTTTCTCTTGATTCTTGTGTTTTAAAGTCAAATTATCTATTCAGCTCTGGTCTTTTCAATAAGAATGCTTGAAAGTCCTCTATTTCATTGAAATTCCATTTTTCCCCTGAAGTATTATACTCAGTTTTGCTGGGTATGTGATTCTTGGTTGTAATTCTTGCCCCTTTGACCTCTGGAATATCATATTCCAAGTCTTTCAATCCCTTAGTGTAGAAGCTGCTAAATCCTGTGTTATCCTGATTGTATTTACTCAATACTTGAATTGTTTCTTTCTGGCTACTTGTAATATTTTTTCCTTGACCTGGGAATTCTGGAATTTGACTACAATATTCCTAGGAGTTTTCCTTTTGGGATCTCTTTCAGGAGGTGATCAGTAAATCCTTTCCATTTCTATTTTACCTTCTCGTTCTAGAATAGCAGCACAGTTTTCCTTGATAATTTCTTAGAAGATGATTTTAGGTTCTTTTTTTAATAGTGGTTTTCAGGTACACCAATAATTTTTAAAATGATCTCTCCTGCATTTATTTTCAGTTTTTTTCCGGTGAGATATTTCACATTGTCTTCCATTTTTTCATTCTTTTGGTTTTGTTTTAAAATTTCTTGGTTTCTCAAAAAGTCATTAGCTTCTATCTGCTCCATTCTAATTTTTAAAGAATTATTTTCTTCAGTGAGCTTTTGAACTTCCTTTTCCATTCGGCTAATTTTGCTTTTTAAAGCATTCCTCTCCTCTTGGGCGTTTTGGACCTCTTTTGCCATTTGAGTTAGTCTATTTTTAAAGCTCTTATTTTCTTCAGCATTTTTTGGGTCTCCTTTAGCAGGTTGTTGACTTGTTCTTCGTGATTTTATTGCATTGCTCTCATTTATCTTCCCAATTTTTCCTCCACCTCTCTTACTTGATATTCAAAATCCTTTTTGAGCTCTTCTATGGCCTGAGACTATTGCATTTCTTTGGAGGTTTTGGATGTAGAATCCTTGACTTTGATGTCTTCCTCTCATGGTATTTTTTGTTTTTCCTTATCTAAAAGAATGGAAGAAAATAGCTTTTCACCAAGAAAGCAACCTTCTATAATCTTATTTTTTCCTTTTTTTTGGGCATTTCCCCAGCCAGTTTCTTGACTTTTGAGTCTTTTGTCAAGTGTAGGGTAAACTACCCTAGACTTCAGAGATTTTGTGCAATTGTTCTTTGAGATGTCTCTAAAAACCTGTAAGTTTTCAGTTCCTCCAAGGTGGCACAATCAAGGGAGGGGAGTTTACTCCTCTCCTGGCCTGTGCTCTGGTCTGTGAGCAACCATAAGCACTCTTTTCTATCCAGGATCTGTGAGTAGGATTCCCTCTCCACTGCCACCACCAGTTCCAGCATGCCAACACTCTTTCTCACCCCAGAACCACCACTCAGGGCTGAGACCCAGATCAACTGCCTGGTTCCTCCAGGATCTTTAGACGGAGGGCTCTAAAAGTGGTTGCTGCAGTGGCTGCTGCCGTCCTGGAATTGGGGCTGGTGCCAAAATGCTATCCCCTCTCATCCAGGTGAAAGAGCTTTTTTATTGACCTTTGAAGCTGTCTTTGGCATTTTTGGGTTGAGAAAGCTGGGAACCACAGCTGTAACCCATGTTTCTGTGCCCTGAAGCTTGCTCCAGTCCTGTCTGTGCTGCATGGCCCAGACTAGGCTGCACTCTACTCTGAGATAGACCTTTCTTGTCAGCCTTCTAGGTTGTCTTGGGCTAGAAACCTGTTTCACTCTGTCATTTTGTGATTTCTGCTGCTCTAGAATATGTTTAGAGTCATTTTTACAGATACTTTATGGACTATGAGGGGGGAGCTAGAGCAGATCTGTCCTACTCTACCATCTTGACTCCACCCCCATCATAGTCTTCTAAACTTTTCTTCTACTCTTCCTTCCTGCCTCTAAATCATTCTTCACAATATTGTTATAATAATTATTAGAGAATCACAAAATCTTAGAATTAAAAGAGACTTTAGAGATTTATTCAGGCTTGTTTATCCTCTTGCCTATCTCATGGAGTTCACCAAACATGCTGGAAGGTTTCATTATTTCCTTTGGACATTGTGAGATTACCAATGGAACACTTTATCCATCATCCTTAACACATTCTTGACACATACCTAGTCCATCTTCTCTTCCAATTAGGTAATTCCCTGATGACTTCTTAGTTCCTCATTGGTTACATAGTTTGACTTGATCATACCACATGTCATCACATTGATTTCCCATTACTCAATTTTAATTCTTTGAAAGCAGTTATATTTTATGTCTCTGCCACATAGCAATTCTGGTAAACTGTTAGCATTTAAAAGATAAGCCTTTGCTTTAATAGGAAGCTTGGGGGTCAATAAATGAGCTTTGCAATTTTCCAAAGGCAATCCACCTCTTCCTGTTTAACTCTGTCCTTCTACTTTATCTACCCCAAATATTCACACTTAGGGACAAGTTGTAGAGAAGGTCCTTCCAAAAGCATGTTAAAATCTGGGCAATAAACATTCATCATCTTCAGCAAACAAATCTAAGCCCTCTTCCAAATATTAATCCTCCAAGTATATGATAGCAGTTATGATTCCTCTGAAAGCATTCCCCTCATCTACTGCTCTAAAACTTTTGCCAAAAAAAGAAACTGAGGTTTCATTTGCATGACTTGTTTCTGAACAAAACCATTTGAGTTTACAGTAATCATTTCTTTCATTTAAAAAAAATTCATAAAACTTTAATTGTCACAATATATTATGTACTTTTGCCACGAATCAATCAAATAAATTAGCTTCAAGGATTCTCTTCTTTTTTAAAAAATTAGAACATTTTTCAATTTTTCATCATCATTTTTATTTCCAACTGTGACTTAGTAGTTATGTTATCACATTGTCAATGTGTTTCTTTCTTTCCTTCTTTCTTTCTTTGCAGAGAAGGAGGATGTGGGAAGGAGAGAAAATGAATGTTCATTTAGCAAGAAAAAAATTAAAGTAGAGGGAGAGAGAGAGAGAGAGAGAGAGAGAGAGAGAGAGAGAGAGAGAGAGAGAGAGAGAGAGAGAGAGAGAGAGAGAGAGAGAAAGGGGGGGCAGGGAGAGAGAATTATTGAGTATAAAATCCTCAGAGGGGTATGAAATAGCTACCTTCAAAAATTTTATAGGATATCCTATGGAGGCAGGATTAGATGTGCTCTGCTTTCCTCCCTGCAGTCCACTAGAGCAGGTGTGAAAAGCAAGCAGATTTAGATCTGATGTAAGAAAAACAACCAACCTAACACTTTCTAGCCCAAAGTGGAGTGGAATGCCATGGGAAGTGATGGATTCCTGTTCACTAAAGGTCTTCAAACAGATGCTAGATCACAACTTGGTAAGTGCTATTATTAGGGAATTCTTGGTCCCATCTGATTTAAAGTCAGACAGTTGTTGAGGATCCTTCCCACTTTTTGTGTTCCTTAGAAGTAGTATATTTGTTGAACCATGTCCACTTTTCCTCTCATCCTAAAATTATGTGATCTCTTCTCCTCAGGATTCCCATCACCTGTGTTTTGATGACTTTTGCTTATTTATTTTTTGCCACTATCTTTTCCCCGATCATCCAGTGTTTGCCACTGTGCTTGGCAAATAGTAATTGCCTAATAAATAATTGCCTCCTTTGCCTCTTGAAGATTGAAATGATCATTAAGAGACCCTGGGCAAGTTGCTTAACCTCTCTGAGCCTCCGTGTCCTCATCTTTAAAATGGAGTTAACAATAGTGCCTATTATTAGAATTATGTTATAACATCATTATAATTAATAAATTAATAACTCCTCAAAGGGTTATTATGAGGACAAAATGAGATAATATACATTAACCATGTTGTAAATGTTAAAGGGCTATCAATTGTTAGCTATTAATATTAATTAGTAATAATAATAATTAAAAATTGAGAGCTTTATCAGAAGCCCAGTTGGTTGGAGCCTCAACAGTTTTTTAAATCAAGCCTCCATGCAACGTTGGTGAATTGTTTTCCAAATGCTTTCTCTGTTTTCTCCTGATGGTGCGTTTGTAACATATACTAAAACCCTACCACAATATTACTTCTGTTTTTCTCCTATTGGTCACTCATCCCAATATTTTCAATCATATTTTCTTCTCCAGCTCCACATGAATATATCTTCTTAAGATATCACTCTATCAATGAATGTAGGGATGAAGTTCTCCTTCTGTGCTGGCCCTCACTCCTGTGCTGGCCCTCAGTTAAAATTTTAATAGGCACTCTGAAAACAAAACTGCCCCTTCTCCACTTACAAGGGATGCCACATGCTAGGTTTCAGGCCAAAGTGCCCTGAAAATTAGAGCTCAAAGTTGTTTCTCTTTTTTTTTGTTAAGTAGAAGATGAGCTAAAAATCTATAAATTACTATGTGGTTATAGCCATACCTGCATATTTTGGATTTCTTAAAAAATATTAAAGGATTGTTTGAGAGTTGGGAGGATGGGATCTGAAATACAGGTGTTGTTGAAAAAGGGGTAGGCTTGGATATGATAGCCTCCTAGGAACCTCCCTTCCAACTCTAAATCTACATTTCCATGATCCTATAAATATTGTACTATGTACTTCTCAAGATTGTTTTAAATAAATACAACAATATTATTTGTTTGTTTCTTATTTGCTTTTATATACACTATTTTTCTCCCCTCTAAAAACCTACATTGAGTCATGTAAAATTATTTAGTATCATAATACTCTCTTCCTTGATCAATATCGGAGAGATATTGAGAAATTACTTTTTGGTATTCCTCTCTCTAGATTTAATGAAGAAAGTTCATTCCCCTTCTGGGGAATGTCTTTACATGTATTAAAATGTCCAAGGTTTATCTTATATTAATTACATTTGATTTCTGTCTTCCTGGTAGGATTATGGAGAATGCCCCAATCTCATTCATATCACCTTTACGACTTTGACTTAGGGTGAGTTATTTTCTTAGCAGATATCCACAGATAACCAAGTATATCTATTTCATGTCTATTGTTATTTGTTTCTGTGTCAGAGGGTGACTTTTTCTGACTTTTCTCCTTAGTTGGGATGTATGTACCTTATTTGAACCCTGCAGCAAATAGTTCGGCTCTCCTATCCCCTGTCCCTTAGTGCCACCGGAAGACAAATCTGGGCTGAATAGATCATGGATCCAATCAATTTCAGCAACCCACATATTCCCTCTCTCTTACAAAAATGTCCCATCTCTTTTCTACATCTTTGACCGTGCTCACGCTGCTCCGTATACGTGGAATATTACCTTCCAGCCCTCTCTCTGTCAATGTAAAATTCAATTATCTTGATCTACACCTCAAAAAAGCAACTCATTTCCTGACTTTCTTGGATTCAGGTTTTCTGAACAAGTTTTCCCTCTAATACATGCTAGCTGTGTGATGCTGGTTAATGATCAACTCACCTAATTTTTCTGAGCCTTGACTTCCTCATCTATAAAATAGGGATGTCAATAGTATGGTGCAGAGATGTAGCTTAGTATGGTGGAAATAGTATTGGGATTCCAGGGAGAGGATTTGGGCTTGATGGAGACTCAGTTATGGCCTCTGTGTCCCTGGGCAAGGTATCTCATTTCTCTGGGCCCCAGTTTTTTATCTGTTAAAAGAGAGGGCTGAGCTAGACAACCTTTAAAAATTCTTCAATCTTGAGATCAATGATCTTGTGAGTATTTTTACTATCTGCTTGTCAGTATTATTGTAAAGAATCTTAAAGTATTACGTAAAATATGAACTATTATGTGAGCTGTCTTCCCCCTCTCAAAGTGATCCCTCTTTCCTTAAAACTCTAATAGCAGCTACACTTTTCTTAAACAATTATGTTCAATGTTGCAGTATAGTCAAATATTTACAAATTAACTTTCCAACTAGGTTGTAAGCTCCCTGAAGGTACTTATCTTTCTATTCCCCTTGACTTCTAGCACTGTGTTGACTAAGGGTTGGGATGCCAGGCTCAGGAGAGCAAATATCAAAGGAAGCTGGGATGGTATTTCTGTGGACAGTTAGCAGTTTCTCTAGTCTCCCACCTTCAGCCTATTGCCCTAGAGTCTACTATTACTTGCCCCTTATCCCCAGTTGTGTTGTTGATGGTTTGGATCCAGGTTGGGACTAACTCCTTAGATACCTAAATTGAAACTGTGTTTTTTAAGATGGCCAATGATATCTTAATTTTCAAATCTATGGTCTTTTCTCATCTTCCATCGTAGCACTTCAACAAAGCTGATTCCTTGATCTTTCTGGATACTCTTTACTCTCTTGGGTTTTGATAACACTGATCTCTCCTGGTTCTTTTCTTATCTGTGTGGCCACTCATTAGTCTCCTTTGCTGATAATATCATCATCCTTGTCTTGAATCACATTCCTATGTGAGTTACCCCATGGGTTCCTCTGTCTCTGTCTCTCCATCTCTCTCTTCCTTCTCTTCTCCAAAACATATTATAGGTTGTCAATAATGAAATTTTAATGGCACAGAGAAGGAGTTATCTAGAGACTGATGTAGATACACAAATAACCTATTAATCAACTCTATTTTAAAAATAGAAGATTGAAAGCAAGAGCAGATACAAAAAAGAGGAATTGTATAAACTAAGGCTTAAATGATATAAGACAGTTAAGTGTCTCAGTTACAGGTAGCTCTAGGAAATACACACCACACCTGTAGTAACCCACTCCAGAGTAAAGAATACCATAAAACAAGAGGTTTGTCATGAGTCTCTTTTAAGTTCCATTGTTGGCAATCTTAATACATGATAACTCTTATCAAAAACATACAGTAAGTACCAACTGGTGCATGGCCCTGAGAGCAATGAGGGAAGATGGTGGAGATGTCCTCGTATATCTTTTTGGGGGCTCCAGGCTTATTCTTTATAATTAAAAAATTCATTTTCTATTGTTTTGTAGTTGTTCTTTCTATTTACATTATTGTAGTCATTGTTTTCTAGGCTCTTCCTCCTTCACTTTGCATCCTTGCTTATAGGCCTTTCCATCTTCTTCTGTATAGTACTTTTTTTTTTTTAAAAAGCAATTGGAGGTAAGTGACTTACCCAGGGTCATACAACTGGTAAGTGTCTGAGGCTAGATTTGAATTCAAGTCCTCCTGCCTTCAAATTTAGTGCTCTATCCACTGCATTATCTAGGTGTCCCCCGTATATTGCTTTTTACAGCACAATAATATTCCATTGCACTCATTGTAGACCCATTTCCATAAAGCCTACTTTCCTGATTATCTTGACATTGACCATTCCTCTACCTAGTTAGGGAGAGGCAGCATAGGACAATGGAAAGAGCACAAGCCTCGGAGTCAGAGGATTTGGGTTCAGATTCTGCCTGTCACTTATTGGGCAACTAAGTGGTGCGGTGGATAGAGCCAAAATGCAGGAGTCAGGAGGACCTGAGTTCAAATCTCACCTCAGACACTTGACACTGACTAGCTGTGTGACCTTGGGCAAGTCACTTAACCCCAACTGCCTCATCTTGGGTCATCTCCAGTCATCCTGATGAATATCTGGTCACTGGATTCAGATGGCTCTGGAGGAGAAATGAGGCTGGTGACCTGCACAGCTCTCCCTCACTCAAACAAGTCAAGTGCCAGTCATGTCATATTTCTCTGCTGCCATGGTCTTCTTTGGCAACAAAGGACAAACACACACAGCTAGTTAGGGAGTTTTCTTCAGAGTAGTGGTTCCAAGCATCTGTAGCATGACAAAATTTTTTCCTCAAGGAAACATCCTTAAGAAAATTTCTTTAAGAAAAATTGTTTCCTTAAGAAAATAATATCTCCCTCAATATCTAGTGGTCACTATTCTTCTTAGAACAGGGCAGCTAGGTGGTGCAGTGGATAGAGTTCTGGACTTGGATTTAGGAAGACCTCTTTTTCTGAGTTCCAACCTGGCCTCAGACACTTACTAGTTATGTGCCCCTGGGCAACCCACGTAACCCTGTTCGCCTCTCTTTCTGCATCTGTAAAATGAGTGAGAGAAGGAAATGGAAAACCACTCTAATATCTTTGCCAAAAAAATCCCAAGTGGGATCACTGAGAGGAAGACACAATGAAACTACCAAAGAACAATTCCACTTAGTGCTAGAGGGGCAATGGGATGGAATTGATGAATTTCTGGGCTTGGTATCAGGATGACAATACAAAATAATAAACATTTGTTAAGTGTCTCTATTTAATAGTCACTCAATATTTATTATATGTCAGGCACTGTGCTAAGCACTAGGGAAACACATAAGAAAATAAAATGGTCCCTGCCTTCAAGGAGTTTACAATTTAGTGGAGGAAGATAATACAAAAAAAAAAAAAGAAAGAAAACCAAAAAGTAGAGAGGGTTGTGGAAAAGAAATGCACCCAACATGGAAGTAAGATGATGGTAGAGTTGAATCACAAAGAGTACAACTAGTGGGAAATGAAAGATGAGTTTGAATTATAGTTATAAAGCTAGATGGGGCCCCAGAGGCCACCCATCCCAACTCTGTTATTTAACAGATGAGGAAACTGATACCTAGGTAGATTTAGTGATCTGCCCAAGGTCCCACAGGGAGTAAATGTCAGCGATCAAATATGAACCCAGGTCTTATGATTCCAGAGGCAATATTCTACCATTATAATTTCTGTTTCTAGTAACTACTATTTGTTGGATCACCAAGTCATTTAAACTTTTTGAGACTGTTTCCTTATCTATACATGATTATGATAATAATACCTGTTTTGTCTACCTCCCAGAATTCTTTGAAAAGCTTAAAAATGATATGTATGTGTGTATTTAGCTATATACACTATATATGTGATACGTACACATACACATACATACACACATGTGGGTATATACTCTCTTTCTCTCCACCCCCACACCCTTCCATGTACACACACATTTCATATATGTACATATACAAATTTGTCTTATGAATGTCTGTGCTGTTTCACGTTAGGATTTCAGGCTCTTGACTCTGTCATAAGCACAGGAATTAGCAGGCACTGAGGTTGGGGTGGGTACTTGCACAGACTTCTGGGCTTAGGCATTGGCATAGATAGCACAGATCTAGATTTGGAAGGGACCTCAGATGCAGCCTTTTTATTTTATAGATGAAGAAACAAATCCATCATGATTATTTGACTCACTCAAGGTTATGTTGGTAATGAGTAGCAGAAAAAAGGATATGAACTGAGATTTTCTGAATTCAGTATTCTTTTTATAAAATCATTCTGCTTTTTTTCTTTTTTTAACAATTCACCCCTCAAAATCGCTTGTTTTTCTCCCTTGAGTGTGGTTAGGTTAATTAAACCCCTTCATACTCCCAACCTATCATCAGGTTTTCCTGTATCTTAATCTCTAAAGGAATGTATTTCTGTGTTCTAAAGTGACCAGAGTCTGAAGTTACAACTTAAGATGATTGCAGCACTTTTAGATCCCGGATTTTCAGCATTCAGATTATTAATGACTCAAGAAAGAATGACTAGAGATGTTAGGGAGTGATTTAGTAGTACCAAAGACTGCATTTTTGGAGGGATATTTGAAATCTGATTGTAGTGAATTTAAAATACCCCAACAATTATATTTGTTTTTAATGATATCTCTCTACATACCAGGGCTACAGCTTAAGAAGAAAAATAAATTGCATTGTAAATGCATTGGCTATGATGGTGCACCTACTCTTTCTAATGGATATGATACAGTGAGATGGGGCCTTAGAGTTCATCTAGTCCAACTGACCCTTTAAAAATGAGGAAATCAAGTCACAGAGCTGGTTGGTGATAGAACCTGGAATCTAACCCAGACCTTTTGACTCTTGCAGAATCCAGAGCTGGAAGGGACCTTACAGATCACTTAGCCCAACCCTCACCTGACAGGACTTCTGACACCTTGATCCAGCTGCTTTATCATCCTGGGACATCCCGGCCATGCTGGCTTTCTTTGTTTATTGAATATATTCCTTCCTGTGGCCTCTGGTTGAGGATGGACCTATTCTGGCCATGATCCTTTCTTCTCCTGATTATGCTTTAAACTCTATGGACTTTGCTGTCAGACCCTCACTCCAGGGCTCCCCTTTCCTACTTTTTGGCTCCCTTTTATGTGTTGTCTTCCTCCATTAGAATGTAAGCTCAAGCTATCTTTCTTTTAGCTTGTATTTGTATCCCCAGCTCTTAGCACAGTGCCTGACACATAGTATGCACTTAATAAATGACTCTTTGCCCCATCATTTTATAGATAAGGAACCTGAAGCCTAGATCGAGTATGGGAATCATCTAAAATTGCTCTTGTAATAAGTGCAAGAGCAGGAATTTAAACCCATGTCTTCCAAATCCAAAGCCTGTGTTCTTTAGACTGGTGTTTATACTGAAAATTCTTTTCCAGCTCAAACACAGTTATGCATCACAGTCACTGTGAATCAATTGGGATAATGAAAGTTTTAGGTCTTTTTGTTCCAAATGTATACCACAGAAAGGAAAATTACCTGAAATAAATTGATTATAATTGGAAGCTAAGCTCAAATTTCTAAAATTTTCCTTCTGACTCAAAATTCTGTTTGGTCTGATGATAAAAAATGATAGACTTATACTCAGAAGATCTGGGTTCAAAGCTTAACTATTCCTTGTTCTTTGTGTGTCCTTGAGAAAATCATTTAACTTCTCTGGGTCTCAGTTTTTGCCTATGTAAAATGAAGAGGTTGGGCTTATTGTCTTTTTATGTCTCTTCCACCTCTAAATCTAAAATACACAGAGCTTACGTTAGTTAAAAGAGGATTGGATTGGGAGTCAGTGGACCTTTGTTCAAATTGAAGTTTTATCACTCTGTGAGTGACCTTGAGAAAGTCCTTTCACTTCTTGGGGTCTCTGCAAATTGAGGACATTGAAATAGATGACTAAGGGCCATTCTCGTTCTGAATCTTTCACCCCAGAAGTTGAGATTTAGCATTGAAATACAGAGGGGGGGGTGGGGGGGGGGGTTGGTGGGGGAGAGAGAGAGAAAGAGAGAGAGACAGAGACAGAGACAGAGACACACACAGAGAGAGACAGAGACACACACAGAGAGAGACAGAGACACACAGAGACAGAGAGACAGAGAGAGTGAGCTTGAATTGACCATGATTTACTATTCTATGCTGCCACCTAGTGTCCTTCAGTGAGCACTACGACTGTGCTATGAGTACAGTAACGGTCCAAATCAGGTTCCTCATCTACCCTTGTATTTCTAATTATCACAGAGATGTCACATTTCCAGAAATTTTTGAAGCCATGGGAAGAAGAGAAAGAATTTGGGGAAAGAAAGTCAAGTCAAAAACAAGCTATTAAGTGCCTACTATATGCCAGGCTTTTTGCAAAGAGTGGCAAAAGACAGTCCTTGTTCTCAAGGAGTTCACAGTTTAAAGTGATTTTGGGGGTAAGAAGAAATCATACAAGTAACTCTGTACAAACAAGATATCTGCAGGATAAATTGGAAAAAGTTAGCAGAGGGAAGGCACTATCACTAAAGTGGGAATTTAGAAACATGTCTAAAATTGACCTTGTGGTATAGTAGAAACCACATCCACGTAAGAGTCAGGAAATAATAATAACAACTGTTGTTTACATAGTTGATAATAGATGACATAGCCTCCAAAGTTTACAAAACAATTTACGTATGATATGTGATTTAATCCTAACAATAATCTTGTCTGACTTAGGTAAAGCTGGCCTCTCTAGACTGCTGTTTCTTTCTTTCCTCTTTTGTAAAATGAGGGAGCTGGTCTATATTGCATTAAAGGTTCTTTCCAGGATTAATATTCTAGCCCAGGATTCATTTTTTTAATTCTAATGATGTGATTTGAGGCAAATCATACCACCTCTCCAGAACACAATTTCTTCATCTATGAAATGACAATCTTGTGCTAAGTTTTTTTTTATAATCCCATTGAACGTTAGAATTTTATGGCTAGGATTTTTGAAATTATTCTTCATCAACTAAGAAAATTTAGTTACTTTAGAAACATAAATATCAATTTTAAAACAAAATATAGCACATGTACATGTAAAATATATTGCATCTGAGTTATGATGACTCCACAAAATTATTCTATTTAATATATTTTAGAGATCAGATGTCCCAGGAAAGAAATTTAAGAATGTGAAAGATAGCTAGTTTTCCTGGATTTTTGGAAGCTTCTCTCAAAAAAAAAATCCTTAGAAAAAAATAGTTTTTTTCTTTTTTCCTCCAAATTTTTCTATTTTTTTTCTGTTTATTGTTAACTTATTTTTTTCTGGACTTTCCAATTGCCTGTTACATTTATTTAATAAAGTACCAAAATATAGTGGAAAGATCACTGTACTTAGCATAGAAAGACTTCATGTGTTTCTTCAGATTCATAAAGACTCTGAAAAGGATTTTAGGGGCCTCTTAGTCCAAGCCCTACATTTTATAACTAAGGGAAAAGAAACTTACTAATTGCGTGACCCTGTGCAAGTCATTAAAACCTCATCTGCTTCAGTTTTCTCAACTGTAAATTGGAGATAATAACACCTACCTCCCAGGATTGTTGTTAGGATCCAGTGAAATAATATTTGTAAAGGACTTAGCTTAGTGCCTGGAATGTGATAGGCATTTAATGAATCTTCATTTAAAAAAAGACATAGAAAGGTAACACACTTCCCCCCTCCCAATGGTTACTCTACTTCACTGGTTCCCAAAATTTTTAGTTCCATAAGCCTCCCTTTTTGTTAACAACAATAACAAAAAATGTACTGTGAATCTCCAGGGTTATTTAATAAATGACTAATAATATTCTTTCATATTTATTAAATACTTCTATTAATTATAATGATAACCTTTGCCTTCCCCAAAGCACCAAATTCAAATTTACATTTTGCATTATGGTAATACTAACAGCCAGATTTATATAGCTCTTTAAGATTTTACAAATATTATCCTATTTTATCCTTATAATAAACCTGGAAGATAAGTGCTATTATTGCTATACCCATTTTAGAGATGAGGAAATAGACTCAGAGAGGTTGTGCCTTGCCAAGGGTCATTTAGTTAATAAAGTGTCAGAGGGTGAATTTGAACTCAGGACTTCTGACTCCAAGTCTCATGTTCTATCCATTGTGCCACCTTGCTGTTTTAAAATCTGTATTGCTTCAAACATGTGTAAGCTTATTGTGATAGAGGAAAAATATACTTGCAACATGTAGGCAATTATTTACCACTTAAGGTGGCATAATCAAAGAGTATGAACAGGAAGTTCTCAAGGGAAAAAATACAGGCTATCAATAGTAATATAACAGATTCTTCAAATCACAAGTAGCAAAATAAATGCAGATTAAGACAACTGAGTTTCCATATCAGAGACATTAGATGTGTAAATATGATTTTTAAATAAGGGACAATTGTTAGAGTGTCTTTGGGAGAATAGGAACATGAACATAGTGGTGGTAAACCTGTGAATTTGTCCAGAGAGGGAGAATGGCAAGACTTTCTGTTATTTGTTG
This sequence comes from Bettongia penicillata ogilbyi, assembly GCA_023548195.1. Classification (NCBI taxonomy): domain Eukaryota; kingdom Metazoa; phylum Chordata; class Mammalia; order Diprotodontia; family Potoroidae; genus Bettongia; species Bettongia penicillata. The sequence goes on from JAJHZJ010000378.1 coordinate 642,930, forward strand.
AAGGAGGGAACTACTGTAGGAGGAAACACCCTTTACACACATAGACTAGTACGTTCACTTCAATGTGTAGTCTTAGAGAAGTGATCAGGGCATATAGCAAGTAGGTGTCAGCTGTAGGACTTGAACCCAGGTCTTTAAGTTTCTGAGGCAGCATTCTATCCACTATGCCATGCTGCCTCTCCATTCTGCCCTGTTAGAAAGCAATTTGGAACTGTACCTCAAATGTCCGTAAACTATGCAGACCTATCCACCCAATGATGCCACTATTAGTCATATACCACAAAGAAAGCAAATAAAGAGGGAAAGATTCTAGATGTGCAAAAATATTTATGGTGGCATTTTTTGTAAGAGCAAAGAACTGAATGAAATGAAATATAATTGCACCATTAGAAAGGATGAACGTGGGAACATTTGAATAAACTGTTGAAGAATGATAAAACGAACCAGGAGAACAAATGAGATGATTATAAAATTGTAAATAAAAATAGCTTTGAAAGACCCAGCTCTGATCAATGCAATTACTAATCATGACTTCAGATTATTTATGTAAAATATCAATCAAACAATAAATATTTGTGGTTGCTGTTCCAGTCACGTCCCCATTTGGGGTTTTCTTGGCAAAGAGCCTGGGATGGTTTGCCATTTCCTTTTTCAGCTCATTTTACAGATGAGGAAACCGAGGCAAACAGGGTTAAGTGTCTTGCCCAGGGTCACATGACTACTGAGTATCTGAGACTGAATTTGAACTGAGGCTTTCCTGACTTCAGGCCCAGGGTGCTATCCACTGTGCCATATAGCTGCCCCACATGCCAGGTAGGCATTGTGCTAGATGATGGTTACAAGTATAAGGAATGAAACAGTCCTTATGTGAAATGAGCTTACAGAAAATAAGCACATATAAAACATATATAGCATAAATATAAACAACAAATACATTGATTAATCAAAATAGTTAAGGTATTTTGTATCTGGAAGGGATGGACTCTGATGCAGAGGTAAGGAGGGAATATAATACAGGCAGCTGGGGCAAAAACACAGAGACTTGTCACCTTCTGACAGAGAGATGAACTAGAGGTCAAGAAGTAGATATACATTTATGGATATGGGCAATGTATGGAGTGGGCAGCTAGATAGTACAGTAGATAGAGTGCCAGGCCTGCAGTCAGACAGAATCATCTTGCCTTCAAATCTGACCTCAGACACTTACTTGGGCAAGGTCAGTTTGCCTGTTTGCCTCAGTTTCTCATCTGTAGAATTAATTGAAAATAGCAAACCACTCCAGGATCTTTGCCAAGAAAACCTCAAATGAGGTCACATAAAAGCAAACACAACTGAAAATGACCGAACAACAATATATGAGTTTTTTGTCTAAACTTATTTGCTACAAGGTAGATCTTTTTTAAAAGCTGGGCATATTGGGTGGGAGTGGGAAGCTTGTGTGGTAATGACAAAAAAAAAAGAGAAAAGAGTGATATTGAAGGGAATAGAATGAAATGTAAAGGGAGACAGAGAAACAGAGGATAGTTTTGAAATTAACATGCTAAATTTAGAATATACTTAAAAAAACAAGCTACACATAATGATGGGGCAGCTAGGTGGTACAGTGGATAGAGCACCAGTACAGGAGTCAGGAGGAGTTCAAATCTCACCTCAGATACTTGACACTGACTAGCTGTGTGACCTTGGGCAAGTCACTTAACCCCAACTGCCTCATCCTGGGTCATCTCCAGTCATCCTGATGAACTATGGTCACTGGATTCAGAGGGCTCTGGAGGAGGAGCGAGGCTGGTGACCTGCACAGCCCTCCCTCATTCAAAACAAAATCAAGTGCCAGTCATATTGTTATTTCTCTGATGGCATGGTCTTAAGAAGGTGGCCAGAAAGCACGAACACACACACACATAATGAAAATAAAATTATAAACATGTAATAATAAAAACATGTAATAATAAGCAAGCTATATATAATAAGTTCTTTGCATATTTTCATATACATAGAAGTATTTTTGTGGAAATGCTTTTTCTTTGAATATTTTATTATTTTCCTAATTACATGTAAAAACAATTATAAATATTCATTTAAAAATAACTTTGAGTCCCAAATTCTCTTCCTTTCCCCCCCTAGAGATGGTGAGCAATTTGATATAGGTTAAACATGTGCAATCATTCAAAACATATTTCCATATTAGTCATGTTGTAAAAGAAAACACAGAGCAAAAAGCAAAACCATGAAAAAAAAAATAGTTAAAAATACTATGCTTCAATTTGCATTTAGACTCCATCAGCTCTTTCTCTGAAGGTGGATAGCACTTTTCTCATGAGTCCTTTGAAATTGTCTTGGATCATTGCATTGTTGACAATAGCTAAGTCATTCACAGCTGACTTTATAATTGTACAAATTGCTGTTACTGTGTACAGTGTTTCCCTGGTTATACTCATTTCACTTTGTGTCGGTTCATGTAAGTCTTTGTCAGGTTTTTCTGAAATCATCCTACTCATCATTTCTTATAGCAAAATAGTACTCCATCACAACCATATACAACTTCTTCAGCCATTTCCCAATCTGATGGGCATGCCCTTAATTTTCAGTTCTTTGCCACCACAAAAAGAACTGCTATAAACATTTTTTTATACAAATAGATTCTTTTGGAAATGTTCATATTTAAAGTTTTTCAAGTTCAGACTAACAAAATAATTAAAAGGAGAGTGTTGGATTAGATGATAATTAAGTTCCTTTCTACCTCTAAAATTTTAAGACTTTATAAATTAACCCTTGCACCACAGTTCCTTATCTGCAAAATAGAGATAATACTTGCTTTACTTACCTTATTAGGTTTTAGTATGTATAAGCTATAACTATAAAATAAGTTTAAAGTTAATGTTATCAACAAAAATTTAACAAAAGAAATCACCATTTGATGTGGAATTGTAGAAAAACGAAAAACAGAAATGAATAATGAATAATCTTTAATTTAATTATTAATTTGGTTAATTAAATTAATGACCATGATAAAAATGAAGCAAATTCATTAAAAATCTTCAATGAATACTTCTTACTTAAACAGCTTAAGGCAGGTTTTCTAGTTTAAAATTCTGTTTTAAGAATTAGGGAAGATGGAGTTCATTTTCAGTAAAAGATGCCATTCAAAATAGTGATGAGATGATTATTACTTTGCATAATTTTTTCAGGTTTTAAAAGATAAGTAAAGATAATCACAGAGTTGAACAGGACCTTGGATTTTCTCAAGTTCAAGCATTTTAATCCCTTTACTCCCCCTCCCAACACGAAGATGCACGTGCACGCACACACAGGTACGCATTCACACATAATGAAGGAGGAAAGTGAAGCCCAGAGATGTGATGTGACATTCCAAGATATACAACTAATCAGTGACAAAGTCAGGACTAAAATATAGGTCTCCTGATTCCCAGCCTAGTAGACTTTCAACTGGACCATACCTCCTTTTCTGTATGAAAGAACTACATAGAAGGACATGTGAAAGTGAGGGAAGACAGTTCAAGGAGCAGCAATGCAGAAATCTCTGGTAGAGAGTGAGGACGATGATCTTAATAGCACCCAGATTAAATTGTACCAGATTGGAGGAGAAGCAATGACATAATCATTTTTATTCATCTGCCTTTCTTCTAGGGCTTGACTCAGAGTATGCAAGCACTGTTTTGGGAATTCACATCAGAGAGAGAAAAATGGCAAGAATTATAAAGCAAATTGCTGATGCATCTTTTGGAAAGGCTAAACTAAGTAGAGTAGTCCTGGACCAGGATTCTTGTTGACAGGTTCATGGAATGATGTAAGGCTAGAATGAAGCATACTTTTACAATGAGCCAATGAGGGAGGGGAAGAGAGGGAGAAAGGGAGGGAGGGAGAGAGAGAGAGAAAGAGAGAGGGACTTGAGGGGGAAGTATCAGGGGAGAGGAAGAGAGGAAGGGATAGTCAGTAGTCCACGTCAGTGATTATTACATGAAGTGATTATTTCTTTTTTAAAAAAAAATTATTTTATTTTTACTTTATGGAACAAAACAAGCATTTTGATAACACAATACAATAAAATGATGATTGTACATGAAATTATAAATCCACTATGCACAACTTGCTATTCTTTTGTAATATATGCCAAAATTATCATGTAAATTCTTTTTTTCTTCCTTACCTCCCCCCGCAATGGCTACCATTAGATAGAAATATATATATGTATATATATGTACACACATATGCATATACACACATATATACATATACACACATGCCACATATATGTATTTGTAATACATAATTTTACCTACATATGTAGCATTATTCTATATATACTTCTATTTATCAGGTCTTTTTGTGGTTGCAGAGAGCATCTTTCTTCATATGTCCTTTATAGTTGATTTGGGTATTTATAATAGGAAAAATAACTTACTCAAAGTCATTCTTAAAACAATCTTCTTGTTACTGCGTAGTGTTCCCTTGGTTCTGCTTATTCCTTTCTTCATCATTTCACTGAAGTCTTTCCATGTTTTTCTAAGATTGTTGAACTCATCTTTTCTATAGCATAGTAGTTTTCCATCACAATCTTATACCACAACTTGCTTAGCCATTCTCCAATTGATGAGCATCCCTGCAATTTCCAGTTCTTTGCTATAAAAATTTGAGAATATATAGGTTCTTTTCCTTTTTTCCTAATCATCTTTGGAAATAGGCCTAGTAGCATTATTTTTGAGTCAAAGGGTATATAGGCAGTTTAATAACTCTTGGGGCATAATTCCAGATTGATGTCCAAAATGGTTGGATCAGTTCATAATTCCACCAACAATGAATTGGTGTCCCAGTTTTTCAATATCCCCTTCAACATTTATCATCTGTGATCATTTTAGCCAATCTGGTATGTGTAAAATGATATCTCAAGGTTGCTTTAATCTGCATTTCAAGAATAAATAATGATTTAGTATGCTTTTATATGACTATAAATTGCTTTGATTTCCTCATTGGAAAACTGCCTGTTCATATCTTTGACCATTTGTGAATGGGGAAATGACTAGGATTCTTATAGATTTGACAAAGTTCTTTATATATATATTTGATATAAGATCTTTATCTAATACACTTATCTATAAAATTTTCCTTCAAAAATTTTGCTTTCCTTCTGGTCTTGATTACATTTATTTTATTTTATTAAGGAAGTGAGGAAACTGAGCCTCCAAAGATCTGAGTATAATTTCCTTGGGGCAGGTATCAGCTTTGGCAGAAAGGCTTTCCTGGAGTCTCTTGTTCCCTCTCCCAGTTCTTCAGGGGGTGCTTTTCCTCCAGTCCCCAGCAGCTGACTAATTCCCATCATGAGGAACTGGGATGTTCTTCTTTGCAATTACTCACCAATAGAACTTCAGTACTCCAAAGATCCATTACCCCATCTACATAGATGCTTTTCCCACTATACATGCCAACCCCTTCATTAGTTGCCCCAATTAAAAAAATCATAAGGTGGTCTTTTGGTCAGCTAGTCAATATTTTGTCAATTGCTAACCTTTCTTTCTTTTGACTCTGCAAGTCAAACATTAGGCTGCATAGCATTGGATTGTAATGAATAAAACATACAGTGGTGTGTGGGGCGGGGGAGAGTGCTTTCAATGAAAGGAAATCTCAGGGTAGAAAAGAGTAGTCTAAAAGCTATTTTTGTCTGCTATGTTGGGAAGATGGACAGTTTTGTGAACCTAGGACAAGTTAGTCTGTATAACAGATACAATAGGGACAAAAAGGAAGGAAGGTAAGCTTTGTATGTATGCTTAGAAGTAGTCCTCAGGGAATTGGGATTCTTTACATGTGCTGGCTTGATAAAAATCTTTTTAGTGGTGACAGTGACAGTTTAAGAGACTTGAGCTCAGACTTGTCAAAAGAAAAGCTGTGGGTAAGACTTAGGGGGAGACAAGATAGCTCTCTTCAAGTATTTGAAGGGCTGTCATAAGGAAGAGGGATTAGACATGTTCTTCCTGGCCCCAGAGGGCAGAGCTAGGAATGATGGATGAAAGTTGCAGAAAGACGGATTTAGGCTCTATGTAAGGAAAAACCTCTCAGTGATGAGAGCCATAGAAAAGTGAAACAGGCTGCCTCAGGAGGTACAGAGTCTTCATCAAGATAGATCTTAAAGCAGAGGCTAGATGACCACTTTTCAGGATTTTGTAGAGAGGGCTGATTCTTTTTTCAGGTAATCCATTTCATTGGATTAGATGACCTCAGAGTCTATGAAATGTTACATTAAATAAAAGATGATATTTAGGATGGCTGATTTCTTTTCTTGTAAAAATTATTGACTTTTTTCATTAATTATTTCCCATAAAACTGTCCTGTCCTCACTAAATCCTACCTTGTAACAAAAAAAAAAAAAACTGCACAGTTAAGCAAAACCAAACACAAAATGACCCTGTTTGATTATGTATGCAATATTTTACTTCCATACCTCCCTAGTACTCTACTGAGAAAAAAATAGATCATTATCTGTTCTCTGGGACCTGGATAGGTCATTGCTACTAATAGGAATTCAGTTGCCTTTGAACATTTCTTGCATTTCCATTTTTGTAGTCATTGTCTACATGATTCTTCTGATTCTGCCTCCTTTGATTTCCTTTGCTTCACATTTGTCTTACAAGACAAGGTGGTTACAAGGTAGTTGAATTTTTAGTAGACACTTTTCAACCCAAACAATAAAGTAAGTGAATAGACCTATAAATGTTCACATGTACGTTTGTATGTATGAGTAGCATTGGGTGTATACACATGGATATGTGCTAGGTGTGGGTGCATGTGTAGATATACACACACCAAGGAGAGTTAAATCTTCAAAATATTCTCGGAAATATTGACAGAATGCTGCTGATTTTCTACACAAAGATCAATTGGAGCAATGAGGCTATATAATAATGCACAATTTATAGTTAAATGATATCTACAAATATAAATAATAAATAATAAAATAACAATCATTTGTAAGTGCTTATCATATACTAGACAGTGTGCTAGGCACTGTAATTACAAAGTAGAGAGTGAAACAGTCCTAACCCATAAGGAGCTTACAAATTCCATTAGAACAAACATTATATACACATACATATAAATAAAAAAAATTCATCTGGGCATTTCAAGATTTACAATCACAAAGATAAGGGTTGAATGGCCTTCTGACAATTTCACAAAAGACATAGAACAGGGAGAAACGTGCTCATCAAAAGTATTTACTGAATCTATGGACTGTGTTTAGTCCTGGAATCTTTATCCTCCAAGGGATCATTATCACTCTTCATATTTTGCTCCTATCTTTGAAATTTACACTAGGGAAATCTCTTCAATACAGCTTAGGTATGGCTTATGCCTCTTTGCATTGGGTAGTTAGTGTTAGAAGTGAATTTAGAGTTATTGTTTAACCCTAACCAATGAAGTAACAGGATCAGTCTGTAACTCTACGGTTTGTCTGGGTTTCCATAAAAGGGAGCACCAGGGTCTCCAGTTTCCACAAAGACACTCAGTGTACAATATGGGTGTTGAGTATGGGACAACTTTTATTTCACTTGCCATAGAAAATGTGGTAAGATGTAAAGAACTCCCAAAAGTCCATGAATGATAACAGAATATCTCTGTAAATAAAATCCCATTTTGCTAACTCAGCATGACACAAAGATGATCCTGAAATACTGAAGTCTGTGCCAATCAAACACAACCTTTGGTAGGTCCTACCACCATGGAAACAATTAAAGTGCCAAATTAGTGATAGACTGTATCCATTGTCTGAGGACCAACCTAGCTAAATTCAGACTCCCTGCCAGGCTTCCTATAGAATGGTGAAATATTCAGCAATTCTTGAAGACTGCTAAATAAATCATAGGAAGATTGGTATCTAGCCAGTGAAAGGAGTATTCACAGCAATTCAGTCAAAGAAGTAATGAAGTTTGTGAATGATGAAAATTCATCTTGCTGATTGAGTGCTTGCATACGTGTTTCATACATTAGAGCTTCAGTATAATCTTGATCTTAGGGTACATATTGGAGAGCTATATTATAGGAATTGTTGTGAGGACTTCAAAAGGTAAGTTGCCTTGGAAGAGGTACAAAGCAGAAGAGTCTTAAGCTAAATTCCTTTCTATAGCAGATAGAAACCTTGGAGTAATATTTAACTCCTTTTCTCTCTCTACCCACATCTAATCAGTTGCCAAGTTCTGTCAGTTCTAGATGTAAGAAATCTCTTATATGTATTCCTTCCTTTCCATACCTAATTCCCCTACACTAATTGTGGATTTTATTAAATCTCAATTAATTGTTGCAATAGCTTTATTACTTTTTTCTCCCCTCCCATCTCTTCAATGCATCCTACGCACCATTGCTACATTAATATTCCTAGTGCCTACTTTGATTTAATCACTTTACACCCCAGTTCAAAATCATTTGGCATTATAACATTGTCTCCAAAATAAAGACTATATTCCTCAATCTAAGTTCCTCCATAATATGACTCTTATCTACCTGTCTAGGCTTATCTCACATTAAATCTTACCAGCTAAAGTAGGCAACTTAGGCTTCTTCAAAAATTCCCAAACTTCCCTGAATCTATACTTTAGTCACATCATGCCCTGCACCTGAAATAATAACTCAAGTGTATATGACATTTTTTCTTTTTTAAATTTATTTTAAGTTTTCAACATTCATTTCCACAAAATTTTGAGTTCCAAATTTCCTCCCCATCTCTTACCTCTCCCCACCCCAAAACACTTTGCATTCTGATTGCCCTTTCCACCAATGTGCCCTCCCTTCTAACACCTCTCCCATCCCTTATCTACATCTTCTCTCTTCTCCTGTAGGGCAAGAAAAATTTCTATACCCATATTTATTATTTCCCAGTTGTATGCAAAAACAATTCTCAGAATTTGTTCCTAAAAGTTTGAGTTCCAACTTCTCTTCTTTCCTCCCTACCCAACCATCCCCACTGAGAAGGCAAGCAATTCAATATAGGCTATATATGTATAGTTTTGCAAATGAGTTCCATAATAGTCATGCTGTGTAAGACTAACTATATTTCCTTCCATCCTATCCTGCCCCTGATTTCTTCCATTCTCTGTTTTGAACTTGTCCCTCCCCAACAGTGTTTACTTCTAATTGTTCCCTCCTCCCATTTGCCCTCCCTTCCATCATCACCCCCCTACTCTGCTTATCCCCTTCTCCCCTACTTTCCTGTAGTGTAAGATAGGTTTTCATACCAAATTGAATGTGCATGTTATTGCTTCCTTGAGCCAAACATTATGAGAGTAAGCTTCGCTTTTCCCCTCTCATCTCCTCCCTTTTCCCCTCCATTGGAAAAACTTTTTCTTGCCTCTTTTATGAGAGATAATTTGCCCCATTTGATTTATCCCTTTCTCTTCCCAATATATTCCTCTCTCACCCCTTAATTTTGTTTTTTTAGATATGGTCCCTTCTTATTCAACTCATTCTGTGCTCTCTGTTTCTCTGTCTCTTTGTCTTTCTGTCTCTCTCTCTGTCTCTCTCTCTGTCTCTCTCTCTCTCTCTCTCTCTCTCTCTCTCTCTCTCTCTCTCTCTCTCTCTCTCTCTCTCTCTCTGTTTAATCCCTCCAACTACCCAGATACTGAGAAAAGTTTCATGAATTACAATCTTTCCATGTAGAAATGTAAACAGTTCAGTTTTAGTAAGTCCCTTGTGATTTCTCTTTCCTGTTTACCCTTTTTATACTTCTCTTGATTTTTGTGTTTGAAAGTCAAATTTTCTATTCAGCTCTGGTCTTTTCATCAAGAATGCTTGAAAGTCCTCTATTTTATTGAATTACCATTTTTTTACTCTGGAGTATTATGCTCAGTTTTGCTGGGTAGATGATTGTTTTAATCCTAGTTTCTTTGACTTCTGGAATATCATATTCCATGCCCTTTGATCTCTTAATGTAGAAGCTGCAAGATCTTGTGTTATCCTGATTGTATTTCCACAATACTCAAATTGTTTCTTTCTAGCTGTTTACAATATTTTCTCCTTGACCTGGGAGCTCTGGAATTTGGCTACAATATTCCTAGGAACTTTTCTCTTCAGATCTCTTTCAGGAGGTGATTGGTGGATTCTTCCAATTTTATTTTGCCCTCTGGTTCTAGAATATCAGGGCAGATTTTCCTTGATAACTTCATGAAAGATGACATCTAGGCTCTCTTTTTTGGTCATGGTCTTTAGGTAGTCCCATAATTTTTAAATTGTCTCTCCTGGATCTATTTTCCAGGTCAATTGTTTTTCCAATGAGATTTCACATTCTCTTCCATTTTTTCCTTCTTTTGGTTTTGTTTTGTAATTTCTTGGCTTCTTATAAAGTCATTAGCTTCCATCTGTTCCATTCTAATTTTTAAAGAACTATTTTGTTCAGTGAGCTTTTGAACCTCCTTTTCCATTTGTCTAATTCTGCTTTTGAAAGCATTCTTCTCCTCATTGGCTTTTTGGACCTCTTTTGCCAATTGAGCTAGCCTATTTTTAAAGGTGTTATTTTCTTCAGCATTGTTTTGGATCTCCTTTAGCAAACTGTTGACTTGCTTTTCATGATTTTCTTGCATCTCTCTCATTTCTCTTCCCAATTTTTTCTCTACCTTTCTTACTTGATTTTCAAAATCCTTTTTGAACTCTTCCATGGCCTGGGATCATTGCATATTTATTTTGGAGGTTTTGGATGCAGAAGCCTTGACTGAAAGAATGGGAGAGAGAGTACCTGTTCACCAAGAAAGTAACCTTCTATAGTCTTATTTTTTTTCTCTTTTTTGGGCATTTTCCCAACCAGTTACTTGATTTTGGGTCCTTTGTCCAGAGTAGGATACACTCTGAGGACTTGTAAGTTCTCAGTTCCTCCAAGATGTCACAGTCAAGGGAGAAATGTTTACTCCTCAGGGGCCTCCAGCTCTGCCACACCCCAGGACCGTGATCAGGGCTGAATTTCAGATCAGCTGCTCAATTCCCCCAAGGGCTTTAAGCTGAGCTGCTCCAACAATGGACCCTGGCTGCTGCTGTGGCCACTGCAGCTACCTGCTGCTGCTACTACTGCCACTGCTGCCTTGGGTGAGGCTAGGGAAAGACCTTGCTCCCTTCTTGCTCTGATTGAAAAAGCCCCTCTCACTCACTTTTCATGCTTGTGGGTTAAGGGATCTTTGAATCACTGCTGTTACTGGGGATTTTGTCCCTGAAGTCTTCTCTGGTCCTGCTCCTCCTGGTACCACATGGCCAAAGTTGGGCTGATCTCCACACTGCATCTGCTGTGACAGACTTTTCCCATTGACCTTCTAGGTCACTGTGGGTTGGAAATCTCTGTTCTGTTGTTTTGTGGCTCCTACTACTCTAGAATTTGTGTTGAGTCTTTCTTTACAGGTATTTTATGGGCTGTGGGAGAAGAGCTGGCATATGTGTGTCTTTCTAGTCTGCCATCTTGACTTCTTCCCTGTATATGAAATTTCAAAGCTTACAATCAGAGAAATAACTGTTTAGTGCCCCTCTGACTATTATCAAACAAGTCATAAAACAGGGAAATGTGCCGATAAAAAGTATTCATTAGTATTTTGAAGACTATTTTGTGCATCTCACTTAAATTCACCCACTCTCGACCATTTAAGTTCACTGACACCCAAGATGTCGATGTTTAATTTTTCCATCTCATGTTTGACCACATGCAGATTGCTCTTATTCACAGATTCTATATCTGAGTTCCTATGCAATATTAAGATTTTTTATGGCATCTTTTGTCATTAGATGCAACTGCAACTGAACTTTCTTTTGGGTTTGGCCTAGCTGCTTCCTTAGTACTGGTGCTACTTGTAGATGTCCTCTGTTCTTCCACTGTAGCAAATTGGACACCTTCTGACCTGAGGACCTCATCTTCTGACACTATCTCTTTTATCATTTTAATACTGTTTAATACTTTTATCATTTTTTCTAAAATCAAAATACTGCTTAATACATTTTAATACTGGGGTTTTCTTAGCAAAGACACTGGAGCAGTTTGCCATTTCCTTCTCCAATGGATCACTTTTTTGTCAGAATCTTCACTGTCGCCTGTCTGCCTTGTGTAATCCCTCTTGGCATAGCTCATAGTTTCATTGAGCTATGTAAACCCCTTCTCTATGACAAGTCAGAAGTCCTCATAATCAATTAAAGGGTGAGAAAAATAGTACTGGAGTATAATCTCAAAGCAGAATGATATCTGTTTGAATCCAAGGCAAACTGTCCAACATCAAAAATCATAACTTTATGCTCCAACCACTGATACTGAAGATGCCAAACTTATCAGTTCTATGAAGACGTACAACATGCTCTAGAAGTGACTACAAAATGATATCACACTCATCATAGGGGATTGGAATGCTAAAGTAGGAAATCAAAAAATAATTGGAATAGTAGGCAAGTTTCATCTTGGAGTACAAAATGAACCAGGACAGAAACCAATAGAGTTTTATCAAGATAACTTGCTGGTCTTAGCCAGCACTCTTTTTCAGCATCCCTGAAGGTGACTCTACACATGGACATTATTAGATGGTCAATATATAAATCAAATTGATTATATACCTTTCAGACAAAGGTGAAGAAGCTCTATTCAGTCAAGTAAAACAAGACATAGAGCTGACTGTGGCTCATACTACAAGGTTCTTATTGCAAAATTAAGATAGGAATTGAAGAAAGTAGGGAAAACTATCAGACCATATAGGTGTGACCTAAATAACATCCTTCATAAGCATAAAGTTGAAGAGATGAATGGATTTAAGGGATTAGATCTGGTAGACAGAGTGCCTAAAAGGGAATGGATACAGATTCACATTATTATGCAAGAGGCAGCAACAAAAAAACAAAGAAAAAGAGAGCAAGAAAGCAAAATGACTACTGAGGAGGAAAGCAAAGAGTGAAGAAGAAAGGGAATGATATACTGAACCAAGAATTCCAGAGAATAGGAAGGAGAGGTAAGGTTTTCTTAAATGAGCAATACAAAGAAATAGAAGAAAATCATACAATGGGAAAGACAAGAGATCTCTTCAGGAAGACTGGAGATAATAAGGGAATGTTTGACACAGAAATGGTCATGATAAAAGATAAAAATGATGGGGACTTAACAGAAACACAAGAGATTAAGAAGAGGTAGCAAGAGTACACAAAAGAACTATAAAACAAAGATCTTTTAAAATTATTTTATTTTTAATTTATGAAAGAAAAATAAGCATTTCCATAGCATAGTATAATGAAAATGTTGATTTTATGTGAAACTGAATATCTATTATGCATAACTTGCTATTTTTTCCAATATATGAATTATAATGTAAATTTCTTTTTTTTCTCCTCTATCCCTCGATGGCTGCAATTCTATACATAATTCTTTTTATCAGTTCTTTCTCTGGATGCAGATGGTATTTTCTTTCGCATGTTCTTTGGGTATTTGTAATATTCAAAATATTCAAAATGACTTAGTTGCTAAAAGTTGTTCTAAAAACAACGTTGCTGCCATTGTATAAAAGTGCTTTGATTCTGCTCATTTCACTTTTCATTATTTCGTGTATATCTATCCATGTTTTTTCTAAGATCACCAAGCTCATCATTTCTTATAGCACAGTAGTATTCCAGGACAATCATATAGAACAAGAAAGATCTTAATATCACTGGTAACTACAATAGTGTGGTTGCTAATCTAGTAATACATCCTGGAGAATGAAGTCAAGAGGGCTTTATTGCCAACAAGAAGTGGAAGTGGAAGTGATGGAATTCCAACTGAGCTATTTAAATCCTAAAAGATGATGCTGTTCAAGTATGGCACTCAATAGGTCAGCAAATTTGGAAAACTCAACAGTGATTGGAAAGGGGTCAGTTTATATCTCAATCCTTAAGAAGGAAAATGCCAAGGAAAGTTCAAATTATTGAACATTTGCATCCATTTCACATACCAACAAGGTTATGCTCAAGTTCAAGTTCTGCAATGGAGGGGTCAGGAATATGTGAACAAAGAGTCACCAGAAAAGCAGGCTGGTTTTCAAAGAGACAGAGGAGCTAAAGACCAAATAGCTAACATTCACAGGATTATGGAGAAAGCAAGGGGGTTCCAGAAAAAAACACACATTTACTGCTTCATGGGCTATACTAAAGTCTTTGACTGTGAGGATCACAACAAAATGTCCCAAGTCCTCAAAGAGATGGGAGTACTAGATCATCTTATTTATCTCCTGTGGAACCATTATGCAGTTCAAAAAGCAAGAGTAAGAGCTAAGCATGGATCAACTTATTGTTTTAAGGTGGGCAAAGGAGTACAATAAGCCTATATATAGTCATCTTATTTATTTAACTTATATGCAGAGTACATCATGTGAAATGCTAGACTGAGCAAATCAGAAGCCATATATAAGGTTTCCAGGAGAAATACTGACCATTTCAGATATGCAAATGATCCACTTTGGTGGTTGAAAGTGAAGAGGATTCAAGAAGTCTCTTAATGAAGGTGAAAGAGGACAGTGTAAAAATCTGTATTTATCAAACTCTTAAGATCCTGGCAACCATTCTCATCACTTCCTGAAAACAGATTACAACTAAGAATAGCCTATGCAGCAAACTGAGTATAATCCTACAAGGGAAAAAATGGATATTTAATGAAATAGAGGATTTTCAAGCATTCCTAATAAAAAGGCCAGAGTTGAATAGAAAATTTGACTTTGAGATACAAAACTCAAAAGAAACACAAAAAAGGTGAACAAGAAAGGGCAATAATAAGAGAGGAAATAATTAGAGACTCAGTAAGGTTAAATTGTTTACTTTTCTATATGGAAAGAATATATGGATCTTTTAAGAACTTTATCATTATTAGGGCAGTTAGAAGGATTATACATGGAAAGAGGGTGCAAGAGTAAGTCAGTCACATTGAGTTGATGTAAAAAAATGCATAGGCTAGAAAGAGGGATGTCCTGGGTGAAGGAGGGTGAAAGAGCTCTTACAATGGAAGGGAGAAGGGTCAGGGGAGATAGGCAATGCTTAAACCTCACTCACATCTACGTTGTTTCAAAAATATATAGATGCTCAGTTAGCAACAGAATTCTTTCTTACTCAATAGGGAAGTAGGAGGGGAATAAGATAAAAGGGGAGGGTGATAAAAGGGAGGGAAGATAACAGAAGGCAATGGTCAGAAGCAAAACAGATTTGAGAGAAGGGGCAGGATAAAAAGAGAGACACGATAAACAAAAGAAAACAGGGTGGAGGAAAATGCACAGTTAGTAATCATAACTAGGAATGGAAATAGGAAAGTGATAAACATTTATAAAATGGAAACAGTTAGCAGAATGTGCTAGAACTCAGAGTCCAACAATATGTTGTTTAAAAGATACACGTTTGAAACAGAGAGACACACAGATAGTTAAAGTAGGGCAGCAGTATCTATTATGCTTCAAATGAAGTTAAAAAGGCAGGGGTAACAATCATGCTATCAGATAAAACAAAAGCAATAACAGCCCCAATTGAAAGAGATAAGCAGGGAAACTACATCTTGCTAAAAGAAACCATAGACAATGAAGTAATATCAATACTAAAGCTATCTGCACCAAATTGAACAGCATTCAAATTCTTAAAGGAAAAGTTAAATATATCAAACTATAACTATAAACTATACTGGGGGGACCTCAACCATCCCCTCTCAGAGCTAGATAAATATAACCATAAAATAAGTAAGAAATAAGTCAAGGAGATGAATAGAATCTTAGAAAAT
Organism: Bettongia penicillata ogilbyi; assembly: GCA_023548195.1. Taxonomy (NCBI): domain Eukaryota; kingdom Metazoa; phylum Chordata; class Mammalia; order Diprotodontia; family Potoroidae; genus Bettongia; species Bettongia penicillata. The sequence continues at coordinate 658,666 of JAJHZJ010000378.1, forward strand.
TTAGATAAGATAGACCTCTGGAGAAAAGTGAATGGGAATACAAAGAAGTATACCTTTCCCCCCTCAGCTGTACATGGCACTTTTGCAAATAATTGACCATGTACTAGAGCATAAAAACTTCATGACCAAATGCAGAAAAGTAGAAATAGTAGATGCACCTTTTCCAAATCACAATACAAGTCTCCTGATAAAGAGCCTCGGAAGCATAGATGAAATGTTATTTGGAAATTAAACAACCTAATCTTAAAGAATGAATGGGCCAAAGAACAAATCATAGGAACAATCAATAATTTCATTAAAGAATAAAACAACATTCCACAGTTTGTGGGATGCAGCCAAAGTAGTACTTAGGGGAAAATTTATAACTCTTAATGCATATGTCAGTAAAAGAGAGAAAGATCAGATTAATGAATTGGACATGCAACTAAAATAACTAAAAAAAGAACAAATTAAGAACCCCTGATTTAAACACCAAAATGGAGATTCTGAAAATTAAATGAGAGATGAATAAAACTGAAAGTAAAAAAAAAAACATTGAACTAATAAAACTAGAAGCTGATTTTATGGGAAAAATGATAAAATAGATGTCATTGGTTAATTTAATTTTAAAAAAAAGAAAGAGGAAAACAAAATTAATAGTATCAAAACTGAAAAGGATGAATGTGCCGCCAATGAAGATGAAATTACAGCATTATTTGGAGTTATTTTGTCCAAGTCCATGCGAGTAAAACTGACGAACTAAGTGAAATAGATGAATATTTGCAAAAATGCAAGCTACCCAAATACAAAATACTCAAATACAAAGATTTGAGGAAATAAAGGAGGAAATAAAATACTTAATAACTCTGTCTTAGAAAAAGGAATTGAACAAGCTATCTATGAGCTCTCTAAGAAAACATCCCCAGGATTAGATGGATTTACAAGTGAATTTTACCAAACATTTGAAGACTAATCAATCCTAGTACTATAAGTATTCGAAAAAAAATAGGCAAAAAAGAAATCCTACCAAATTACTTCTATGACACGAATATAGTTTTGATACCTAAACCAGAAAGAGCAAAAATGAAGAAACTATAGACCAATTTCCTTAGTGAATATCAGTGAGAAAATTTAAAATAAAACACTAGCAAGGAAATTATAACAGTATATCAAAAAGGTCATACACTATTTCTAGGTGAGGTTTATATCAAGAATGCAGAACTAGTTCAATATTAGGAAAACTATCAGCATAATTGACCATAACAACATTAAAGTCAACAAAAATTATATGATTATCTCAATAGATGCAGAAAAAGCCTTTGACAAAATATAACACATTTTCCTATTAAAAACACTAGAAAGCACAGGAATCCAGATAGCCTTTCTTAAAATGATGAGTAGAAACTTTGTAAAGCCAAGAACAAGCTTTATGTGTAATGGAGGTAAACTCGAAGTCTTCCCAGTAAGATCAGAAGTGGAGCAAGTAAGTCTGTTATCATGACTATTATTCAATGCTGTACTAGAAATGCTAGTTATAGCAATAAGACAAGCAAAAGAAATTGAAGGAATAAAAACAGGCAATGAAAAAACAAAATTATCACTCTTTGCAGATGATATGATGGTATACTTAGAGAACCCTAGAGAATCAGCTAAAAAACTACTTGAAATAATTAACTTCAGTAACATTGCAGGATATAAAATAAAGCCACACAAATTATTAGGGTTTCTATATAATATCAGCAAATCCAACAGCAAGAAGTAAAAAGACAAATTCTACCAAAAATAACTACAGACAATATGAAATACTTGGGAGTCTACCTGCCAACACAATTCCCAGGATTATATGAACACATTTATAAAACACTTTTCAGAGAAATAAAGACAGATCTATCAATTGGAGAAATATTATTTGTTCATGGCTGATGAATAAATGATGAATAAAAATATATAATGATGAAATATAAAAGATTAAAATATAATATAATAAAAATGATATTTCTAAGTTAATTAACTAATTCTGTGCTAGACAATCAAACTGTTAAAGAATTATTTTATAGAGCTAGAAAAAAATAATAGCAAAATTCATCTGGAAGAACAAAGGGTCAAGAATGTCAAAGGAATCAATGCAAAATGTGAAAGGAGATGGCCTAGACATTTTAGATTTCAAGCTTTATTACAAAGCAGTAATCATCCAAACAAACCGGTGCTGGCTAAGAATGAGAGTGGTGGATCAGATAAGGTATGTGGTACACAGTAGTAAATGACCATAGCAAACTACTGTTTGATAAAGTTAAAGATCAAATTTTTGGGTAATTTAATAAAAATTACTGGGAAAACTGGAAAGTAGTTTAGAAGAAACTAGGGATATGCCAGCATTTCATACCATATAGCAAGATAAGGTCAAAATGGCAAAATTATTTTGACATAAAGGGTGATATCATAAGTAAATTAGGAGAGCATAGAAAAAAATGTACCTTTCAGATCTATGGATAAGGGAAGAGTTTATGACCAAACAAGCTATAAAGAGCACCACAGGAGGCAAAATAGATAATTTTGATTACATGAAATTAAAAAGCTTTTACCAAAATAAAACTAATGCAACCAAAATTAGAAGGAAACCAGAAATTGACAAAAAAATTACAGCAAAATTCTCTATTAAAGACTTCATTTCTCAAATATATAGGGAAATGAGTTAAATTTATAAAAATAAAAGTCATTCCCAGTGGATAAATGGTTAAAGGATATGAAAGACAGTTTTCAGAAGATGAAATCAAAGCTATCAATAGTCACATAAAAACACTTTAAATCACTGTTGATTAAAGAAATGAAAATTAAAACATCTTTGAGGTACTACCCCTCACCTATCAGATTGGATAATATCATAGTAAAAGAAAATTACAAATGCTGGAGGGAATGTGGAAAATTGGGGCATTAACTCACAGTTTGGTTACATTGGGAACCACTTCAACCATTCTGGAGAACAATTTAGAACTGGGCTCAAAGGTCTATAAAATTGTGCATATTCTTTGACTCAGAAATGCCACTACTAGGTTTGTATCCCAAAGAGATCAAAGAAAAGGGAAAAGGACCTATTTGTACAAATATATTCATAGCAGCTATTTTTTGTGGTAGAAAAGAACTGGAAATTAAGGGGATGCCCATCAAGGGGGGAGTGGCTGAAAAAGTTGTGGGACATAATTGTGATAGAATACTCTTGTGCTATAAGAAGTGATGAGCAGAATGGTTTCAGAAAATCCTGAGTACACTCATATGAACTCATGCAAAGTGAAGCGAGCAAAACCAGGAGAACATTGTACACAGCAACAGCAACAGTATGAGGATGATCAACTGGGAAAGACTTAGCTTTTCTGATCAAGATAATTTCAGAAGACCCATGACGAAAAATGCTATCTACCTCCAAAGAATGTAGATTGAAGAATAATGTTTTTTGCTTTCTTTATTTTTACTGCTTTAATTTTTTTTGTGTTTTCTTTTGCAACATGGCTAATAGAGAAATATCGTTTGCGTGACTTCACAAGTATAATCAATATTAAATTGCTTGCCTTCCCAAGAAGTGGGGAAGGGTGGGAGGGTAGAAGAGAATTTGGAACTCAAAATAGTAGAAATTTATTGTTAAATATGTTATTGGAAAATATTTAGTGAAATAAAATTTTTATGAAAAAGTAAAGTGCATAAGTTGAGGAACAATAAGGAGTTCAGTGACAGTGGCAGAGTAACTGAAAAAGAGAAAGACATAAAAATACTGAAAAAATGTGATGGGGCCAAGTTGCAAAAGGCTTTAAACCCCAAATGGAAGACTTTATATTTATTCCTGGAGGAGCTATTGAGGTTCATTTGTGTGTGTGTGTGTGTGTGTGTGTGTGTGACATAATCAGAACTGTACTTTAGGAAAATTAATATGATGGTTAAATGGAGAATGGATTGGAAAGAGGAGAAACTTGACAGGGTGAGACCAACCAACAGACAAGAGGTGTTAATTGCATGTACCACAGTGGTGGCATTGTAAAAGGAGAAAAAGGGACATATATGACATATATGATATGAAGGTAAACTAATAGGCTTTGGCACCACAGTGGATATAGGAGTTAAGAGGGAATGGGAAGCTGAGGATGGCATGTAGGCTTCGAATCTCAATGACTGTGAATAGTGAATAGTGAAGCCCTTGACAGATATAGGGAAGGTTGGAAGGTGGGATGGTTTGGAACAAAGATAGTGGGTTTAGTTTTTCACATGTTGAGTTTAAAATGTCTGTAGGACATCCAGTTTGAAATGTCCAATAAGCAGCTGGAGAAACAAGACTAGATATTAGGAGAGAGTTTGGATAAGTTGGATAGGAGAGTTGGATAAGTACATCTGAGAATCTTCATCATGGAGATGGTAATGAAACTAACTGGAACCGATGAGATCAGCAAGTAAAATGATAGAGAGAGAAGAGGGACTATGACAAAACCCTGGAGAATATCTATTGTCTTGTTTGCAGATGGCATTATATTCATTGTATCAAGCCTCAAGACTTTATAGGGCTTCCTCATTAGAATTCATGAATATTCAAAAGAAATTGGCCTATCAATCTATGTAGGAAAGAAATAAATGACTGAAAAATAGATTTTTCTCTAGACCATAAAAAAGAGTTGGATGGCCAGTCCTTTGGGTTAGTCTATCAGTACAACTATGTAGGATAGCCACTGGAAGTTGACTATGAATTGGATCTAGGACTGAACAGAAAGAAAAGATTGAACTAGATTGCATTTGGGAAATTTAAGCGACACTTTTAACGAAGTTCCAGCTGCTTTGTGGCGTTAAGGACCTATTCTTTTGGCTCGAATTATCCTCTAGGGGCACTATATGGTTAGGAATCCTGAAAAACCACTGTCTCAGAGGAATCAAAGGGAGGGTCTCAGTACATACATAGTACATTTCCAATGATGCCATATCTGCAAACAGTGGCATAATGAATCACTGCACGAAAAATAGAATGAGGCCAAGAAGGTTAAATAGCTTGTTCAAGTTTGCCAAGGAAGGCAGCATCAGAGGCAGTATTTATATCCAGGTTCTCTACCTCTAAAGTCAGTACTTTTTTCCATTATAAATTTTTGAGTTGTGAACTGTTGAGCCAATGAAATGCAGTAGAAAGTCCCCTAGATCTGGAGTCCAAAGATCTGGGTTTGAGTCCCAACTCTGTCTCTTATCAGTTATATGAGCTTGGCTAAGTCATCTGACTTCTTTGACTTAGTGCTTTCATTTTTGAAATGGGTGCAGTAGAACCTACCCTGCAAAATTCATAGGAGTATTGAGAGAAAAGTGTTTTGTAAATCTAATTTTGTAGCATCAAACCTTGTAAACCATGGCAAATCATTTAACCTCACTTGATCTCAGTTTCTTTATCTACAAAACGAGGAATGTGTACTACATGGTATTTAAATTCTCTTCCATCTCTAAATCCTCTGACTTGTTACTCCCCCAGTCACATATCAGTATCTTCTAGGTACCCAGTGCCTTTCATCCTGATGACTAGCTTCCTAGGTCCTCTTACTGGAGCACATCAGCTGGGCTGTCCTCTCTGACTAATACCCCATTTTCTGTTCCTTTTGCCAAGGCTACTTACCTCATCATTATTAATCAGTCATGTTCCGTTCCCTAATATGTGTGAAACTGCCTTGTGAACAGAAACTCCTTGTAAACTGTTATTAACATCGGGCTGACCACAAAGTCAGATCTGTAATCTCCTTTGCCATACCCCAATTACCAAATAGAAAGGACATGTTTTTTGTTTTTTCCTTGTAACGTAGCTTTTCATAGCTTTTCTTTCTCAGAGCAGGAGGTGCTTTTTCAATTATCATTTTCATAATGCTTGTTTTTCAAGTGACCTGACCTGTGGCTAGTTCTGTAGCAATGCCATTTTTTGCCAGAGAGGAAGGGCCTGTGCCAATGTCCTTGAACAATCATTCTTTATAAGAAAAAAATTGTATTATATCCAGTTCTGAATATGTCCTTCCTCCACCCTCCATTTGCTGTTTTCCCTTATACTAAAGATTGAAAAAGAAAAAAAGTTCAGAAAAACTACCTAAAAAATTAATTTTATCTAAATGTATATGGATTGGATGGATGTGGCTGAAGCATCTTCTGAATTGGCCATAGCTATTGAGTGGGACAATTAGTATTAACATTTGGGCTTTTCGGGTCCTGAACAGTCTCTCTTATTCTGGCCAAACTAGTCTTCAAACACTTGGTTACTATTAGAGAGCCAGGCTTGCAATTTTGTACAGCAAACTCACTGCCTTTGTTATACTTATTGAGTAGCTGTCCTGTTGAGGGCTTAGGACCCCTCCTTGTATCTATGGCCTTGATGATACAGTAGCTTGCTCCCATGTGATGTTTCACAACTTTCAATGCACCGTCATACTAATGCATCACATCTGATGCTCACATCCATTCTATGAGACAGCTAGGATAAGCATTATTGTCTTCATTTCATAGATGAAGAAACTTGGATTCAGAGATGTTAAATGAATTGTCCAAGGTCAAATGGCAAATAAGAGCCCCTGGATTTGGAATTTTGGTTTTCTCTCTTACTACCCGTGTGACCTTGAGCAAATTGTTTAACTAAAGCTTAAGATCCTGCTTATGGAGATTGATAGTACCTTCACTGAAGCTGGTAGCTCAACTACCAGTGCTCCAGGGGAAGAATGCCCAGTACTCCGGAGAATGACAAAGACTTTATACCTTACAGAGACATACATGCCATGGACAGTGGGGAGAAAACCCAGTGGAGTAGAGAGATACCATCACCAAAATACATTGATGGCCCTGCAGTAGCAGACTAAATTATCCTTCATGTATTCTTGTCACATGTATTCTCCATATGTTTACCCTGGCATTGGTGTACTCTGGCTGTAATACTCCCTAAGTATATATGCTCCCCATATCCCTTTTTGCAGGAGTCCTCTAGCTATGTTCACACTTCTAAGTGATACTGTGCATATGGGAAAGTGTGGCCCATGTTTATGAGAGGGAAGGGCTGTTCTTTGCTATTTTTTAAACTGAATCAAATGCCTTTGATTTGATTGATTGTGTATCCTGGATGACTAAAAATGGAAAAGTGTCAAGAAGGTTTCCTAAGTTGTGGTTTAGAGTGGATGCGAATCCATAGAGTACCTTGAACCTGGGGTGTTTAGCCCACGTGTGAGTAGCTCCTGGTCTTACAGTTAGAGTAAAAGATATAGGTTTATAGTTGGAAGAGACCTTGAAAGTCAGCTAGTCAAACCCCCTTATTTCATGGAAGAGGAACTGTAGTCTAGAAAGGGAGAGTGACATCCACCACCATGGTGAGTAAATGATCAATGTGAGAGGTGACCCTTGGTCCTCTCACTCCAAAGTTAGTAATCTTCCTTCTAGACCATATTCTTTCTGAAAATGTTCTCTAAGATTGCTTGCTCCTGATATAACCCTCTAAATCTATGACCCTTTTAAATTTTGATGTAAAAAGCAAGTTTTCTTTTTCTACCCTCTTCCCCACATCCCTCATCAACTCATGTTTGAGAATTATGGGATATCAATGGATAACCCCTGGCCTACAGCCTGTAATTTCTTATTCTGTATCTCTTTTCCTTTTTTATTTAACATTTCACAATTTCAAATACTACAAAGATGATAGAGATTGATGTGAACATGGTGTATCTTTGTGAAGGAAAAGTGCATTAAGTAGAAGACATTCTTCTATAAGCAAAATCAAACTAATATTAGCTCAAATTTGTTTTATTTTTAATATTATTTACCTTATGGGAACCAACTAACCTCAATTAACATTGTTAATATAACCTATAATGACCATTTTATGACATTATGGAAATCATTTGCATAGTAATTATGGTTTAGCTTTATTGGTAATTAGAAATGTTTGCTTTCTGGTAATATCAGACAATGATGCCTCATTAATCACATGATGCACCTTTCAAAGTGTTGGAAGTAGGCATGTTATAATATACTCCAACTAAACTTTTGGTCACTCATATACTCTCTTACTTCTAAATAAATGTTATCAATTAGAACCTTTATCATCAACTTACTGTGCCTTAATTTTTAAGCCATTCGCAAAACTGGAGGGAAAACAAATCCAAAGAATTTGATTGGTCTAAGGAAATGTATGATGCAGTTATCAATACTCATCTGAATCTCCTATTTGCCACTTTTGCCTATAACTTAACTCATGCCTAAAACCAAACAAACGAAGTCATAGGAAGGCAAGCCTAATGAGACATATTTATATATTTGCAATGTGTAAATCTTCTCTGGTAAAGCCCTAGAAGATGTTTCAAGATGACATGGAAATGACTGACCCTGATTTTTGGAAAGCTTTTTTAGCAATATATATGCTCTGGCATGTCCACTAAGGTGGAAAAAGCTGGAAAGGTTTCAAGGGTAATAACAATAACAATACTAGCTAGCATTTATATAGCACCTACCAAGTGCCAAACATTTTCAGTAGGTGCTTTACAAACATCATTACATTTGCTCTTCGCAACAACTCTGTGAAGCAGGTGCTATTACCATACTAATCATATTACAGCTGAGTAAACTGAGGTAGACAGCAGTTAAGTGACAGGGTCACACAGCTCATAAGTGTCTGAGGTCAGATTTGAATTCAGGTATTTCTGATTCCAGGCCCAGTGCTTTATCCGTTGACCTACCTATTTGCCTTTAAGACTTTACATTTTTCTCTTAAGTTTCATTTTAGTAGATTCAGCCCACTTTTCTAGCCGGCTGAGAGTTTTTGAATTTTGATTCCACGTTCCTTTATGTTAGTTATTTCTCATAGTTGTCACCTGCAAATTCTATAATTATTCTTCTATACTTTCTTAAACATATGCCTTATCCAAGTCATTGGTGCAAATGTTAACAGTAGAGTGCAAAGCACTGATTCCCTGGGGTTCTCACCTGGAGATGTCTTTCAATTTGATGTTGAATTAATAAATAATGATTTCTCTTGGGATCTACTATCCAACCAATTCCAAAAGCACCTCGTTTTATAGTCATCTCTTCATGTTTTCCATGAAGATAGCGAGAGTATTTATCAAATGTTTTGTTAAACTCAAGGCAATCTCTATCTATAGCATTCCTTTGCTCTACCAGTCTAAGAGCACAATCTAACAAGGTAATGAAATTAGCATATAATTTCCTGTTTTTGATGAAATCATACTGGTTTTTGGTGATCACATCTTCCTTTTCTAGATGGTCACTAACCGTCCCTGTGATAGTAGGCTCAAAAGTTGTGAAGTCAAGCACACTGGCCTATAATTTTCAGTCTTCATCTGTGTCATTCCACTCCCCTACACTTATTTATTTATTCTTAACAATCATAACATTTGCCATTCTCCAATATTGCATCCTCTCTCCCAATTTTGATGATCTTTCAAAGATCACCAAGAGTGGTCCAGTAATCATAGCTTCCAGTTCTTTCAGTACATTAGGATTTAATTTATCTAGGCTTGGTAACTTGAACTCACAAGGGCAGCTTTATGACATATTACTATTTCAGTGTTCAATTCCTGGTTTTGTTCTTTCTAGTTCCAAATAGTTTTCCTTCATTTGAAAAATAGAATCAGCTTCTTCTTGTCATCTGTAATCATTGTTCTATCGCTTCTGACTATTATACCTCTTCTTTAATTTGCCTATTTCCCCCAATACAATTAAAAAAAGCCCTGACTCTTTCGTTTTCCTTCCTTTTCTTTACCAATCCAAACTTATTCTGAGCTTTACTACTCCTGGAATTATTTTTACAAGACTTTCATATTTCTATATTTGTTGTTCTTGGTTCCATATTCAGAATATGTGTCTCTAAAATCCAAGTGGCTCAGTAAGTTCCCACTGGGTCCATATTATTCTCTTTTTTGACAACTCCAATTTTTCCTCCTCATTGGATTTTTTATTTTGTGTGTCTTCAGAATTTCATACTTTGGGCTAGGCAGTGGATTTTTGCTAGTTCTTTCTCTGAACCCTTTGAACTCCACTGTCCTCTTAACTCAGGTTACATTTCAGACAATACTTAGCTCTACTTTCCTCTCTCACAAGTTCTTATGTGGATGGGTCACATTTTGGTCAAAGTTTCCATCGTTTCTACTCCAGAATTCAGTTTTTTGTTGGTAAGAGATAAAGAATATCCATTGTGGATTCCTTCATGTTTTAAGGGATGAAATTTCCAACTAGACATATAAATACATTATTAGCTATGAACATACATATGTATTAACTTGGGAAGAATGGTAGATTTGGAGTTTGGAAATTGAACTTTTAACTATGGCTGTGCCACAAACTAGCTATGTATGTAACTGTAAGTCTTTTATCTGTCAAATCAGGCGCTGAAGCTAAATGCTCTCTAGGGGCCCTCTAACTCTTACATCCTGTGTTCTATCTTCCAAGTTCCCTTTCACATCTAATATTCTGTGAGTATACAATTCTATATTAACAGCAACAACAAAATATACTAATGCATAGCAATAGAGTAGCTGTTAAAGTATTAAAAGGAGGAGGAACCCTAAAGCCTGAATCCAGAGAATCCAGCTTGCCTAGAAATGAGCCTATGTCAGGCAGCTGAGGTGCTTTGAGCTCTACATTCTTCCCTCTAATGTATTATCATGACTTTGTCAAAGTTGCTAGATAAGGAAGTATAATCTTTCATGGGCAGATGGTTCAAGAATCCTTAATGTGTGGATTATAGAGGCAAGTCATTTAATGAACCCTTCTTACTTAAAGAATGGAAAACAAAGGGCCAGCTAGTGAAGATAAATATTTAGTCTCATTCACAAAATCTGTCATTTCCCTGCCCTATCACTTTTACACAATGTGTTAAAAAGCAATGGATGTGCAGGGGAGAAGTACAACTGGAAATGGAGAAGAGGTCTTTGGAATTCAGTTGATATGAACATTTTTTTTCAAAGTAATTTTTTATCAAAACATCTTTGGTTTTTACTTCACCTACATTTCCTACTGTATCTCTCTACCCCAACCTCTAGTCATCCCTTATGATAATAAAGAGGAAAGGGAAAAAGTACTGCAACACTTACATTAGTAAAACTTTTAAAGGCACCTTATAATATTTCTTTTCTAAGTGTCATTCTTAGCACAGAGGAGAAAAGGATGCCTAGGTGTTGGGCACCTCTGCTAGATCTAGGATGCAGGAGAGAATACTACTAACTGGGCTGGGGTATCCAAACCGAATGATGTATTACTGTGATTATAGAGACAGCTTTGTAAAGGACAGGAGTCATGGAAGTGCTCATAGGGTCAAGGGTCTAGAACTGGAAAGGAACTTACAAGTCATGTAGTTCACATTTTACAGATTTACATTTTGCAGATGAGAAAACTGAGGCGTAGGCGAGTGGAATGAAGGGTGACAAGTCAGGTAATCAGGATGGTGAGGACAGACTCAAAATCATGTCATATAACAAAGAGTTAAAATAGGAATAGTTTTTCAGGAGAAGTCAGGGACATAATTGTGATGGCTATGTACAAATATGATAAGGGGTAACAACTATGTCCAAATATTTGAAGGTTGCTCAGGTAAAAGATAGATTTAGGCTTATTTTATGTAGTTTCACAGCCCAGAATTAAGAAAAATGAGTGGAGCTTACCTAGTCAGATTTGGCTCAAAGTAGACAAAATCTCCTAACAATAATGTTTGTCTGAAAAATCTATTTGGTTGACCTTTAAAGTAGAGCTCTCTGTCAGGCAGAGGCTGGATAATGACTTGTTAGGAATTTTGTTGTGTGGAATCATTTGTAGAATGAGGTGGTTGGGCTAATCCTCAGAATTCCATCCGCCATTCATCGATGCTGGACAGACTATTAGATAATGTGTTGTGTTAGCTTCAAAGTCAGAGACAGCATCACATTGGAAAGCAAGGAGCATAAGGAAATACTGAGGGATTCCACTTCATGGGTGACCTCTAGAGCCCCTGCTTTTACATCACCAAGCTACATCTCTTCACCTTAAATGTAATTTTCTTGTCTGAAACCTGCCTCTTTTGGGGAGAAACCACGCCCCAGTACATCCTCTCCAAATGCTGATTGCTTCTTCTCATGCCTCTAAACCTGATCTTTTATTTTTTATATTACCTTAAATTTTCAGCACAATACTTCCTCTACCCTGCACCACTAGCGAGCCACTCCTATAGCTAGCTAATAATATTTTGCATTTATACAACTTTTTAAGATTCTCAAAGTGCTTTACAAATATTATCCAATTTCATCTTCACAACTACCCCAGGAGATAGATGCTATTATTATCATCCCTATTTTATAGATGAAGAAACTGAGGCAGACAGAGGTCAATTGACTTTCCTGGGATCAGACAGCTCATAAGTATCTGATAGCGGATTTGAACTCAGGTCTTTCTGAGTCTCCATTAGTGGATCTCAATCCATTACTTGACTTAGCCGCTTTATAACAATAAAAAAGACAGAGAAAAAAAGTAGTTTAGCAAACCCAATCAACACATCAACCAAGTCTGACATTATATGCAGTGTTCTAGACACATAATTCCCCATTCCTACGAAGAAGAGAAAGAGATACCTTCTTATATCATTTCTTCAGGGTTAGGTTCAGTCACTGTAATTACATAACATTCAGTTTTTATTTTTTGGGGGGGGAATGAGGGAGGAGCTTTCTGTTTACATTTTTGAATTCATTGTGTTTCTCATCCTCTTTCTTCACTTTGCATCACTAGTCAGCACACTTTTCATTTTCCACTGTGACAGCCTTTCTCACTCATCACCAGTCTACACTTGTTTCTTTTGAAGTTTGTTACTTCCATATATAATATTTTATCTATATTTTTGTTCTCATAATTTACCACCCTCTATATCACTCTCCCTTCCTTCTTCAGGAGTTTGGTACCCTCCTCACATTCTTTCTCTTTGCCACTATCCTTCCTCTAATCCTGGAGGATTTTAGTTAATTTCTCCTGGACTATCCTGGCTCCCAGTTCATCAGCCATCCCAATGCTGTAACCAATATCTACAGTCTTTCTCAGCCATCTTTAGGGGTAGATATAACTACGGCATTACAGCTACTCCCTTTCTTCTATAACTGTACCTTTTTTTACATCTTAAACTCTTAAATTCTCTTTCTACTCATAATCTCCCATCCTTTACTCCTTCCATTTGCCTCTCTCCTCCTAAGTCTATTCTGTGTCCAATCTGAAATTCCTCAGTCCTTCCTATTTTTCTATTCTGTCACTTCTGCACCTCTCTCACTTTTCTCCCTTCACAGTTTTAATGTTATAGTTGACCAGTTCAGGTATTGCATTGGTCTAGATAGAGGCCCTGCACTCCAGAGACTGTCTCTGGAGGACCATATCACATAGTTTGGGCCAGGGGTAGATTTTTTGATACCCATTCCTGATTTAGAAGTGATCAGTAAATCTTTACGTGGAATGCTTGATAGCATGTTTATTTTTTTCTTTAGTATCATATTTAACAACAGCTGTTTATAACATCTGTTTTATATATAATATGTTTATGCAGGTATGTGTACTGTATGTGTGTGTGTGTACTTGTAAAATTTATTTTTTTATATCTATGAACAGAATACAGGGAAAGAAGACAATTTTTCCTCATGGGCCTAGAGATTACTGTACATGCCAGACACAGGCTTAATCATGCACTCAGCACATGAGCCTATAGTTCAGGATATGGGATTCCTTGAAGCCTGATCAATCATTGCCTGTTCCAAGGGATTTGGAGGAGTTGATGGTACACTCATGAGCATGGTTTTCTCTTGAGCAACAAAGGGAATTAGGCTACTCAGCATTGTTCTTTGACTTTATGGTCTAGGGTCCCTAATACCTTGAGGCCAACGGGTGCCTATGTGGCTCAAATACTTGTGAATCCTTTCTTAAGGGTAATTGAGTCTTCTCAGAAAAATTCCTACTGCTTCCTTCCCTCAGATCTTGAAAAAAAACCCCATAAGCCACTTTCATTGACAGACGCATATACTTACTGTCTTCTATCTTTGAACTTTTTTGGCCCTTTGATTTACCACTATTTATATCTTGTCAACCTTCAGAGCTACCCACCATCTGCCTTTTCCTGTCCTGATCTGTGATTACTGAATGTTCTTGGAGGAAGTCAAGTGAAATGTAAATGAATTCATTACAAAGTAATGTGATTTAATCTCACCTGGGCCCTCACTGCTGTAAAGTACACTGACTTATAGTTACTGAAGCAATTGTTCCAAAAGTTTTGTTCTTTTCAAGTATCCTACTGGACCCCTTGGCCCTTTATCTCTAAGAAGATGAACTTCCCTGGGAACATCAAGGCCATCTCTCATGAGTTACCTGATCTCCCCTCCTCTATACTCCCAAACTACTCTACATTGTCCTTTATCCTCTTCTGTGCTCCAGCCTGCCCCCATCAAGGGACAATGGACAGAACCACAGGTATCAAACAAGTCACCTGGGCCACATGCTACCCATAATATAGGAACCAGATTAAAATATAATTGGGAAACACTTAACAAAACACATAAAATATAATAAAGCATAGATAATATCACATTTTTAAATCAAGACAATATGCAGAACACAGGGATTCTTTTGTACCAGTTAGTGGCCCTCATTTCTATTTGACTTTGATAATACTAGATAAGACTATTGACCCTAAAGATACTAATACCATGATTTCCTCTAAGAAACTCCATTCTTAAGCATAATTGCACTGAGAAGAACCTCTTCACACTTAAAACTTTTACTCTACCTCATTTTATTTTCATGGGTCTCCTACTAAGCAACTGAGATATACCAAGGCAATAACTGGTCCACTTCTATTTATGTTAGATAGCAATCCAGTTGACTGACCAACAGGTACTTGTATTTGAACAGTAACTTCTGGATACACATTAACTCAATTCATACATTAGACCCCTGAACTGGTTCCAGCAGTGGGAATTAGTCACCATGTGGATGGGAGGGGGTTTTGGGGACCACCCTTAGACTGTACCATACTAGTGGTCAAGTACTCCACCTCCTTATTTATGCAACATATAGCAAGACATAGTACATATATGGAAGGAAATAGAATCTATGTAGTTCTGTCCAAGAATAAGATTGTTAAAGAAATACTATATGTGATGAAAGATGCAGTGTGGTGTAATGGAAAGAACTCTGGACAGGGAATAGGAATAGGAAACTATGTATAGCTCTTATAATAACTCCTGTGTGATATGGAGTTCGTTATTGTCTCTCTCTGGGCCTCCTTTCCCTGATCTAAGAAAATGAGAGATTTGTATTACAGGGGCTTTTAACCAGGGGTCTAAGGGCCTAATTTCTGAAAAAAAAATGAATTTTTTGATAACTATATTTCAGTATAACTGATTTCTTTTGTAATACTCTTTTATTTTATTAATTTAAAAATATTATTTTTAGCAAGAGTCTTTAGGTTTCATCATTCTGCCAAAAGGGTTCATAACACACACAAAGATTCAGAATCTCTGAACTAGAGGATTAGGGCCCAAGTTTCCTTTTGATTCTATTGCTTTATGATATGAAAAGTTGGAAATTTCTTGTCATAAACAATAAATATTTTTATTTGTGATTTGCATTTCTGGTCTATTCATCTTGTGTATCTTGAATTATTATTGAGAGGAGAAGAAAGACAGAAAAAACCCTACTTCCATGTTAAATAATGCTTGCATTTTTTTTTTAACCAAAGAAAAACAAAGTTTATTAAAGATTCACCATACTGGGTGGACTCTTAAAGGAGCCTAAGCATTTGTAAGACTTGTATTCACAAAGAGGCCAGACAGAACCTCAGCTAGACAGAGTCTGAGCACCTTCATGGAGGCAAGATGGACCTTAAATACAAAATACAAATTTATTTATTTAACTTTTTACATTCATTTTCACAAAATTTTGGGTTCCAAATTTTCTCCCCATTTATTCCCTCCTCCCACCCCAATACACCAAGCATTCTAATTTTCCCTATCACCAATCTGCCCTCTCTTCTATCATCCCTCCCTTCTCTTGTCCCCATCTTCTCTTTTGTCCTGTAGGGCCAGATGACTTTCTATTCCCCATCAACTGTATTTCTTATTTCCTAGAGCAAGAACAATACTCAACAGTTGTTCCTAAAACTTTGAGTTCCAAATTCTCCCTATCCCTCCCTCCCCACCTGTTCCTTTGGGAAGGCAGGCAATTCAATATAGGCCAAATCTGTGTAGTTTTGCAAATGACTTCCATAACAGTTGTGTTGTGTAAGACTAACTGTATTTCCCTCCATCCCCCCATTGTTTCTATTCTGTCTTTTGATCCTGTCCCTCCCTGAGTGTTGACTTCAAATTGCTCCCTTCTCCCATTGCCCTCCCTTCCATCATCCCTCCCTCCCTGCTTATCTCCTTCTCCCCCACTTTCCTGTACTGTAAGATAGGTTTTCATATCAAAATGTGTGTGCATTTCACTCCTTCCTTTAGTCGAATGTGATGAGGGTAAACTTCATGTTTTTTTCTCAGCTCTCCTCTTTTTCCCTCCACTAAAAAGTCTCCTGTTTGCCTCTTGAATGAGAGATAATTTACCCCATTCCATTTCACCCTCTCTCCTCCCACTACATTTCTCTCTCACCATTTACCTCAATTTCTTTTAAGATATGGTCCCATCCTATTCAATTCACTCTGTGCTCTCTCTGTGTGTGCATGCATGTGTGTATGTGTGTGTGCATGCATGCATGTACATGTGTGTGTGTGTGCATGTGTACATCTGTGTGTGGTCCCACCTACTACGCAGATACTGAAAAGTTTTAAGAGTTACAAATATTGTCTTTCCATGTAGGAATGTAAACAGTTCAACTTTGGTAAGTCCCTTATGACTTCTCTTTACTGTTTACTTTTTCATGCTTCTTCTCATTCTTGTGTTTGAAAGTCAAATTTTCTTTTCAGCTCTGGTCTTTTCACCAAGAATGCTTGAAAGTCCTCTGTTTCATTGAAAGACCATATTTTCCCCTGAAGTATTATACTCAGGTTTTCTGGGTAGGTGATTCTTGGTTTGAGTCCTAGTTCCTTTGACTTCTGGAATATCCTATTCCACGCCCTTCGATCCCTTAATGTAGAAGCTGCTAGATCTTGTGTTATCCTGATTGTATTTCCACAATACTGGAATTGTTTCTTTCTAGCTGCTTGCAAGATTTTCCCCTTGACCTGGGAACTCTGGAATTTGGCCACAATGTTTCTAGGAGTTTCTCTTTTTGGATCTCTTTCAGGCGGTGATCGATGGATTCCTTCAATACTTATTTTGCCCTCCGGTTCTAGAATATCAGGGCAGTTTTCCTTGATAATTTCATGAAAGATGATGTCTAGGCTCTTTTTTTGATCATGGCTTTCAGGTAGTCCCATCATTTTTAAATTGTCTCTCCTGGATCTATTTTCCAGGTCAGTTCTTTTTCCAATGAGATATTTCACATTCTCTTCCATTTTTTCATTCTTTTGGTTTTGTTTTATGATTTCTTGGTTTCTCGTAAAGTCATTAGCCTCCATCTGTTCCATTCTAATTTTGAGAGAACTATTTTCTTCAGTGAGCTTTTGAACCTCTTTTTCCATTTGGCTAATTCTGCTTTTGAAAGCATTCTTCCCCTCATTGGCTTTTTGAACCTCTTTTGCCAATTGAGTGAGCCTATTTTTCAAGGTGTTATTTTCTTCAGCATTTTTTTGGGTCTCCTTTAGCAAGGTATTGACCTGTTTTTCATGCTTTTCTTGCATCTCTCTCATTTCTCTTCCCAGTTTTTCCTCCACCTGTCTAACTTGATTTTCAAAATCCTTTTTGAGCTGTTCCATGGCCTGAGCCCACCAGACATCCACCTGGGATGTCTGGGATACAGAGGCCCCGACCTCCATGTCCTTCCCTGATGGCAAGCATTGTACTTCCTCATCAGAAATGAAGGGAGGAAGGAACATCTCTTCCCCAAGAAAGTAGCTCTCTATGGTCTTATTTTGCTTCCTTTTTCTGGGCATTTTCCCTGCCAGTTACTTGACTTCTGAGATTCCTCTCCACCTCCACCTAGATCTGCCCTGCTAGTGCTTGTGGTCTGAGATTCAAATGCTGCTTGCCAGCCTCAGGGCTTTCCACAGTGGGCGTGGCTGCTATTCAACGTGAGCTTAAGTTCTGGTGCTTGGGTGGGGGCAGGGCTGCCTCCCAGGCTCAGTTCCCTCAGGGCCTTTATGCAGAGACCTTCAGTATTGGAGCGGGTGGGGGCAGGGCCGCCTCCCAGGCTCAGTTCCCTCAGGGGGTTTATGCAGAGACCTTTGCTAATGACCCTGAGCTCCTGTCTGCTCCAGGAGTGCCTCGCTGCAGCTGCCTCTGCCACTGCCTCCTGAGGGGGCTGAGTCACGGAGACACCCCACTCCCCTCTTGGCCATCCCAGAAGTCTCTCTCACTGACCTGTAGTGCTTGTGGGTGGAGGGACCTTCACAGCCACCGGAGGTTCCGTCCCTGAAGCCTGCTCGGATCTGCTCCTCTGGGGCCGTGTGGCCAGGGCAGCTCAGGGGTGGGCTCCACTGTCCGGAGCGCTACATACCCCTGGGGACAGCTTTCCAGGGCTCTCTGGAACGGAAATCTCCTCCAGTGTGTTGGTGCGAGGCTTACTCTGCTCCAGAATTTGTGAGGAGTTCTTTTTACAGGAAATTTCTGGGCTGTGGATTTGGAGCTAGCATATGTCAGTCTTTCTACTCCGCCATCTTGGCTCCTCCCCCAATGCTTGCATTTTTAAAGCCCAAGGGTATCTAAATTAAGCTTATGAATAAATGATTATTTTTCCTCTTCTTGTAAAATATTAAGAAGAATTACTTATGCTATTTTAAATTCTACACAGCTCAGAGATTGTGAAAAATCCTGGCACTAATTCTGGAAAAATTAAACAGAAGGAACAATTGATTATAGTAAGATACAAAGAATAGTTACAAATATACAGACAATGAAAGAGTTAATGCATTTCAAAAGCTAATTGTCAATATATCAATGCATATAACTACATCTGGATGGTCCTCTACAAACACCTTTCTACCTTTCCTCCTGTCTCTGATTGTTGGCATCTTGACCTGTCCTTCAAAGCTCATTTCAAAGGCCATTTCATCCAAGAAATCTTCCACAGCCCAAAGTGACCCTTCCATCATCTTATCCTGTAACACTCTTTACTTCTCTTCGGCCTTTATTATATCTTCATTTATAATATAGTGATTTTTTTTACATGTCTTATTTCCTCTTCTGTACTAGACTTTGTGCTTTGTGAGGTCAAGGTCATGTCCTATTTATTTTCATTTCTCCTTTTTTTTTAAAGTGTCTCAATGAACAAGTATTACATATTAGATACTTAGTATTGTTGTTTGTCCTTTGTTCTTGAAGAGGACCAATGTGAAGGTAATTTAAATGGGAAGATCTTTTCCATTCATTAATAGGCCCATATGACCTGATTAAATCACATGGAAGCCTCTCATATATGGCAGGAGGAGCTTGTAGAACAGATAGAACAGGAAGGGTAGAGAAGAACTGAGAGGAAGTGAGAGTCATTAGGGTGGAGGGAGAGAGAGGACACAGGCAAGCAGACAGGCTCATGAGTGTTTGTGGGAAGGCCTGGGGATGGGGTTGGGCAGAAGAGGTGTGGGAATGGCTTTGTCCCTTGCAGTGTTAATACATATTAACTTCTTGGTTATTATAATGGATTTGACTTCCTGATTTTGGTGTTTGGCTTTCTGGTATCTGAATAAATGTTTTTCTTCTGCCTTCCATATGGAGAGTCTATTATACTTTGCAATTGAGAATTATGCCGGCATATTCATAGTCACTGACAGGGCTGTAAATATTGCCTTGGCAATACAACCAATGGTATCAGGAAGATGATGTCTTGATATGCAAATGAACTGGATTTAAGTGAGACAGGGCTATGCAAAGTCACCAGCCCCATTCTCTCCTCTGGAGTCATCTAGGCCCAGTGGCAAGATATAGATCAGGATGGCTGGAAATGGCCCTGGACGTAGATACTTAATAGATATTTGAGTAAATGAATGAATGTAGAATAGTGATTTTCTTATGACTCTTGATAATGACTTTACTTATAAAATCCCAGCTCAATAAAGTTAAGTGAGAGATTCAGAAGACAACTGTATATTATTCATGCATGAAGAAGAAGGAAAAGAAAAAAAAGATGAACTACAATTCATTTGAAGAATCCATCATACCTGACTATACCCTTTATAAACTATGAAAAAGGTCATAATTAGATGAACCAAAGACTAGTTCACATACATATGACTTACAGAATTTGTGAAAATTTTCTTTTTTTTTATTAATTAATTTGTTTCCAGTTCTCCAAAATCACTTCCATATATCTTATACTTTTCCCTTTCCCTTCCTCTCCTTTCCCCCTCCCTCCCCCTCCATCCCTGACATGGCATGCAATCTTATATAGGTTCTACACATACACTCTTATTAAATACATTTTCATCTTAGTCGTGTTGGATAGAAGAATTAAAATGAATGGGAGAAACCATGAAAACAAAACAAAACATAACACAAGAGAAAATGGTCTGCTTCATTCTGTGATCCAGTCCCATAGTTTTTTCTCTGGAAATTGAAAGAATTTTGCCTCGAGTCCATTGGGATTTTTTTAGGTCCTTGCATTGCTGTGAAGGGCTAAGTCTGCCAGAAAAATTCCTCTCACACTGTGGTTGTTGCTGTATATAAAGTTCTCCTGCTCTGCTCCTTTTACTCAGCTTCAGTTCATATAGGTCCTTCCAGGCCTTTCTGAAGTCTTCCTGTTCATCATTTCTTATAGCACAATGGTATTCCATTACATTCATATACCTCAAATTGTTCAGCCATTCCCCAATTGATGGGTATCCCCTTGATTTCCAATTCTTGACCACCACAAAGAGAGCTGCTATAAATATTTTGGTATATGTGGGACCCTTTCCCATTTTTATCTATTTGGGATACAGTCCTAGAAGTGATATTACTGCGTCAAAGGGTATGCACATTTTTGTTGTCCTTTGGGGTGTAGTTCCAGATTGCTCTCTAGAATGGTTAGATCAGCTCACAGCTCCACCAACAGCGAATTAGTGTTCCAACTCTCCCACATTTTCTCCAACATTTATCATCTTTCTGTTTTGTCATATTAGCCAATCTGATAGGTATGATGTGGTACCTCAGAGTTGTTTTGATTTGTATCTCTCTAATTTAGAGCATTTTTCCATATGACCATAGATAGTTTTAATTTCTTCCTCTGAAAACTCCTTGTTCATATCCTTTGATCATTTATCAATTAGAGATTGACTTGTATTCTTGTACATTTGACTCAGTTCTCTGTGTATTTTAGAAATGAGGTCTTTATCACAGACACTAGTTGTGCAAATTTTTTCCCAGTTTTCTGCTTCCCTCCTAATCTTGGTTTCACTGGGTTTGTTTGTGCAAAAACTTTTCAATTTAATGTAATCAAAATTATCCATTTTGCACTTCATAATGTTCTCTCTCTCTTGTTTGGTCAAAAATTTCTCCATTCTCCGTAAATCTGACAAACACATTATTCCTTGCTCCTGCAATTTATTTATAGTATCACTCTTTATACCTAGATCATGTATCCATTTGGATTTTATTCTTGTGTATGGTGTCAGGCATTGCAGTTTCTGCCATCCAGTTTTCCCAGGAATTTTTGTCAAACAGTGAGTTCTTATCCCAGAAGCTGGGGTCCTTGGGTTTAATTTGTGAAAATTTTCAAAGGCTATCCATTCAAATCCTTCCTTATCATAGATCTATGTGCAATGTAAGTTTTAGAACTACAAGTGACCTTAGTAGAGATTATTTAGCCCAAGTTTTTTATTTTATAATTGAGTATCATAAGATCACAGATTTAGAGCAAGGAGAAACCTTAGAGGTTATGCAATTTGAATGTTACTTCGGTGGGCATAGGAAAACTGTGAAGTGTTTAAGGAGACAGGAGGAATGATCGTAGCTATTAGACTAGATGAAGTTCGAGGTCACTTCCATTCCTGAGATTCCATGATTCTTTTTAAATTATTCATGCAGATTTGTAAAGGGTGGATTGGAGGGGGCAGTAGATTACAGACCGGGAGACCTATTAGGAGGCTAGTGAAAGGTAATGATGGCCAGCACTAAGGTGGTGGCAAGGAGAGGACTGATGTGAAAGATACAACCATGTCCTTGACAAACACTCATTCAGCCTTTGCCCTATTTCCCTCAGTTATGGGGAGCTCACTATCCACAGAGGCAGCATTTCAGTTTTTGAAATCCCTAATTGTTAGGAAGTTGTGTTTTTAGTCAAGTTAATATGTGCCTTGTAATTTTCATTTACAGTACCACAAAGTCTTTAAAATATCATTATTTTTTCAAGCAAGATTCTAGGTAATTTAATATTACTTATTTCTCTGCACATCAGTGTGGGACTATCCTCTATTGTGCTTTTACGAGGATTAATTCTTTTACCAGGTGGAATTTTAGATATAAGGGGCCTGCATATGTTCATATGTTACAGTAGATATACCAGTATATTACCACATATAACAATATACACCATATGCATACATTATGTTATATATACTGTTTTAATGTTCCTGTCTATATAATATTGACCCTAGATGTCATTAAATCCAAATCAAGCCATTATCCATTCATCTGCCTTAGATTGATGAAGAAAGTTACCTCAGTGGTTGCATGTCATTAAATTTGTAAGATTTTAACATAAGTAGGGAAATATCTTGTTTGAGAAGACATTTTAAAGTTAAATTTTGTTTTAGCAAATAAATTTAAATAAACAAAAAACAGTTACAATGACATTTATATTCCTATATCTTTTAGGTAGTTGTATTCAAGTTAGGACCTCCATAGATAAATCATCTGTGAAAGGTTACCTGTTCTATCCACATGTTCCCAATTAAGTTCTCCTTGACATGTGCATAGGATATTCTCACAGCTGGTTCATAGAGGTGACAAAGTATCCATATGGATCAATCCAAGAGAGATGACACAATATCAAAGGAAAAATAATCTGCTACCTTAGTTTTACTTGGTATTATTGCACTCCATTTACGCTTCTGCTTGATTCTTCTACAGCTGCTCCCTAAACTCATCCCTGCTTTTTCCCTTCTTTGTTTACATATGTTTGGAACACTTGTCTCCCGCTTGCATCCGTATTCCCCATTCTTGATTCCAATTCCACTTATTAAAATCCCAGTTGAAGTATTCATAGCAGTACTTTTTGTAATAGGAAAGAAATGGTGTTCATCCTTTGTTGCCGAAGAAGACCGTGCCATCAGAGAAATGATGACATGACTTGTCTTGACTTTGTTTTGAGTGAGGGAGGGCTGTGCAGGTCACCAGCCTCACTTCTCCTCCAGAGCCATCCGAATCCAGTGAC
Source organism: Bettongia penicillata ogilbyi (assembly GCA_023548195.1). NCBI lineage: Eukaryota > Metazoa > Chordata > Mammalia > Diprotodontia > Potoroidae > Bettongia > Bettongia penicillata. The sequence continues at coordinate 682,067 of JAJHZJ010000378.1, forward strand.
CAGATAGATATTCATCAGGATGACTGGAGATGACCCAGGATGCACTGGGAGACCTTGGGTCCTTTAGGTCAAGGTCTTTGTAGGCACTCACTTAGGGTGAGGCAACGCCCATTCATTGACTAGACCGGTTTAAGAAGTAGTCAGGGTATGGCCTCTTTAATGAGGTCAAGAAAACAAAGACATCAGGGTGGGAGGGAAACAGCAACAGTTACTATTGATAATCACTAAAGCCAGGAAGGTCCAGGAGCCCTTGGCAGGGGCCCAGTAGGAAAGAAATGGAAACAAAGTGGATATCTACTGTCCATTAACTGGGGAATGGTTAAACAAATTGTGATATGTGAATATATATGTATATATATATATATATATATATATATATATATATATATATATATATATAAAGTAAAGTAAGCAGAATTAGGAAACCAATGTGGCTACACTGATATAAATGACAACATAAACCATGATAAAAGAAACCTGAAACAATGCTATGTGATTATCACCAAACAGCCCTGAAGAAGAAATGAGAAAATATGCCTCTCCACCTTCTTTGCAGAGGTAGGCAAGGAAGGAGGGGGTGTGGAACATGGCATACACTGTCAAAATTGGTTTATGATTGGCTACTTTTGCTGAACCACTTCCCTTTTTTAAAAAAAATCTTTATTGATATCTTTTTTTCTATCACCTAGGTTTTGCAAGGTATCCCTCCATCCTCCTCAAGCCAGAAAGTCATCCTTTACAACAGAGAATAAAGAAGAGTGTGTGTGTATGTGCTGAAATATTTTTTCTTGGTTTTTCTTGAAGTATAGGAAAGGGCAGAATATATTTGAAAATGAAGATGTTACAAAAACAAAATATATACTTCAATTAAAAAAATTACAGTTTAGTTGCTACTTCCTCCATTGCTCTTTCATTAATCTACCCCTTCTCTTCCCAGGATTCTCTCTCTCTCTCTCTCTCTCTCTCTCTCTCTCTCTCTCTCTCTCTCTCTCTTTCTCTCTCTCTCTCCCCCTCTCCCTTTTCTTCTCTTTCCCTCTCTTTCTCAACCTGTCTCTTTCTTTGTCCCTCTATCTCTGAATCTTCTCTTTCCCTCTCTTTATCAATCTCTCTCTCTCTTTCTCTTTGTCCCTCTATCTCTGAATCTGTCTCTGTCTCTTTCACCCAGATGTACACACATAGCATTTTAGTATTTTCTCCGCATCTCTCCCATATACTTGTGAAATTTTGAATTGTAAAAGAGAGGATTTTTGTTTTGTATCTTTAACAAGATTATAAGCTCTTTGAGGTCAAGGACTATGTCACATTCATCCCTACATCTTATTTACTTTTTTCGGATCCTGTACATACTAGCTGTTTAATAAATGTTTGTTGAATTGAATTGAAGGTGCTGAGGGAAAAAGATGGAATATAAAGCCTTTTGTTCCCCCAAGGGATCTTCAGTGGTGTAATGGAACAGATATTAGATTTTGTTAGAAGGCTGAATTTAATTCCCAGAGGAAAGAAGGAGGCTCAGCTGAGGACAAGCAGTATAAAGAAATCATTGAACTGTGAGTCAGAGAGCTACAAGGCATTGGTTCAGTTAGCTGCATGACCTTGGGCAAGTCATTTTACTTCTCTGATCCTTATTTCTTTATCTATAAAATAGGGATTATAATTTTATAATACAACATTACTAACTTTATAGGGCTACTGTGAGTTAAGTAATTTGTAAACATTGACATGCTACAAAAATGAGAGCTAGTACTCTTTCAGAGCAATATCTGATTAAGAACTAATTAATCATTGATTGTTATAAAACAAATATTTAATTTGAGATTGCTTTAAGTGTTTCTTTGGAGTTCTGATTATTTAACAGATATACAAGTCTGTAGGGGCCTTGACACTTTTGAAATCATCTTTGAAGCAGATGAAGGCGAAATACTCACTCTAGCACTTCTGACTCAGTTCCTCAATCATTGGAACACTGAGTTCCCTGTGGCTTGAGTTGTGATATGGTAGGACAAGCACTATTTAACCAAAGGAGGCTTGTGTTCTTATCTCATTTCGTCACTAGTTAGTCATGTGGCCTTGAACAAGTCATTTATTTTGCTGGAATTTTGGTTCCTTGTTTGTAAAATGAGGATATTTGTACTGCTTACCATCCAGGGCTATTGTGAGGTTCAAAGCAGACGATGTGTGCAGTGCTGCAGATACACGAGGTAGTATTGCATAGCTTCAGAGCTGTCTATTTCATCTTGTGGAGGTAGAGCAGCTGACAATCAGCACATATTCTGATCAAAGGCCAGCAACTCAGGAGCTAAGAAATGCTTGGATATTTATAGGGGGAGATCTTGCCCTCACCAAACATGTCCCTGGCTCAAAGATAAATTATACATTGACTGACTCTACTTGAAGATGGTCTTTTGGCTGCCTCTGTTCATGCCCATGTGTTCAGCTTGGCATTGGGGCTCAGCAGAAATTGTTTGGCCGTTGAAGCTGGAAATAGGTGCCAAACTGAGATGAGTTTTGATGAACAGCCTTCAGAGCATCCAGAGCTTCATCTCATAATTGAGTAGCATTGCTGAGGGGCTCTGGATATGGGGGAGCAATGAAAAGGAAATCATCTGTAAAACCCAAGAAAATTTGTATATATTGCCTTCACTTCTTTATTTCTTTCCTTGCATTCTTTAGGAATGCATAAATTGGCAGTCACATTTTCTTTGGCATTCATTATTTATTTTTTAAAAATTTATTTATTTTAAGTTTTCAACATTCATTTCCACAAAATTTGGAGTTCTAAATTTTCTCCCCATCTCTCCCCTCCCTCACTCCAAAATGCCAAGCATTCTAATTACCTCTACCACCAATTTGCCCTTCTTTCTAACATCCCTCCCTTCTCTTATCCCCATCTTCTCTTTTGTCCTGTAGGGCAAGATAAATTTCTTCTCCATTACCTGTATTTCTTATTTCCCAGTTGTATGCAAGAACAATTCTCAGCATTTGTTCCTAAAAGTCTGAGTTCCAACTTCTCTTCCTTCCTCCCTCCCCACCCATCCCCACTGGGAAGGCAAGGAATTCAATATAGGCTATATATATGTGTAGTTGTGCAAATGACTTCCATAATACCCATGGTGCGTAAGACTAACTATATTTCCCTCCATCCTATCCTGCCCCTCATTTCTTCTATTCTCTCTTTTGACCTTGTCCCTCCCCAACAGTGTTTACTTCTAATTGTTCCCTCCTCCCATTGCCCTCCCTTCCATCATCCCCTCCACCCTACTTATCCCCTTCTCCCCTTCTTCCCTGTATTGTAGATAGGTTTTCATACCAAATTGAATGTGCATTTTATTCCTTCCTTGAGTCAAATGTGATGAGAGTAAACTTCATGTTTTCCCTCTCACCTCCCCTCTTTTTCCCTCCATTGAAAAGTCTTTTTCTTGCCTCTTTTATGAGAGATAATTTGCCCCATTCCATTTCTCCCTTTTTTCTCCCAATATATTCCTCTCTCACCCCTTAATTACATTTTTTTAGATATGATCCCTTCCTATTCAACTTGTCCTGTGCGCTCTCTCTCTCTCTCTCTCTCTCTCTCTCTCTCTCTCTCTCTGTCTGTCTGTCTCTGTCTCTCTCTCTCTCTCTCTCTCTCTGTGTGTGTGTGTGTGTGTGTATAATCCCTCCAACTACCCAGATAGTGAAAAAAAGTTTCAAGAGTTACAAATACTGTCTTTCCATGTAGGAATGTAGACAGTTCAGCTTTAGTTGCTTCTCTAGAATTTGTTGAGGATCTTTCTTTACAGGTATTTTATGGACTGTGGGGAAAGAGCTAGTGTATGTGTGTCTTTCTACTCTGGCATCTTGACTCCACCCCCAGCATTCATTTTAAATAAAGAGTCATACTCTTAACATTGAAAAGAGTCATCTAGTTTAATATCCACCTGAAGCAAGGATCACCTGAAACACATTGTCATGTGGCAAACTGATGATACTTCAAGACTACCAACGAGCACTGGTCTCAGGATCAGAAAGACTAGGATTCAAGTCCTTCTTCTAACATACTGATTTTGTCACCCTAGGGAAGTCACTTAACCTCTCACTTCATGCAGTTCTCTAAAATTACAAGTTTTGGCAAAGGCGATCTTCATTGGTAGATGGTCTTCACTTGGGAACTCCTCAGGAATACTTAGAATGATAAAATTACAGGACTTGTCAAAAAACAACAACACTTGCAGTCTACTAAAACCCCTAGGTCTTTTTAGATTATAGTCTAAATGTGCTTTCCCAATGCTGTCTTTGTGAAGTTAATTTTTTTTTTGGTACCTTAGTGTAAGACTTTACATTTATACCTATTGGATGTCCCCTTACTAGATTTAGTTCAGTGATCTATCATGGGAAGGTGTTTTTTGGATTCTGATTCTGTCATCCAGTGCATTAGTTATGCCTCCAAAATTTGTGGCACCTACAAATTTGTTGATCATGTAATTTTTGTCCTTATTCAAGTAATTAATAAAAATTCCAATAGCATAAAACCAAATATATATCCCTGAGGTACTCCACTAAAGATTTTATTCCATATTGACATTGAACTGTTACCAATTACTTTTAGAACCTGGTCATCTAGCTAATTGTAGATTTATAGAATTATATCATTTTACCCACATCTCTATAAAATTAGTGTAATATGCTTTATGAAAACATTAGCTGATGTAAGGTTGAATCCCTTTCTTATTTAGATATTTTATTTATTAAAAAGAGGCCAAAACACTGACAGTTATGTGATACTGACAGCAAAGCTGTTCCTCATAGAAAAGCATTTAGAAAGAAACAGATGGTTCTAACAGAACTGAGGGCAAGCAAACCTCAGACAAAAAGTGGAAAGGAGATGATAGGGGACTTCTGGGGGTGGAGGTAAGATGGAAGAATAGAGAAAGCTGAGCTTTACCAATATTCCCCTCTGAATAACTTTAAAATAATGACTCAAATCAAATTCTGAAGTGTGAGATCCAAAAAAAAGTCAGAGAGGGACATTGTTCCAGTCCAAGATAACATAGGAGACTGGAAAGAGAGATCTATGGTAGGGCATGGGGAGAGAAGGTTGGTTTAGATCATACAAGGATGAAACACCAATGGTGGTACAAGGTGGTAGAGATAAAAGCAGCAGCAGCTTGTGGAGCTCTCAAACCAAAGATGATAGGGAGATCTGGCAACTGATGAGAAAGAGATCACAGGATACCCCTGATTTAGTACTGCATGCAGGACCAGATGCTGCTTGGCAACTTTATTGCCCATTACAACTTCTAGGACATAGTTCAAGGGTGGAGAAGAGCACCTCAGTCAAGGGAGTGGAAGCCCTGAGGGGCAGCATCACTTCTGATCACAGGGGACCCCTGAAGAATAGTATTGTTTTCAGTCCCAAGGGTAGAGAAACCTTGAGGAGAAGTACTGATAACAATTCCAAGGGACCAGATTTCAGACCAAGATTATACCTTTCCTTTAACCACACCACTTTGGAAGCACTGAAAACTTTAAAACCACAATATCTAGCTCTGAAAACAGCCATTTGAAAAAACCTAAAGCTTGGGACAGAGCTCTATTCCCCCACACATACTGAGAACAGAGCCCAACACTAACATAAAGTTCCAAATGAAGAAATAGGGTAGAAAATTGAGCAAATAGTAACAAAAAAGAACCTGACTATAAAAGACTATTTTGGTGACAGGGAGGATCAAGACACAAACTCAGAAGAAGACAATGAAGTCAAAAGACAAAAATAAAGGCAATGCCTCAAAGAAAAAAATGTGAATTGGACACAAGTCCAACAAAAATTCCTCAAAAGCTAAAAATTATTTTTAAAATAAAACAAGAGTAGTATAAGGAGAACACAGATAAAGAAATGAAAGCAAAAAGTGGGGCAGAGCCAAGATGGTGGAGTAGAAGGACAGACTTACTCTAGCTCTCCCCCCATAGCCCATAAAATACCTGTAAAAATGACTAAAAAATTTCTAGAGCAGCAGAAGCCACAAAATCACAGAGCAAAAGAGACAGCTCAAGACAGCCTGGAAGGCTGACAGGAAATGTCTATCACACTGGATTCAGAGCTGAGCGCAGCCCAGCATTGGCTGTAGGGCACAGCACAGAGAGGACTGGAGCAGCCTTCAGGGCTCAGAATCATGGGTAGCAGATTTCTGAATCCACCAAACACAGCTTCAAAGATCAATGAGAAAGCTCTTTCACTTGGGTGAGAGACAGGTATGGGTCCAGTCCAAACCATGGCCCCATGGTGGTGGAAGTCATGACAGCAGTATCCCCTTTTGGAGTCCTCAACCTAAAGACCCTGGGTAAATTGAGTGGCTGATCTGGGTCTCAGTTCTGAGTGGCTGTCCTGGGGTGAGGAAGAGTGCTGGCATGGTGGAGTTAGTGGTGACAGTGGAGAGGGAATCCTACTCACAGATCCTGGGCAAAAAAGAGGGCTTGTGGTTGCTACAGACAAGAGGGCAGGCCAAGAGAGGAGTAAACTCCTCTCCCTTGATTGTGCCACCTTGGAGGAACTGAGAACTTACCTAGAATATACCCTCCACTTGACAAAGGACTCAAAAGTCAAGTAACTGGCTGGGAAAATGCCCCCAAAAGTGTAAAAAATGACTGTAGAAGGTTACTTTCTTGGTGAAAAGGTATTTTCTTCCATTAATTTGGATGAAGAAGAACAAAGCATACCATCAGAGGAAGACATAAAAGTCAAGGTTTCTACATCCAAATCCTCTAGTGGGGGACCTCAACTTTTCCCTATCAAAAGCTAGATAAAACTTAACCATAAAATAAGTGAGAAAAAAGTCAAGAAGATTAATAGAGTCTCAGAAAAGTTAGATATGATAGATCTCTGGAGAAAACCAGACAGGAGTAGAAAGGAGTATACCTTTTTCTCATTTGTAGATGGTATCTTCACAAAAATTGCCCACGTATTAGGACATAAAAACCTCACAACCAAAAGCAGGAAAGCAAAAATATTAAATATCCCTTGTTTTCAGACCACAATGCAATAAAAAGTACATTTTGTAAAGGGCCATGGAAATAGATGAAAAGTTACTTGGAAATTAAGCAGTCTAGTCCCAAAGAATGAATGAATCAAAGAACAAATCATAGAAATGATCAATAATTTCATTAAATAGGATGAAAACAATGAAGCAACATTCCACAATTTGTGGAATGTCGCCAAAGTAGTCCTTAAGGGAAAATTTATATTTCTAAGGCCATATATCAATAAAAGAGAGAAAAACAGATCAATGAATTGGACATGCAACTAAAAAAACTAGAGAAAGATCAAATTAAAAATTCCTAATTAAACACCAAAATGGAAATCCTGGAAATTAAATGAGAGAAGAATAAAGTTGAATGTAAAAAAGACTATTGAACTAATAAATAAAATTAGGGGCTGATTTTATGGGAAAAAAATCACACCAATAAAATAGATAAACCAGTGAGTTGATTTTAAAAAAAGAAGAAAACCTAATTGACAGTATCAAAAATGAAAAAGATGAATATATCACCAATGCAGATGAAATTATATCAATTATTAGAAGTTAATTTTCCCAATTACATTCCAGTAAAACTGACAATCTAAGTGAAATTGTTGAACATTTACAAAAATTCAAACTTCTCAGATTAACAGAAATTAAAATATTTAATAACTGTCTTAGAAAAATAAATTGAACAAACCATCTATGAACTACTTAAGAAAAACCCCCAAGATCAGAGGGATTTACAAGTGAATTATATACTTTTGAGGAATAATTAATGCTAATATTATATATAAACTATTTGAGGAAAAACAGTTAAAGAAAGAATCCTAAAAAATTCCTTTTCTGTCACAAATATAGTTTTGAGAGCTAACTCAGGGAGAGAGGAAAACAGAAAGAAACTCTAGCCCAATTTCCTTAATGAATATCAGTGAGGACATTTAAAAGAAACTATTACCAAGGAGATTACAGCAACATATCACAAAAATCATAAGCTATGACCAGGTAGGATTTATACCAGGAATGCAAGGCAGGTTAATATTTTTAAAAATCACCATAATTGGTCATATAAGCAACAATAACACCAAAAATAATGTGATTATCTCAATAGATGCAGAAAAAAGCCTTTGACAAAACATAACCCCCATTCCCATTAAAAACATGAGAAAGCATAGGAACTCAGTGGAGCTTTTCTTAAAATGATAAGTCATCTATCTAAAACCAAGAGTAAGCATTATCTGTAATATGAATAAACTTGAAACCTTCCCAGTAAAATCAGGAGTAGAGCAAGGGTATCCATTATCACCACTATAATTCAATACTGTACTACGAATTCTAGCTGTAGTAATATGACAAGCAAAAGAAATTGAAGGAATAAAAATAAAAAACAAGGAAACAAACCTATCACTCTTTACAGATGACATGATGGTATATTCAGAAAACCATAGAAAATCAAGTGAAAAACTAGTTGAAACAATTAACACTTCAGTAAAGTTACAGGACATAGAAATTCACATAAATCACCAGCAATTCTATATAATATGAACAACAACAAGAAGTAGAAAGAGAAATTCCATTAAAAATAACTGCAGACAAAATAAAGTATTTGAGAGTCTACCTGCCAAGACAAACCCACGGATTATATGAACACAATTATAAAACACTGTTCACAGAAATGGAAATATCCAATTAATTGGAGAAATATTGCAGGCTAGTAGTTCCAGATTTCAAACTATACTGCAAAACAATACGGTACTGACTAAGAAATAGAGGGGTGGATCTGTGGAATAGATGAGGTACATAGTACACAGTAGTCAATAGCCATAGTAATCTCCTATTTGATAAAACCAAAGATCCAAGCTTTGGGAGTAAAAAATTCACAATTTAACAAAAGTTTCTGGGAAAACTGAAAATCATCTTCGTGGAAACTAAATATAGACTAGCACCTCATACCATAGACCAAGATAAGGTCAGAATGGGTAGATTATTTAGATATAAAAGGTGATATCATAAGTAAATTAGAGGAGCATGGAAAAATGCACCTGTAAGATATATGGATAAGAGAAGAGATTATTACCAAACAAGAGATAGAGTGGATTACAAGAAGTAAAATTGATAATTTTGATTACATGAAATTAAAAAAAATTTTTGCACAAAAAACCCAATGCAGTCAAAATTAGAAAGAAAACAGGAAACTGGGAAAACGTTTATAGCAAATTTCTCAGAAGTCTCATTTTCCAAATATATAGAGAACTCAAGTTAATTTTATAAAAATAAAAGCCATTCTCCAATTGATAAATATCTCCCAAATGATATAAACAGGCAATTTTCAGGTGAAGAAATCAAAGCTATCAATAGACACATGAAAAAATGCTCTAAATCACTTCTGATCAGAGAAGTGGAAATTAAACCAACTCTGAAATACCACATCATACCCATGAGATTGGGTATGACAGAAAAGGAAAATGTCACAAATGCTGAAGAGGATGTGGAAAAATTGAGACATTAAAGCATTGTTGGGAGAGTTGTGAACTAGTCTAACCATTCTGAAGAACAATATGGACCTATGTTCAAAGGTTGATAAATCTGTGACCCTTTGACCCAGCAATACAACTGCTGGGTCTGTATCCCCAAGAGGTCAAAGTGAAGGGAAAAGGACTTCTTTGTACAAAAATCTCTATAGAAGCTCCTTTTGTGGTGGCAAAGAATTATAAATTAAGGGGATGCCCATCTATTGGGGAATGGCTAAACAAGTTATGGCATTTGATTGTGATGGAATATTCTTGAACCATAAAAAAATGATGAGCAGAATGGTTTCAGAAAAACCTGGAATGACTTATAGAAATTCAAGCAAAGTGAAGTGAGAAGAGCCAGAAGAAAACTGTACATAGTCATAACAATATTGTAAGGATGATCAACTGGAAAAGACAGCTGCTCTGATCAAGACGATAACCCAAGGCAATTCCAAAGCGCCCAGAATGAAAAATGCTATCTACCTCCAGAGAATGAACTCTGATGAACTTTGAATGCAATTGAAATATCTTTATTCTTTGCTTTTGCAACATGGGTAATATGAAAATATGTTTTTCATGACTTCACATGTATAATCAAAATCAAATTACTTGCCTTCTCAAAAAATGGGAAATGGGTGAGAAGGAGGGAGAGACTGTAGAACTCAAAATTAAAAAAAAATGATTGTTCACTTTTTTACATATTATTGGGAAATATTTAATGAAATAAATAAAAATAATTAAGGGAAAAAACAATAACAACAAAAAGAAAGGACCTGAGAAAAGTCACTCAGATAAAAAATGGCTTGCTAAAGGCAAGGAGGACCCAATTGCTTTATTTCTTAGACTTTATTTAGTTATTTAGTTATAATATTTAGTTATTACTGTCATGTAGATTTTGAAAGTGATACATGGGAAACTGATAACTATAACTTTTTTTTGATAACTATGTGACAATTACACATTGCCTATCTGTGATATTTATAGTAGAAATATAAATTTTGTTTTCTCAGCACAAGGTTAAAGTCAATCACTTCATACCAGAAGACCTTGCTTTAAAGCAAGAGAGTAAGCATTAGAAGAGTAGAGAGCTTTTGCTTTGGTCAGAGCTCAGTTGGGTATAGAAAAGGAAGAGGGACTTTAAAGATTCTGCTGAGAGCTGATGTGACTGGAGGAAAACAGATTGTTTTGGCTGATGCTGCTTGGCCATCTGATTGGAGAAAAGCTCTGTTACTTGAAAGACCTGATTATAAGAAAGAAGAATCTTGTACTTTTTGAAACTTTAACTGGGAAAAAGAAAGGCCAGTTTCCCTTGTCTTTTACTGCCATCTATAGCCTAAAAGGCAGAAACCCTTTAAAGTTTTGTCTTTACTTACAGATAAGGCTTGAGAGGGGAAACCCCCTCCAGAGCTCACTGAGTAGCCTTGAATAGCTCTGTGGATTCTAGATTTAGAGAAGTTCTTCTTAGAGGAGTTAATGCTTCCTTGGAGCCCATTCAAAGAAGGTCTGAAAAGCTATGAAGACTCAAAGACTTAGGGTCTCTGCTATCATTAAAAAAACTTAACAAGACTTTAGTGGCCTAAGAGTATCCAGCCAGTAAACAAATAACTGCCCATTGGAGTGTGCAAAGGCCCACTCAACATGTAGTACAGACTATTCCCTTAGGAAATGGAGGACATTAGTTGAGTAAGAACATCAGTTGAGTTTTGAATTACCCTGGGCACTTGGGTTTCCTTACTTATGTGCCTCCCTGCTTTATTTTCTGTAAGTTTGTGTCACTCTCCCTTCCCTGTAGACATTATGTACATTGGTGGAAGTGTGACCTGGTTTATGAGTGGACTCTCAAGTTATGATTATTCTGGCTTTTGTCTTCTTGTTTAATCCATGTTTCATGAGCAAGAACTTACAGTATCATCTTGACCAATTTGTTTAAATGAGAACCATATCCGTTGGGGCTTAGGAGCTATAAATAGTATAAATGGTAGACATGCACTTCCCCCATAACAGGATTACTCTTAGAACCCTGAGAGGAAGTTGTAGCAGTGTGTAGCGCACTATCTAGGAAACACCCATCTACTAACTTGAGTGTGTGTTAGGGTGAGCGAGCCAACCCAGGTTAAAAAAAAAAGCCTAAAAGAGACAGGATTCTCTCACCATAATATGCAACACTAAAATCCAGGTAAATAATATTTACAACATTGACCAGTTGAGTAACTCCCTAAAAGGAAGTGAGTTTAGTCTAGTATGACTTTTACTTGATTAAGCCATTCTAGTTCTTTGTAATTACTTTTTTTCCTTTCTAGTAGTTCAAGAATCATCTTTTTAATAACATTCTAGAATTTTCTGAGGAATCACAGTTAAACTCATTGACCTATAGTTTACCAATTGATGGGGTCTCTTTCTAAAAAATTCATATGAAGTTTGTCCTATATTTTACTTTTTAGATTGTAAATTTATATTGGGTAAACCTACATATTTCTGCTTCCCCTATATTATATTGCACAATGTATTCAATTCAACAGAGTAAATATTTATTGTATTATACAGACAGGAAAATATTTTTGAATGAGTATTGAATAAATATTAGAATAAATAGAGTAGCATTGTGCTGTAAGAGAGAGCTGGCCTCTGAGTCAAGAAGACTTGGGTCCAAGTCCTGTTTCTGGTGTATATTGCCTATATGATTCGTAGCTACTCATTAAGACAGACCTCAGAAAATATCATTAAAAGGGACCTGAGGCCTAGGGAATTACTTTCCATTCCTTGGGACCAGAACTTGATCACACTAATAGCAGCCAAAAATAAAATAGAACAAAAATAAACAAAGAAAAGAGAAAGAACCCAATCATAAATAGTTAGTTGCTGTGGGGATAGAGAAGATCTGGGATCATATTCAGAGGAAGATAATGGGGCTAAACAAAGTCACCTCCTTTTCAATCAATCATCAAATGGTCCCAAGGACAAAAAGATTTCTTAGAATAACTTAGAAAGGACTTTAAATATCAAATAAAAGAGATTGAGGAAAAATTAGAAAAGAAATAAGAGCAAGCCAAGAAAATCAAGAAAATTATGAAAAGAAAGTCAACCAACTTGAAATAGAGAACCAGAAACTTCAGGAAGAAAATAATTCCTTGAAAATTAGAATTGGGCAAAAGGAAGCTAATGACATTCTAGGACACAAATGAATAATAAAACAAAATCAAAAGAATGAAAAATTAGAAGAGAACATAAAACATCTCATCAGAAAAACAACTGATCTGGAGAACTGATGGAGGATAAATAATATAAAAATAGTTAGACTGCCTGAAAATTATGATAAAAGAAATTTGATACAATATTATAAGAAATTATCAAAAACAATTTCCCTGAAGTTCTAGAACAAGAAGGCAAAGCAGAAATAGAAAAAAAATTCCATTGATCACAACACGAAAGAGTTTCCAGGAGGAAAATTTACAGGGATATCATAACCAAGTTTCAAAGCTCCCAGGTTAAGGAGAAAATATTGGAAGCAACAAGCAAAAAAAAAAAAAAACTAATTAAAATCATGAAGCTTAAATAAGGATTATATAAGACCTAGCAGCTACTGCATTAAAGGACTGCAGGTCTTTGAATACTATATTCTGTAGAGCAAAAAAAGCTGAGGTTTTGAGCAAGGGTAACTTTTCCAGCAAAGTTAAATATAATCCTGAATGAAAAAAGATGGACATTTAATGAAATGAAAGATTTTCAAGTATTTGTGATAAAAACATCGGAATTTAAGGAAAAATTTGACATACAAAATCCAGGAAACATATAAAGTAAACATTAAGGACCAATTATAAGGGACTCAATGAGGTCAAATTGTTTACTTCTCATATATGAAAATATTATCAGTTCCATTATGACTATCATTTTTTATTTAGGTAGTTTGAAAGAAAGGCTTAGACTGAGCTGAGCATGATGGGGCTGTTCTAAAAAAAACTGTGTAGAGAGAAATTATCTCATAAAAATGAGGCAAAAAGGGAAAAATGGATACAGAAGAAGCTAGTAGGGAGGATAGAGGGCAGTACTGAAATCTTACTCTCATCAAGAATGAGTTAAAGAGAGAACAACATATATATCTAGAAAGGTATAAAAGTCTTCTAAATTCAGAAAGAAATAAGAGGGCAAGGGGGCAAGGTGAGAGAGAGGATAAGGGAGGATTCTTTGAGGAGTGGGTAGGAATAGAAAGGCAATGTAATGAATAGAAGTAAAGCAGAGGAGTGAGGAGTGATAGGAATAGGATGAGAAGCATAGTGAGGAAAAATAGGAAGAAGGAAAATATACAACAAGTAATAGAATGTGAATGGGATGAATGTACCCATAAAAGGGAAAGTAATAGCAAATTAAAAATTTGAATTCAACAATATGTTGTTTTCAGGAGGTGCTATAAAAATGAGAGATACAAATATTAAGATAAAGGTCAGGAGTAAAATTTATCATATAAAAAAGCATGGGTAGTAATCACGATTTCAGACAAAGTTAAAGCTAAATTAGATTTAATCAAAAGAAAAAAATAGGAAAACTATATTGTCAGCCAAATTATTCAATATTGTTTTAGATCATTTAAAATGATTAGTATAAAATACCTGAGAGCATTCCTGCCAAAACAGATACAAGAACTAGAAGAATATAAACATAAAAGACTTTTTATACAAATAAAGTTAGATCTAAATAACTGATTTTTTGTTCAAAACTCATGTTTTGTTTTTGTTTTGATATTTATTGTTCATAGGTAGGTAAAGCCAATATAATAAGAAAAAGACAATTTCACTTAACTAATCTATTTATATAATGCCATCCCAATTAAATTACTAAAAAATTGTCTTACTGAGTTAGAAAAAATAATAACAAAATTCATTTAGAAGAATGAAAGGTCAGGAACATCAAAGAAATCAGGGGGGAAAAGATATGAAGGAAACAGACCCAGTAGTGCCAGACTTTAAAGCATATTATAAGGTGAGGGCATTGTGGAAGTGTAAAATGGATAATTTTGACTATTTTAAATTAAAATTTTCTTGTGTAAATAAAATACAGTCAGAAATAGAAGGAATACAGAAAATTAGGGGAAAAAAAACTTGGAAAGGCTTGGATTTTTATGAAAGAAGATGCTATCCACCTTTAGATGACAAATGGAAATAAGTATAGGATGATCTTACATATATGTGCATAAGTACATATGTGTATATATGGGTATGTTTATAGATAACTATATATGTATAATATATATGTATATAGGTATGTACATATACATTTATGTGTATATCTATATCTCTGTGTGTATATATGTATATATATATATATGTGTATGCACACACATATATTTCTTCCATATTTAACTTTAGCCTTCTTTGGAGGGTATAGAGGGAGGGGGAAAATTAAGCAAAAAGTGCACAGCAGGAAACAAAAGAAAACCTACAAGGAAGCTGTGGTTGTGATTTGTCTGTCATTCTTGAAGAAAGCCATCACATCAGGGAGATGACAACAAGACTTGGAAATGACTTTGATATGAGTGAGGGAGGGCTGTGCAAATCAGTCTCACTTTCTCCTCCAGAGTCATCTGAGTCCAGTGATCAGATAATGATCAAGAGATTTAGAAATGGTTCAGGATGAAGTGGGAGAAGTTGGTGCTTTTAAAGTAAGATCTTTTCAAGTTCTTACTTTGAGTGAGGCATGCCCATTCACTGAATAGTTCTCTTTAAGAAGTGAATCAAGGAATTGGCTCAAGGAAGGAATAACATGCACACTCAACTTGGTATGAAAACCTATCTTACACTACAGGAAAGTAGGGGAGAAGGGGATAAGCAGGGTGGGGGGGATGATGGAAGGGAGGGCAAAAGGGAAGAAGGAGCAATCAGAAGTAAACACTTTTGGGGAGGGAGAAGGTCAAAAGAGAGAATAAAAGAAATGGCGGGGCAGGACAGGATGGAGGGAAATATAGTTAGTCTTACGTAACATGACTGTTATGGAAGTCATTTGCATAACTACACATGCATAGCCTGTATTGAATTGCTTGCCTTCTCAGTGGGGATGGGTGGGGAGGGAAGAAGGAAGAGAAGCTGGAACTCAAAGTTTTAGGAACAAATGTTGAGAATTGTTTTTGTGCACAACTGGGAAATAAGAAATACAGGTAATGGGTATAGAAATTTATCTTGCCCTACAAGACAAGAGAGAAGATGGAAATAAGGGAAGGGAGGGGTGTTAGAAGGGAGGGCAGATTGGTGGAAGGGGTAATCAGAATGCTTGGCATTTTGGGGTAGGAGGAGGGGAGAGTTGGGGAGAAAATTTTGTGGAAATGAATGTTGAAAACTAAAAATAAATAAATAAACATTAATGAATTAAAAAAAAAAGAAGCGAATGAAGGGATGGCCCCTTTAATAGAAAAAGAAACTCAAACTGGGAGGGGAAGACCTTCAGGGCTCCTGAAAGAGAAACAATTACTATTTACATTCAATCTGACCCAAAAGATAACCAAAGAAAAGCTGGACAGCTTTGAAAACAACGTGTAGTATTTATTATGAAGGTTTTCTTAAAATGGAAATTTATTGCTTGATATAAAATCCTCTTTTATGTTCTGCTGTGCCCATGGCAATTTTTTTTCTTTTTTTTCTTTTTTACTTAAGTTTAAAATAAATTTAAAAACTATTAAAAAAAATACCAGTTTTGCAGATGAGGAAGGTAGGTTCCCTAGAATTTCAGTGACTTGTCTATCCTCATGCATAAGCGGGACTTGAACTCAGGTTCCCTAACTCCAAGTCCAGTGTTCTTTCTACGACATTTTTCTTCTCAATTCTGAAATGGCACTATGGGAAATTATGACTATATATCAACCTCAATATCAGAGAATCACAGAACAGACATAGCACTTAGAGTTTTGTAGGGGAATCAGATACAAATAAGCATAAAATATATTACATGAGAAGTGCAAACAAAATACCAAATGAGATTCCCAGGCTGAAGGTCCTTAGTGTCAGGGAGGTTCAGGGAAGCCCTTATCGTAGAGGTGGAGTTTGAATGTATGACTTTAAAGTTTGCACAGGAAATCAGCAGATAAAGAAACGGAAGGAAGGCTGGGAAGATGGAAGAGTGCTAGGTAATAATAACACGTTTTCACAGAATCTAAATTTATGCTCAGGATTCATGATTTAGTCCAACATATTTTATCACAGGAAGGGCCATGAATTCTGGACGTAGCCAACATTGATCTAAGTAGTGTCCTCAAAGACATTCTATTCATCATTATTATAGCGGGACAGAAAAGCAGCCTCAGCCCATTACGATTGCTGAAACTGCTGGCTGAATCCTCACCGTGACCCCACAAGGACTTAGTCAAGGCTCCCAAATAAAGAAGTCAAATGAGACAGAAGTTAATGAACACATAACTTTTATTTTCCTAAAGTGATTAATATACTGACATCTCTTGGGAAAGAACCAGTCCAAGACTAATATAAAGGTGGGCCTGGTACATTACAGTGGAACATTCTATTCCTCCAGGAAGGAGAACAGTTTTCCTAGTTATACAATTCCAGACTTGGACAGGACCTTAGAGTTCATCAAAGCCAACTCCATCATTTTAGCGATGAGGAAACTAGGCCTGGAGAGGGAAGATGACTTGTCACACAGCAAACTTGTAGCAGAACCAGAAACAGAGTTCTCCTGTTTCCCAGGTTCTTTCCATTACACTTACAGCTTGCTCTTAATTAAGCCTCTTTCCTTGGGGACTTTTTTGTGTTTTTTTTTATCAGTCCCCAATCAACTATTCCCTATCAGCTGTAGTCAGCATCAATTGATCAGTCATAAAAACAAAATATACTTCTTAGAAAGATGGTGAGAATATTAAGTCCAGCTTGGTCAACAGTGTCCATGTGGTTTTACAAGTTTGGACTGGGCTCTTTTTGGGAATAACTCCTCCAGTACCATTGAAGAGTGGAAAACATGCCTCACCATCATGGGTGTAAGTAGTTTCATTATCTCTCATTTGTTTTATAATTACTCTGAATTCAGCTTTCCTTTAGAAAACTCTTCACATACATCATGATGGTGGGGAATGGTGTTCTTTTGGGTCTACTTATTTTGCTGTATTTGTTCATTCCAATTTTTCTATGTTTTTCTGAATTCTTCCTGTTCATCATTTCTTACTATATTATAATATTCCATTCCATTCATCTATCTCAGCTTATTTAGTCATTATTTACCTCATGAGCACTCACCTTTTTCCTCATTCTTTGCTGCTCAGAATATTTTTTAAACTCTTGAAAAATATGAGTCAGGATGCCTATGGTCCTATCCCCAACCATGTTACAGTGTCTCAGAATTGTAAACAGGCTTCAGAAGTCTTCTAATTCCCCCCATACATGACCAGAAATCCCTCTACAACACCCTGAACAAGTAGCAGGGAGCCCAGTCTTTCTTTTTTATTTTTCTCCCAGTGACATATAAAGACATTTTAAACATTCATTTAAATAAAATGTGAGTTTCAAATTTTCTCTCCTCCTCTGAGTCAGTAAGCCATTTGATTTGGGTTATTCATGTTCAATAATGCAAAACAACTCATAAAAAATACAGAAAATGAAAAATAGTATGCTTATTCAATCTGCATTCAAGATTCCATCAATTCTTTTTCTGGAGGTGGAGAGCATTTTTCATCATGAGTCCTTTGGGATTGTCCTGGACGTTGTATTACTGATAAAGCTCAATCATTCACAGCTGATTATCATATAGTATTGCTGTTACTGTGTACAATGTCCTCGTTCTGCTTGTTTCATTTTGCATCAGTTCATGTAAATCTTTTCAGGTTTTTCTGAAATCTACTTGTGTGTATTTTTTTTTAGCACAGTAATATTCTACTACAATCATTTACCACCACATGTTCAGTCATCTTCTAATTGATGGAGCCCAGTCTTCAGAATAGAAACTCACCCTATGTTTAGATAGCACTCAGTACTAGGAAAGTTTTGTTGTTTTTTTTTTTTTAATAAATTTTAAATCTATCTCTGCAACTTTTACATGGCACCACTTAATTCTGATAGGGAAATTTGAAAAGGTCATAAGGTGTGAGAGGTGGAAGGGTCATTAAAGACAACCTAGACCAAATCCTTTTATTTTACAAATGAGAAAACAGACCTAGAGAGCCAGACTGGTTAGCTCAAGGTTACAGAACTACTCAATGGGAGAAATAGAACTAGAACCCAAATCTCTTATTTATTCAGAATTGTTGAGTGGCTGTTACTTCATTGAGCTAGCTGGTATTTTATTACAAAACCCAGGGGCTCTTTCAGATGTGTAATGCAACTGCTTTTAAAAAATTTAACTTTTAACTTTAATAACCTTGTCTACCGTGTCTTTGGGCAAATCACTTTCTCTCTTTGGGCCTGAGTTTTCTTATCTGAAAAGTGTATGGGACTAGACTTAAGCTGAGGTCCTTACCAGATTTGAGTGATTCAGTACTTTGATAAACATTGCTATGAGAGTCAAGTAATGCAGCCAAAACAGAAAACCAAACGTCTTCCACAAGATGGCACTGTGCACCAATATGAATGTTCACCTCTTATTCACAAATGAAATATTTTTTACTTCCACTGGCTTCCCATATTTTTTATCCTTTGCTAATGTACTGCAGCTTGCTTCTCTGCATTATTGATGTATTAAAGAGTACTGGTGTTTGGAAATCATATCACTCATTTTCACGGTTTCATAGCTTCCTTTCTACCAAATCCTCAGCAGACTCTGGAAAACCTTCCTTTGAATCCCATTTTAAATACAGGAAGTTGGACATAATCCCTAATTTGCTTAAAAAAAAAAAACCCAAGCAGACCAGACTACATGGCTGTTGCTATTTACTGCTGGGATTTATTGGTCCTGAGAGAGCTGGAGCAGAGAGGGGTTTGGGAAAGGAGGAGGAGAATGAGCAGGAGACGAGGGAAGATGGCTCTAAGTTCGACCAAAAACAACCAAGGCCATATGATCTGGTTCTGGTCAGCCTGTTGAGTGAACAAAACAGCCAGATAGTTTGCAGAAGACTAGAGTTGCTTCCATTTAAAGGAGCCTCATTGTCTTTGTGTGAGGATGTATGTGGATTCTAACTCACAAACCTAACAAGAGAATAGCTGCCCTCCTTGTTCCCACTCCAGACGAATTGATAAGACAAATAAAAAATTTATTTGGACTAAAGAAATTCAGATGTTTATAGTGATGATCTAAAGATTAGGAGAGTCAGAAATGCTTTCGGAGAAATGGTTTTATTAGTTTCTAATTTTGGTTTATTAGCAGAAGTAGCCCTGTATAATATGATGTAGTAGAAAAAGAAGCAATCTTTTTTTTTTTTTTTTTTTTGGCTGGCATGAGATTTCAAACTGGTAGGGAATTCAGATCTCACTTAGTCCAACCCCCTTATTTTATTTTTAATAAATATAATAATGCCATTTGTTCTTATATTGTGGTAATTTTTAGATATAGCCTGGTACCCTTCCAAATGGAACCTACTCTTGTGACAGTGAAGCAAAAATACCTGCATGCAAACAGTGAGGACATTTTACTCTAGATATTTTGCCTCTTTGTTATCACGGGAGAGGTGTGTTTGGTTATTTCTCATTTCAGTTCAGTTTATTTAAAGAGCTCTTCACATACACTATGGTAGTGGTGAATATTGTTCTTTTGGTTCTGTTTACGCTACTGCATCAATTCATTCAAATTTTCCTGTGTTTCTCTGAATTCTTCCTTTTCATTGTTTCTTACCATGTGATAATATTTCATTAAATTCACATATCTCAGATTGTTTAGTTATCGTCCAATTGATGGGTACTCATTTTGCTCCTAGTTCTTTGCTATTCACAATATTTTTTCAAGTCCTTTATCTTACAAATGAAGAAACTGAGAGCTTAGATTGTTGAAGTGACTTTCCTAGGGTCACATAGAAGGCAAACAAAAAAGGGGACTGTGGTTCAAACCCATGACCTCTGAATCCAAATCCAATGTTCCTCCTTTCCTTCAGATATTCATAAGACTTGGAGCTCTAGTGCTGTCTAACTATAAGACTTTGGATAAGTCACATTATCTCTCCCAGCTTAAATTTCCTTTCTTAGAATAGGAATAACAATATCTGTTCTGGCTACTTCACAGGTCACAAGACCTGTGTTGTGTTACCTGTTGTAAGATCTGATGCCTTCTACCTGTTTAATCTTGGGCAAATCACTTATCCTCCCTGAGTCTCAGTTTTCTTATCTGTAAGATGAGAGAGTTAGTTAGCTGAGGTCCCTTCCATCTCTGTATATTTGATCTTATAATCAAATGAAACAAGGGGTATGAAAATACTCAGGAAAACACTGGCACAGAAATGGGTATAGAAGAGAGATAACTCTGCCTTAAAAGTAGGTGGAGAGTCAGCCTGTTCTGTATGCTTCTGATGTAATGGAAAAAAATCAATAATATTCTTGGCTTCATAAACTGATACATAAATCATACACTTACATGAAAGGGAAATATGAGTAACAGTAGGTTCATGGTTCAAATATACCTTCCACTTCAATGGGGAAAAAAAAGGTGGGGGGAGACTACCAGACCAGACTTACTTATTCTCTTTAAGAGGAAGAATTCCCCTCCCCTCATCCCACATTTGATGAAAAGAACTTTCATGAAACATCTTGAAATATGCCTTCTTCACTGTTGACCCATTTCTGAATTCACTCAGAGCCACCACACTTTCAAGAATGTTATTACAGTCAGTATGTCCTACTGTGCAGTACATGTTGGAATTTTCTTTTGTAAAAGGCATAAATAGATATAGTGTGTAATGTAACCTGATGTCCTGACAACTCTCCTTACATTCAGACCAAACATAAAGGTCACCACTGAAAGGGAGAACGACAAAAGAAGGAGAGGTTTTTGGACAAGAATGTCAGAAATCTCTCTCTCCTCCCCCCTCCTCCAACTGTGAAATTTTTAAGTCATGAAATAGATGCCAAGTTCTTCTTTGACCTAGCAAAAGATTCCCTTCCCTTCCACAGTCCATTTCTTTTGAAAAAAAGTTTTCTACAGTTATTTCTCCTTAACTTCCAAACTCAAACCCTTACTGATCCTTGTAGCAAAGGAAAAAACATTTAAGCAAAATATTTAACTAACAGATAGAGTGACTGATCTGATAACACATACTGCATTCCACATTCAGAGTTCCCCACCCCTTTATTATTTCATTATTGGTTCTCTTGGACAGATATTATGCCACACATCCCATTCCTTAGGCCAGTGGTGCTGTAGGTAAACTTGTCACTACATAGTTGCTTAACTGTACCAAGACATTTGTGGTTATAGATCCATTTGGCTATACTTCAGCTAGTAGTCTCCCTCCCCATTACTTAGGAGGGGGTGAAGGAACCACTCAAGACTGAGGCAGTGACTCCTCTCTAATGTTCCAGAATTACCAGAGCATCAACACATTTATTTTGTCCTTAGACTTTTGTTTTGTGTTTGTCATGATAACTGGCCATTTTAAAGGGCTTTAAAGTTCACAAATAATCATATTTGAACCTCAGAATGGTTCTGTGAAATAGGTATTACAGAAATATATTTTACAGATAGGGAAACTGAGGCTCGTGTATTTTTAAGTAACTTGTTCTGTGTCACAGAGTCCAGAAATTCTGACTTTAGATTTAACATTACATGAAGCTTTTGAATCAGATAGAGAACAGATCAAGCACTTCAAAAAAAAGGCCTTCTTATATCCCCTCCTTGAAGAATTGTCCGTTTGTACCCAGCAACTAGTCAATGTATATAGTAACTCCTTAACTAGCTTTTCTAATGCTGATGGATAACTCACTTGACAAGTAATATTGGTAGAAAGGAAAGGGCATTCTCTCTGCATTTTTATGTGTTCTTTAGCTATTTCTAGGACTCTATTGGTTCAAATTCCTTGACTACAGTGCAGTTGCCCTTCCAGCCATTACTTTTTTCTGTGCACTTTTCCTTTGATAAGTCTTCCATTTCTCAATTTTCCTTTCTGTAAAATGGGGACAATGATACTTCAATGTTAGTGATTGGGAAAATGCTTTGCAATACCAAAAATGTTACCCAAATGTGAGCTATTATTTTTATTCTTTCATCATTCTACACCTCAACCAGTGCCCATTATCTTTATTCCCCCCCCGCCCCAACTCTCTCATCTCTGACAATGCCCCATGCTGCCTGTTCCTTGCCCTTGCCATTTACCTGCTCTTGAGCACATCTTTTTTGCTATAACTTATATCCTCCTTCTTCCCCTCACCATTAATGCAATTTAGATCAGGTAACATAGTCATAATTAAGGGATATTCTTTTTTTCACTTGGGGAAAAGAAAAATGTTGAGTGTGTGTGTGTATTTGTGTGATTGGTGTGGAGAGCAGTAGTGGTTCAGATCATGATCTGACTGTGAAATCACTGAAATTACAATCCCTTCAGTAGGAGAGGTGGTGTGTCACCTAACAAGTCTGGCCCCATACCTTTGTGGGAAAAGATGGGTGCTAGGAAAGTAATATCACAGTGACAGTACCCCATAAGTGGTAACTGGAGCTGGGGTATGCCATGCAGTGCAAATAAA
The DNA here is from genome assembly GCA_023548195.1 of Bettongia penicillata ogilbyi. Lineage (NCBI taxonomy): Eukaryota > Metazoa > Chordata > Mammalia > Diprotodontia > Potoroidae > Bettongia > Bettongia penicillata. The sequence continues at coordinate 705,152 of JAJHZJ010000378.1, forward strand.
CAGAGGGTCACAATGGTAATCTATGGACTATTGTTGGAAAAGAAGTCTGGTGAGTACCTAGGGTAGAGACAGTTATTCTGCCATAGATAGAAATAGCAACTAGCATTTATATTGTGCTGTAAGGATCGCAAAGCATAAATATAATCTCATTTATTCCTCACAACAACCCTGCGAGGTAGGTAATATCATTATCCCTATTTTATAGATGAGGAGACTTAGTCTGATAGAGATTAAGTGACTTGTTCAGGGTCATGTAGCTAGTTAGTGTCCCAGACCGGATTTGAACTCAAGTCTTTCTAAGTCCAAGTAGAGCAAAATCTCCACAGGGTCACCTAGTTTCTGCCTGTTTTCAAAGATGAATTTAGGTCTTTTTACAGAGATCCATTTGGGGAGTGGGTTACATACAGGTTAGGTAACTAGATTGCAGACGTCTCTGATGAACAATTGGAGATAAGGTAAAGTAAATTGATAATGTGTTAATATTGATAATGTGTTAACTCCTCTCAAGGGCTTTTTTTAAATGATTAAAAAAACATTCCTGGAAATCCAATGCTTTAATCAAAAGATTGATTCTCTAATGGTGGAAATTTTAGGCATCCTGGTAGCCTGCAGTGGGAGTTCCTAGGCTCATAGAATCCTTGAATTGAAGTAGATCTCAGACATCATTTTGTTGAATTCCTGTCTGAAGCATGAACACCCCCTCCCAAACTTCATCAACAGTATTTGGGGATTGGGAAAGATTTTAGTAGTACTCTTCAAGCCACAGCATATAGAAAGCTCTGTCTGCTTGTTTATCAGATCTGTAACTGCCAATTTTGACATATGGGGCAAATGAGGTGAGGGGGCAGGTGGCATGTTTCCTGGCTTGTGGCACTAGTACTGGAACCCTGCACTCGGTGCATAAGATTCTGATTTTGCTTTAGGCAGTGTTGGTGAGGTGTGGCTTGTTGGTTAGTAGTTAAACATTTATTGGTATTCTCCTGGACGTGACTTTCATTCTCAAGCTCTGTTTCTTGAAAACCATGAGCACATGGTGTGTAGGCTGGGTTGCTCTCATTCCAGGAGTCAGAGATGTCTATGTAGAAATACCCTTTGGAGTGTAGAAAACTCCCCTCTGCTGTTCTTGTTGTTGTAGGAGCAGATGAGGAAGAAATGCTGGACTGAAGAGGCAGAGGACATGTTCAAATCCCAGTTCTGATGTTAGCTGTGGGACCCTGGGAGACACTAGCTTTACTTTCTCTAGGCCCTCATCTTTGGAGTGAAGAGGTCAAATTAGAGAAATGAATGGATGAATGATAGACTAACTAGTTAAAGTATTTGTTAAACAGTGAATGAATGAAGTATTTATTAAGTACCTACTATATGCCAGGTACTGAGCTAGACAGTGAGCCATAAAGACAAAAATGAGACAGTCATATGGGGGGAGACAAGACATATAGGACAGTAATGGCCAGGAAGAGAAATTTTTTCTGGGGATTAATAGGAAGGCAAATGGAAACATAGGGCAATTTATTGTCATCAGGCCTCAGATACTTACTAGTTGTGTGACCCTGGGCAAGTCACTTAACCCTGTTTGCCTCAGTTTCCTCATCTGTAAAATGAGCTGGAGAAGGAAATGACAAGCCGCTCTAGTATCTTTGCTGAGAAAACCCCAAATGTGACCAAATAGGGTCACAAAGAATTGTAAATGACTGAAAATGGCTGAAGAGTATCAGTAAAAACATGCATTTGAGACAAAATGTGAAGCTCCATCTTCCTGACGTCCATTATATTGCCTTTCACCAGACACAGTGGGCCCTCGATAAATGCTTTCTGAGCAGAAAGGGGAGCAATATAGAGGCAGAGATTCTGCGAAGCTATGAGGATTAGGGCTGCAGTGTTGCTTTGGATCTCCTTCCCCAATGTTTTTTCTCTGGGATGTGAAGGGGTTGTTTCCAAGTATCTTTATTGGTTCCTGGCTTGACTGGTCCAGCCTTTACTACATACCAGCATGGGAAACCAGGCAATAATGAAACTGAGATTAGATGAAATATTATATTGTCTGGATGAGTATATTAGTCTCTGTCCTGAGAGTGGGATGTCATCCAGCTGGTGGTGGCACTGGACATTCCCAGCAGTGCAGAGGGGAGCAGAGTTTACTTTCCTTGCATTTTGTTTTTAGACTTGCTGAACTATGAGCTATGATATTCTGATTTTCCCCAACGTTACCTAAGGCTCTTGATGATCAGTGGCAAAATCCTCAGGACTTGATTGGCTGCAGCAAATTTGAGATTTTATGCATGTTCACAGCTAGAACCCAGGCCCAATTACTGTCAAGGGTTGGATTTTGCTGCTGTGAAAGCCCCATGGATTAGGCCTTTCAGAGGATAGAAAAAAAGCTGCTTCTGAACTTTGTGCCTCCACTGGATATTGTGGGACAGAACAGTCCTTGGAGTGCCTGCACATTTAGAGTGTAAACGTTTTCTTTTCAAGGTCAGGGCTTGAAAGCACTAGGCTGCTATTGAAACTGCAGGGGCAGAGTTGGGAACAATTCTTCTTGGCATTCTAAAAATATGAGCTTTATTTGCAAACTGCAGGATGTAGCTTAGAAGACAGAGACTCAACATTAAAATTTTTCAAATTGCCACTTGTAGCTCATTTCTCTCTTTTTTGGCTGGGGTGGGGGGAGGCTCCATATGAAGAACAACCAATTGCTGGAAATTGCATCAAATTAACTCTCTTGGCTTCTAGAACCAAGCTGCCCCCACCCTCACCCATTCAGTACTGGTGATGTGTCATTAGATTCATGGAAGTGGATGCCCTGCTGGATTAGTGTACAATCTGAAATGCCAGCTGGGTAGCATCAAGATCATAGCTGAGAAAGCCGGGTAGCAGCTATGACAAAATGACCCTCTCTTTACTGATGGTGGGGGCTGTACAGAGATTTTTTCAGTAGGTTTATTATACTTTCTCTTTGTGTTTCAGCCAAATAGGCCAACTTACTGGTCCTTGAACTTGACCTTTCATCTCCTACCTCTGCGACTTTGCTCACGTTATCCACTCCATCTGGAATTCTCGCCATCTTTTTCTCTGTCTCTTATAATGCCAACTGTAGGGCTTACCTCATGTGCTCCTTTGGAGGAGAAGCCTTTCTAATCCTTCTAGTTGCTAGGATAGGACTCTTCTCCTACACGCATATATGTATTAAAGGTTTTTAAGGGTCTTTATACTTCAATGGATTGGGAAACACTGAGTTAGATGTTCTCCAAGGTCCCTTCCATCTTGAGCACACTATGAACCTATATATCTATGAACCTGATGGCATGGCCCCTTTAATGAAATAAAAGTGGCCAGCAGGTCCTAAAGTATTTGTCATAATAAGATCATAAGTTTAGGGGCCTTAGAAATCATCTAATCCCACCTCCTCATTTTACAGATGAGACACCTATAGTCTAGAGAACTGAACTTATTTTCCTAAGGTCAAACAGGGTCATTAGATCATGACAGTAAACCCTAGTCTTGCTTGTGAAGGCCAGCCAACTGGTCATGACGTTATTGCTACAGGTATGATATATGGGCAGCATTGTAGCCTTTAAAGGATTTTGGGTGAATGCCATCCTGGTGGGAGAATGTGAGCCATAACTCATTAATCTGAGCCCCTGGGGAGTATGAACCAGGAGAAGGGAATAAGTAAGGAATATTTAATTGGACTCAGGTTGTTTCAGTATGCTATGTTCTTGCAATTCTAGAAATCTAATAGTAACTGGAAGCAGTGGCCTAGGGTCTGAATGAAGCAGTAGCTGAGTAATGGGACTGGGAATTGGGTTGGTGGCATGGGCAGGGACATGTGTGTGCCAGACCTCCTGTCAAGGTAACAGGGAGTTTTGCTACATGGTAGGGAGGTCCTAAAATCAGTTTGATGACAAGAGGGCTATTGAGACTGATTAATTGTTCTCTATGTATATGGTTAGATATCTATAGGATACCTTAGGTGTAATTCCCTGTATTCTATAACTTAGCAAGTTTGTGTTCTGAATGTTTGCTTTACTTTTCATTTCTTTCTCTTAAGGGAAGAAGGAGCATGGTTTAGAGGAAAAAAATGAAGGTTTTAGAGATAGAGGACCTGGGTTTAAGACCTAGCTCAATTATCCATTATTTTTGTGACTTAGAGAAATTTTCTGAACTTTTCTGAGCCTCATGTCCCTCATTTATAAAATAGGAACAAGGCTATCATGAGGAAAGCCGTTTGCACATTGTAGAACACTACAGAAATATGAGTGGTTTTTATTTGTTACTAGCAAAATTCTTTTAGGAATACTCTGGAAAGCTAAGTTAAGAGATAAGTCAGAAAGTACTCCTTTCTAAGGAGAATCTGGGGAGGGGGATATTGGGAAACCACAGAGGACAAGCAAGCAAGGATTGGTGCCAGTGGTGGAGATATAGAAGGGGTCATCACCACAGCAGCTCAGTAAAGCAGTCTCAGTAGAGATCACGAAAAGAAGAAAACTCAAATAGGAATGTGTCTGGGGGTTCGGTCTAGGAAGAGTTTTCTGCCTGGGATTGTTTCTTTACAGTTATATGATCTCTGACTTCTTGAGCCCTGGGCCCTCTGACATGGGCACACCCAAGAGAATAGGGCTCAGAAAGAGCTATCAAAGATTTAGCTGTGTCCGAACTTTGGACCCAGCATTATCATCATCCACATTCTTCAGGGATCCCCTGATACTCATGACTTCAGATATTTCATGGTATCATTTAGAGAACAAAACTTAAACAGGAACACACACACGCACACAACACAGAATGCCCAGGAACACAGATACACAGGGAAAGTCACTGGTCTTTTTGAACATTTGATTTGGGGAACCATATAGCTTTACCATGAAGAGTTCTTCCCTGTTCTCCCATTTCTCCTTCTCCCCACTTACTTCTCTCCCCAAGACAATTAATTATGTAATTGCTGAGTAAAAATCCAGCTTTTCCAAACACCAGCCAAGAAGGCTACCTTCCCCTGGCTTTTATATGCTGCTTCCAGGCAGTCTCAGATTGGGAGAGGGGCTTCTGCCACTCTTCAGAGTTATTACCTTTAGCTGCTCCTTTGCCATCTGTTTTCTCAACTATTCTGACTTCCTTTAATGTGGCCTAGAAGAGAGGTTACCAACACAACTTCAGATTTTAAAATTTAAATAGTTTTCATTATTAAGTTTCTGTAACAAACTTGTTCATAAAACTTCTCTCAAAATTCCCAATTTGTCTCTAGTGAGAATTAAGCAAGAATGTCATAGGCTTCATGAATTATACATCATTACCCCCTCTGTTGTTCTTCAGGGATTTTTGAATGGCACATTTTTTCAAAGAACATTATTTGGCATTGCTTGTATAGTGCTCAGAAAGCTGAGTGACTGATAGTTCTGTCAGTGACAGTTTCATGTCAATTTGGATGCTATTTTCTACAACCAAATTCCAAATTATTTCATCTACTTCTTCCCCACAGTCACTAATGGATATTTTGAATATCTACAAAAAGTTAATATTTATCTTTAAGGGAAACATAAAAAGGTAGCATGCTCTGGTAGAAGAAGCGCTAGAAGGAGAACGGAGAGACCTGGACAGTGGTCCCGTGGGAATACACCTTTTCTAATCACCTTTACTCCAAGTATGTGTTTTTCAGGGTAGGGTGGTAATGAAACAAGGGGCCACAGATGACTGGCACACACACACACACCCACACACACCCACACACATACCCCCCCCCCCACCTCTACTTTTCAGTTCAGCAGGCCAAAATGTCCATCTTTGATATACAGTCAAACTTTTTGAGTCTGATTCCTAGAAAATAGACAACCTGAGGACCTGAACTTTATTATTTCTTCTGCAAGTGTTATCTCCTCTGTGTCTCAGTACAACATGGCAGATGTCTTCTTTTCAAATCCTCATGTAGCTTTATTTTTTCATAGACCCATGGCTACCTTACGTATTTCTTCCAAGAACATGCCCTTTATTTGATATTTCACAGAAGTATCCTCAAAAGGAATTTCCAGTGGGCTGACCCCTCTCTCATGTTTGGATTAGGAGGCAGTATATATAGGATGCAATACAGTTGAAAGAACACTGATTTTGAAGTCAGGATGTGAGTTTAAATCTACCTCGGATGTTTGCTATCTGTGTGACTTTGGGCAAGTCGCTTAATTTTCCTTTAAAAGTCCATGATCTTGTGACTGTCTCAGGAAATTCCCCATGAAGAATTTCCTACAAGCACTTAAGATTACGTTAAGGGATCTTTCCTCCTAAGGCTGCTGAAGGTTCAGTGGCTTGTCCAGGGTTCTGAACTTGTACTCAGAAGGTTTACCAGAAGGTATATTGCCATTTATGGACAAGCCCCCAAGCTCTTAGCAATCTTAAGAGATGGAAAAGTCCTTCTCAGCACCATGAGTCTTGTCTTCAGTTGTGTGAGTGCTGTTTTGTCTGATTTGGTGTTTTCAGCTGGGGCTTCTGAGCTTCTACATAATTCTCAAGGGTCCATGTTGATAGCAAATAGAGATGCTATCCTGTGAAAAAGTTAAGCTCACAAGCGTTACTAAGTCTTCATGGTCACTAACAGAGAAAGCTTTCTTCTGTATCAGAAACTAACAGGAAGGGGAAATGAAAGCTTTGAGCTATTGCTTTTTTCTACCATCTGGCAGTAGATAAGAGGTAGTGGCATGACAACAGAACAAGGAAAAGGAAAGAGACTGTGACAGGGTCATGTGGTCCAGTGACTAAAACAATAGTTATGCCCATGTTTGATTGAGATAAGAGACAAGCATATAGTTAACTCTTTAAAAAAAAAAGCTTTTTTTCTTAATATAAATTTATTTATTTAACTGTTTACATTCATTTTCACAAAATTTTGGGTTCCAAATTTTCTCCCCTTTTATCCCCTCCCCCACCCCAATAACCCGAGCATTCTAATTTTCCCTGTCACCAATCTGCCCTCTCTTCTATCATCCCTCTCTTCTCTTGTCTCCATCTTCTCTTTTGTCCTGTAGGGCCAGATGACTTTCTATTCCCCATTAACTGTATTTCTTATTTCCTAGTAGCAACAACAATACTCGACAGTTGTTCCTAAAACTTTGAGTTCCAAATTCTCCCCATCCCTCCCTCCCCATCCATTCCCTTTGGGAAGGCAGGCAATTCAATATAGGCCATATCTGAAATGACTTCGATAATAGTCATGTTGTATAAGACTAACTGTATTTCCCTCCATCCTATCCTGCCCCCCATTGTTTCTATTCTGTCTCTTGATCCTGTCCCTCCCTGAGTGTTGACTTCAAATTGCTCCCTCCTCCCATTGCCCTCCCTTCCATCATCCCCCCCACCCTGCTTATCTCCTCCCCCACTTCCCTGTATTGTAAGATAGGATTTCATACCAAAATGAGTGTGCATTTTATTCCTTCCTTTAGTTGAATGTCATGAGGGTAAACTTCATGTTTTTTTTCTCAGCTCTTCTCTTTTTCCTTCCACTAAAAAGTCTCCTGCTTGCTTCTTGAATGAGATATAATTTACCCCATTCCATTTCACCCTCTCTCCTCCCACTACATTTCTCTCTCACCATTTACCTTAATTTCTTTTAAGATATGATCCCATCCTATTCAATTCACTCTGTGCTCTCTGTCTCTGTATGTGCGTGCATGTGTGTGTGTGTGTGTGCATGCATGTACGTGTGTGTGTGTGTGTGTGTGTGTGTGTGTGTGTGTGTGTGGTCCCACCAACTACCCAGATACTGAAACGTTTTAAGAGTTACAAATATTGTCTTTCCATGTAGGAATGTAAACAGTTCACTTTTGGTAAGTCCCTTATGACTTCTCTTTGCTGTTGTTTACTTTTTCATGCTTCTTCTCATTCTTGTGTTTGAAAGTCAAATTTTCTTTTCAGCTCTGGTCTTTTCATCAACAATGCTTGAAAATCCTCTGTTTCATTGAAAGACCATATTTTCCCCTGAAGTATTATATTCAGTTTTACTGGGTAGGTGATTCTTGGTTTGAGTCCTAGTTCCTTTGACTTCTGGAATATCCTATTCCACGCCCTTCGATCCCTTAATGTAGAAGCTGCTAGATCTTGGGTTATCCTGATTGTATTTCCACAGTACTGGAATTGTTTCTTTCTAGCTGCTTGCAAGATTTTTTCCTTGAGCTGGGAGTTCTGGAATTTGGCCACAATGTTCCTAGGAGTTTCTCTTTTTGGATCTCTTTCAGGCGGTGATCGATGGATTCCTTCAATGCTTATTTTGCCCTCTGGTTCTAGAATCTCAGGGCAGTTTTCCTTGATAATTTCATGAAAGATGATGTCTAGGCTCTTTTTTTGATCATGGCTTTCAGGTAGTCCCATAATTTTTAAATTGTCTCTCCTGGATCTATTTTCCAGGTCAGTTGTTTTTCCCATGAGATATTTCACATTCTCTTCCATTTTTTCATTCTTTTGGTTTTGTTTGGTGATTTCTTGGTTTCTCAGAAAGTCATTAGACTCCATCTGTTCCATTCTAATTTTGAGAGAACTATTCTCTTCAGTGAGCTTTTGAACCTCTTTTTCCATTTGGCTAATTCTGCTTTTGAAAGCATTCTTCTCCTCATTGGCTTTTTGAACCTCTTTTGCCAATTGAGTGAGCCTATTTTTCAAGGTGTTATTTTCTTCAGCATTTTTTTAGGTCTCCTTTAGCACGGTATTGACCCATTTTTCATGCTTTTCTTGCATCTCTCTCATTTCTCTTCCCAGTTTTTCCTCCACCTGTCTAACTTGATTTTCAAAATCCTTTTTGAGCTCTTCCATGGCCTGAGCCCACTGGACATCCACCTCGGATGTCTGGGTTATAGAGACCCCAACCTCCATGTCTTTCCCTGATGGCAAGCATTGTACTTCCCCATCAGAAATGAAAGGCAGGAACATCGGTTCCCCAAGAAAGTAGTTTTCTATGGTCTTATTTTTCTTCCCTTTTCTGGGCATTTTCCCAGCCAGTTACTTGACTTCTGAGATTCCTCTCCACCCCTGCCTAGATCTGCCCAGCTAGTGCTTGGGGTCTGAGATTCAAATGCTGCTCCCCAGCCTCAGGGCTTTCAGTGGTGGGCGGGGGTGCTATTCAATGTGAGCTTAAGTTCTGGTGCTCAGGTGGGGGCAGGGCTGCCTCCCAAGCTCAGTTCCCTCAGGAGGTTTATGCAGAGATCTGTGGTAATGGCCCTGAGGCCCTGTCTACTCCAGGAGTCCCGGGCCACCGCCACTGCCTCTGCTGCTGCCTCTGCCACCACCTCCCAAGGGGGCCCAAGTCACGGAGACACCCCGCTCCACTCTTGGCCAGTCCAGAAGTCTCTCTCACTGACCTGTAGCACCTGTGGGTGGAGGGACCTTTCACGGCCGCCGGAGGTTCCGTCCCTGAAGCCTGCTCGGATCTGCTGGTCTGGGGCCTCCTGGCCAGGGCATCAAAGGGGTGGGCTCCGCTGTCCGGAGTGTGATGGACCCCTGGGGATGGCTTTCCAGGGCTCTCTGGAATGGAAATCTCTTCCACTGTGTTTCTGCATGGGTTCCACTGCTCCAGAATTTGTGGGGAGTTCTTTTTACAGGAAGTTTATGGGCTGTGGGTTCAGAGCTAGCATACGTGAGTCTTTCTACTCCACCATCTTGGCTCCTCCCCCCCCAAAAAGCTTTTTAAAAACAGATGAACTTGGGGAAATATTAAACAAATACCATACTTGAATGTAATGGAATACTATTGTTCCATAAGAAATGGACTAGACCCCTGGGAGTTTATGAATATGTCCATTGTGTGTGTGTGTGTGTGTGTGTGTGTGAGAGAGAGAGAGAGAGAGAGAGAGAGAGAGAGAGAGAGAGAGACCTAAGACAATCTATTTTCTAGAGGCAGATTTTTGTATGATTTTCAAAGACTATCAGTTCCTAGTACTGTTTATCCATATTTGTTCTACAAATCCAAGTTGAATACCAGCGATTGTCTGTAATGACCAGACCAAGTAGTGATCAACAGTATTCAGCGATCTTTCAAAAATATAATGTTTACTCGACACCCATTGCCTGAGTTTTGGCAAGTCTCTCATGTCAAAGATTTCTGGCTCCTGGAACCATTCGGTCTTTGTCTGTTTTTGAAAATCATTTCTTTTGACACACCTCTTATTAAATACTAACTTACTAATTCCATGGGTCAAGCAAATGAAACTAAGACTTTTTGAAGGTGCTCCAAATGAATGATATTAGAAAGAAAACAATTATTGATTACTTAGAATGACAGGTAGGGCTGTGAAAAGAACCATGGAAAAAGAGGCAGGAGTTCTAGTTCCAGCTCAGGCACTTATTCATTAACTGCTCGTTGAGCAAGCACTTGGAATGTTTGTCAAGAAACTACCATATACATTGGGATCTAGACCATGTGAGCCTTGGTTTTCAAGATAGGGAATTTTGGCTTAGAGAATCACAGAATCTCAGTGTTGAAAGGGACATCAAAAGCCATCTAGCCCAATGGGTACCTGAAAAAAAATCCTGAGATGCCAATGAATAGGCATACGTACTTGGTTTAAAGATCTCCAGTGAGGAGGAATGCAGTATCTCCAGAGACAATCAATTTCCTTTTTGAGGATTAAAAAAAAATTCCTTTTGAAAATAATCAAGCCTAAATTTGGTTTTATAACTTCCATCCATTTTTTTCTACTTCTCTCATCTGAGGTCTAAAGCAATCTAATCCTTCCTCCTCAGATGAACACTCTTAAACATTTTGAAGACAGCTCTCATGTCTTCTTTTAGTTATATGAATATAGCAGGCAATAGGGAGTCATTAGTGTCTTTTGTAAATGAGGAGGTATGATTTCTTAAATATATCACTCAGTAAACAAACATTTATTAAGTGCTTATCTAAATATTTATTACATGCATTGTGCCAAGTTCTAGGAATACAAAGAAAACAAAACAAGAATACCAGTCCCTGCTCTTAAAAAACCCAGTCTCATGAGAGAGACAACATGGAGATGAGTAGGCATAGTATGGACGAAATGCAGAGAGAGGAAATTAAGACAATCTGAAAAGGGGAGGCTTTGGCATCTGGGGAGTTGCTGCTATAAATATTTTGCACACATGCGCCTTTCCCTTCATACTTTCACCTCTTTGGGATATCTTTCACGGTGGTATTACTGGGTCAAAGGCGGTGTGTACACAATTTAGTGAATTTTGGAGGATCTTTCCAAATATTTTCTAGAAAGGTTGGGCCACTTTGGAGCTCCACTAGCAGTGCATTAGTGTACCTTCCCTTTCATAGTCTCTCTACCAACTGCCATTTTCCCTTTTTTGTCAACTTTGCCAGTCTGATGGGCATGAGAGAAACTTGGAGTTATTTTAACTTTCCTTATTGTTAGTGATTTGCTGCATTTTTCTTATAGATATTGGCAACTTGCATTTCATCCCTTTAGAATTTCCTTTTGAACATTTATTGATTGAGAATGGCTTTTATTTTAATGTATTCATATTCTCTCCTTAAATATTTTTAATATCAAAACTTAATCAGAGAACTTTGTTTCAAAGATTTTTCCCAGTTAAGTCTTTCTTCCAAATCTAATTGCATTAATTTTGTTTATTCAAAACCTTTTCAATTTTACATAACTAAAATTATATATTAAATGTTTCCTGATGATTAGATTAATACCAAGATCTTAGGGAAACTGTAATAATAGAATTTATTCATAACCAAACCAATGGATATCATATGGTTATTTCAATAGATGCAAAAAAAGCTCTTGATAAAATACAGTCAACACCCATTTCTTTATAAAAACACATCTTTCCTTAAGAGTCTAACATCTATCTAAAATAAAGAGCTAGCATTATCTAGAATGAAAAATTCTTGAAGCCTTTCCAATAGGTTTGATTATAACTAAGAATGTCCAGTGTCATCACTATTATTTGATATAGATTTTAGAAATACTAGTTGACAATTAGACAAAAAAAATTGAAGGAATAAGGATAAACAAAAAGTAGTTAAATTACCATGTTTTATAGTCAATATGATAATTTACTTAGGGAATATAAAATTATGAATGGTTTTCAATGAAAAGCAGATACCTCACATCTCATTTTTTTTCCAGTCTTTTGACTTTGTTTTATTATTTCTTATTGTCTCACCATTACTGATTTCCATTTGTTTTCTACTAGTTTCCTACTTTCTATTATAAGCCATTTATTCTTCATTTTACAAAGTTTTAATTTCATTTTTTAAAAATTTACTCTTTATTTTAGCACCTCTTGGAGTCCTTGTGAAATTGAAATGTTCTTGCATAAACAAAATCAGTGAAGTAACATTTGGTAAAACAGTTAACTGGGAAAAAAATCTTTGAAGCAAACTTCTCTGATAAAGGTTTCATAGCTCTATGGGTTCTTATATTCTTCTGCATTTATGTTTGTTTTTTCTTAATATATGTTTATATCTTCATCGTATTGAGAGTTTTCTTTTATTTACTCACATATCTGACTTCAATGGATGGATTTGGACATTGTGATAGGGCCAGGTTCTCCCCTCTGCCCCCACGTCCACCCACACACTCATGGATGAGGTAGGCAAGCTCTGATGTTTCCATTCCCTTCTATTGTCTGGAAGCTTCTGTGGCTATAGTTTTGAATGATATGGTTATGATTAGCTCCCACCTTCTATCACAATCCCTGGGTTCTATATCAGTATTTGCCCAATGAAGCAAATGACTCTGGTGAGAGAGACTTGGACTACTGGGCTGGTGAAAGTGGAAGAAAAATAGTGAGAAATTTTCGAGGCAGAACTGATAACATTTGGCAGCTGATTAGATGTGGATATGAGGTGAGAAGGAGGAATCAAAGATGATCCTAAGATTTCAAGCCTGAGCAGTTGTGACAATGGTGCTGTTTTTCACTAGAAGTGGGAAATCAGAAATGAGTAGCTGGTTTGCTATGAGGAGAAGATGGATTCAGATGGTGACATGTTGAGTTTGAGGACCCAGCAGAATCTACAACAAAGATGTGCTGGAGGTAACTGGAAGTATACATTTTGAGAACCAGAAAGAAGTTTAGAGGTGCAGACACAATTTCAAGTTATCCATAAGGACATGATAATTAAAGCCAAACGAGAGAATACGAGTGGAGGACAAAATCAATTTGATGAGTTAGTCACCACCAGTCACTCAGAGATAGGAGTGCTTAAGAAGTAGGAATTGCAAGGGAATCAAGAACACGTGCTGTCAAAGAAGTGATGAGAGGAGAAGATATCAGAAAGGATGTGTGTGTATATATATGAGAGACATGAGGACAGAGGGAAAAGTCATTGGATTTGACAGTAGGTAGTCAATGGTAACCTCCAAGTGATCAATTTCACCTGAGTGAAGCGAATAGAGAAGCCAGCCAAGTGGAGTAGGAAGGAGATAAAATCAATGCGTGCAGATTCCTCTTTCAAGATGTTCTGTGTTAAAGATAAGAAAAAAATAAGAACTATCAAATGATTTATTCATTTCTAATTTGTACCACCTGCTTCCCAAGGTTTGGAGGTGGCTTAGAAATGAAAACAAGGGTAGAGAACAATATGAAACATTTTAGAAACCAAGTCAACAGAAGATAAAGAACATGTGCTATCAAGGATTGCACATTGTTGGCACTTAAGAGATATTTGTTAAGTTGATTTCATATAATACTTGGGCAATAAATTTGACAGCATGTTCTTGGCAGGGAAGGGAAAAAGAGAAATCCATTGGGTTGTGTATTTTTCATTTGCTTACAGGACAGTCTAAAATTCTTCTGCAGTGGCAAGTCTCTTCTTGATATAAGTTGTAGCATGAAATTTTGTAAAGACAGATCAAATAAAAATGAAAAGCATTATACAAATTAATAATACTGATAGTTAACATTTATATAGCACTTGTTATGTGCCAGGTACTGTACTAAGTGCTTTGCAATTTTTATCTCAACTGTTTTTAACTCAACACACCTGTGGGATATAGGTGCTATTATTATACCCTTTTTATAGATGAAGAGATTGAGGCAAGCAGAGGTTAAATGACTTTGCCCAGCGTCACACAACCAATAAGTGTTCGAGGAGAATTTGAATTCAGGTCTCCCTGACTCCAAACTTGGTGCTCTATCAACTGCACCACCCAACTCTCCCATTAATGTGTGAATTAAGACATTGTCATAAATTTATTCTTTGTTTTAGTGCATAAACATTTATGTAAACTGTTACCCTTTTAGACAATTAGATAGCTCAACTATGTTACATTTGCATCATACTTTTAGTTTCTCAAAGTCATTTCATATATGTTACCTTATGAGTTCCACCACAAATCTACAAGATAAACAGGCAGGTTTTATTAACTCTCCTAGACAAAAGAGGAAACTGAGGCCCAGATAGGGTAAGTGACTTATCTAAGGTCACAAAGTCAGTTAGTGATTTATATTTTAATGGTATAAAAAAAATGGAGACTTTGTGAATCCAGAATTTTACTTTGGTATAATATCAGTTGGCCATTCTATTATGTCTATATTAAAAATCTAGGTGTCACTATTGTCAGCATCTCATATTCCTATTTTTGAAAAATGAAAATGCTACTGACTGTGTTAGTTTCAAATGTTTATAAAAACCATACCTATGTCTTATCTCTTTGATGAATTTGACCTATAATTTGATTATATAAGAAAACAACCCCGCAGGAGCCCTCTGAAGAAACAGGAAAGAGCAGAGGAGATGAGGAGCAAAAACAGCTGATGGTAACAAGCTCAGTGGGGAGTAGAAAGGGAAAAAGTGATTGTTCATAAAAAATGGATTTTCATCTAAAATAGAAAAAATGAAAGGGTAAAACAACTGTATTTTAAAAAATGGTAGGATTTGCTTCCATTTATGGGTGTAATGGAAAAAATAATCCAAATGTCATTGGGGTTAAGATTGGGTTAAATTGAAAAGAAATTCAGCGTGGGGAAAATGGCAGAGCTGAGCTCAAACATAAAGCATTTACCGAAGAACTACATGTATGAGGGAAATGGTTTTAATTTGGACAATCATTTTTCAGTGATCTACAGCGGCCTCTCTGTTCATGATACTTCTCTAGTCTCCAGACATTTCTGTAAAGACTTGGATGAAGATATCAGTGTTTTTTGTTATCCACTTTCTACATCAAGAAATTTGGGGATAGTATTCAGTTATACCTATTGAGATTCTGGATGTTCTTGAAGGTAAGCTGCTATGTCAGTGGTAAGAGCAATGGAATGGGTGTCAGAAGACGCAGGTTCAAAACTGACCCTGCCATTTACTTCCTCTGGGAGTTTGTGCAAGTCTCTTACTCTGACTTTATTTATCTGTCAAATGAAAGGACTAGATTAGCAATTTTCTGGGGTCCCTTTTGTTCCTACATTGATAATACTGTGTTTTTTAGAGTATCATCTGAAGAGGGAGAGAATGCAGACAATGAAAGAAAGGAGTGTGTCATCTTAACTCTAGCTCCACCTACGGTAGGTATAAAACAATTTCTCAGAATTCCTAGGGACTGAAAGAGTGCCCACTCAGACAACAAATATACTGGTAATTTGTACTAGTAAGCGTATGTGCTGGTGTGAAACAAAAAAGGATGGGAAAAAGAGGGAGAAACAGACAAAGAGAGAAGGGCCTTACGGCCAGGAAGAACCGGGCTCAAGTCTTGCCTCAGACACAGGGTGACTATGAGGCCATGGGTGGGTCACTTGGTTTCTTCACACTCTAGCAACTCTCTAAGATCATAAATTATTGATGAGTTGCTGATTTACATTGGTAAAAGGGTGTTCCCAAAGCAGGAGTTATGCTGATATTTGCTGGTGACATCACAGGTTAAGAACAATATAGGTATGGTTTTGACCTGTGATTTCACATATATGTATTTATTTGCTAATATGAAATGATAGAATAATATCCTTGTTGGAAATTTACAAAATCAATTAAATCATAAGTCCAGTAAAATAATATGTATTAGGTACACACTAACATAACATAGCAAACATAATAAAATGCACCAACCACACACAATACTACATATATACCATAATGTGATGCATATATAGTACACATGGCATAGAATTATAAACATATATGTATATAAATAAATGTATAAATACACATATATACAAATGCATATGTAAGAGGCATATCAATAGGGGTCTGTAAACTATATATTAGAAAAATGCACCCAACCCATCAGGATGAATCCCTAGAATCTTCCTGGGGTTTTATGTGATATATGTAGTGTGTGTGTGTGTGTGTGTGTTTGCATATATTTATACATATTTGTATGTATATGTATGTGTGTATATAATATATATTCAAATCAATTAACTTAAATCCTATAGTTTCATGATTTCTAAACCTTCCCTATCATTGTAACCGATGGTTTGTGCTCCCCATACCAAGGACTCTGGATCAGAGACTGAGTTCTGACTTATTAAGAGGGAGCTGATCCCAAGAGAATCAATTTCTTTTCTTGGCTGTTGACTGTTCTGATCAGAGGCTTTCCAATATGAAATCTCAGCTGACAGTAGTTCCCTGTAGAACAGGGGCACATATAAGGAGGTAGGGCACTGCCAGAAGGAAGGAAAGTCCACATGGGGAACTGCAGTCGTACAGACTCAAGCAGCCTGGGAACATTGGAAAGGGATATGTCACTTTTAAGACATTTTGGGGATGGAGACAAGCGGCAAAAAATAACCACCTTTATGTGTCAGGAGTCCAGGCATCAAACAATTTCCACCTGAACCAAAAGATCAGGAAGGATTTCTTATTTTCTTTAAGGATTAGAATCTAGCTAGCTTGAAAGTGAATCAGTGGCATTCCTGGAGTGTTTCCTAGTTTATCTCATTTGGTCTTCGCAACAACTTTGTGAGGTTGGTAGGGCAGGTATTATTATTTCCATTTTATAAATAAAGAAATTGTGCAACAAAGTGAGGAAATGACTTTCCCAAAGTCCTACTGTTTATAAGTGATAGAACCAGGATTCAGAGTCAGATGCCTTATCCAACATCCAGCAATAAAGACAAGAATAAAGTTTATATAATATTAAAAGCTGGACAAAACTGGAACCTCTCTATCTATAATTTATTTGGGTGAAAATAGTCTGTACCTTGAGCTCCTGGCACATTGTACAAAAGGATTTGGAGGAGGGAGTTGTAAGTCTATGCTCCCAAGGTCATGGTTTCAAAAAGTGAGGGCCTCTTATGTTTAACATGATTGTACGTGTATAATCTATATCAGATTGCTTGCTCTCTTGGGTGTGGAGGAGGGGAAGGAGGGAGGGAGAAAAATTTGGAACTCAGAATCTTATAAAAATGAATGTTGAAAACTATTTTTACATGTAATTGCAAAAAATACTTTTAAAAATGAGGTTCCCCACTTTGTCCCTGGTGGTGGTAGCTGATAAAATTAAGAACAAAAACACAGAGCTAGAAGGAGCTTTGGACTTTTCTCTGTACTGACCATCTCTCATGTCTGAAAGGAACTGTCTCCTAACTTCCACTTCATAGAATCCTTCTCTTCCCTTAAGATGCTGCTTAACTTAGGCACCATCTTCTGAATGAAACTTTTTTTCACCCTCCCATCTTTTCCATCAACTGTCAGTGTCCTTTCTCCTCAAATGCCATGTATTTAATATATGTGTGTGCGTGTGTGTGTGCAGGTATATGTACACATACATGAATGTATGTGTCTATGTATGTATGTGTATATGTATACATACATACACATATATTTATATAAATATGCTTTTGTGTGTATGTATTTTCTTTTACTAATGCTATTTATGCTGTTTATAAATTTTTGTATGTACTTTTTGCTTCCTCCGTTTGAATGGTTTTCATTCTTTGTATTTGTATCTCTAGTGCCTAGCCCTGAGCCTGACATACAATAGGAACTTAATAAATATTTGTTGATCTGTTGATTAGAGGTCATCTAATCATAGAATCATAGAAATTGATATGCAAGGGACCTTAAGCCTCAATTTACAGATGAGAACTGAGACCTAGAAGGAGCATGTGACTTTCAAGGTCATAAAGGTAATAAATTGCAAAGCCACAATTTGAACTCAGGGCCTCTCACTCCTTGGAGTTTGGAATTTTTTGCCACATTGCTCTGTTAGAGAGAATGTTGTGTTAATTAGACCAACTAACATCAGGGGGCTGGGTCTCAATGCGAGCTTGATCAATTGCCTCCTTCTATGTCTCTATACTGTACACCTAATGCTGACCAGCTGCTTGGCAAATAGATATGATTGGTCACAAGGGGAAGAGGAAAGAATATGAGTAGATTAGTATAAATCATTCCTTACTACGGGAAAAAATAGATATCAAAATACATGTCTGATTGAGGGTGGATTATGAGTAGAGTCTTTGGGTAATAAAAACATTTCAGATACTAATACAAGGAATAACTTCTCAGAGGAAAAGTTTGCTAGATATAAAAATGAAATGTGGCCAAGTGTAAGACTGTTGCATATGCTCTGAGGTCAGATAATGCTTTCTATTAAAAACAACAGTAACAATCATAAAGGATGTCCCAATTTGTGAAGCAACAATGAAATATTGGCTATTGAAGATTTAGAAATCATCCAACTCCCTCATTTTACAGATGAGGAAACTGAGGAACAGAAATGATTTACCCAATGTCACATGAGTAGATAGAGGCCTACACCCCAAGTCATCTGTCTCCCAGTGTAGCGCCTTTTCCCAATAATAATAACTCATATTTCTAGAGTACTTTTGATAGCACTTTCCTCAAACTGTCCTGTGAGGTAGGTAATACATGCATATCTATGCTCATTTCCCCAAGAAATTTCAATTCGAAATTTCACAACTTGGACATAGAACTAGTGTATATCAGAGCTGGTATGCAAACTCAGGTCTCCCATCTTCAGACCAAGGGCTCTCTTCTAGCCACACTGCCTCTCTGCCAATGTGGAGGAGCAATAATTCAGTAGCTAAAAAAGACCTGTATTTTATTGGCTTTCTGGGAGATAAGATGGTGGAATAAGCAGTAAATTGCCATAATTTTCCCATATTTACCTCCAAACAACCATAAAATAGCATCATAAAACAAATCTTAGAATAGCAAAACCAGCAAAAATATGGGGTGAAATAGTCTTTGAGCACAAGAAACTTGTAAGACCAACAAGAAAGGTCTGCCTCTCAGGTAAAAGCAGAGTGCAGTCCAACACAGGAGGCATCCTAGCAAGCCAGCAGGAAGCCCACCACAGCAAACCAGCTATGGGTCCTTACCACAGTGTAATGGAGCAAGCAAAGGCCAACCCCAGGATCCCTCGTCCGTCAGCATTGCCAGAGGAATGGGAAGGCTCCAGTTCTGAAAACTGTCACATGCTTCAGCTTAGCCCCAGGCAAACAGCCAACCTCCAGTGGCCAGACCACCATTCACCTCAGTGTATCCCTGGGGAAATGTAGAAACAGCCCACCAGCCTCAGCACACTCCAGACACCACCATTGAGACCCTAGCTCAGCACTAGGTAAGTGACCAGACCCCTATGACCTCCAGTAGCATGAATCCCCCATCCTCTCAGACATGAGGATCCCCCAGGGACCTCAGGGCAACATAAGCATAGGACAAGGTAAACCTTGCAGCCCCTGGAAGAAGCAACTTGAGACAGTACTTCTACCACAGGAACAGAGCTCCTATTTAAAAGAAAGGAAAAAGGCCAAAAAAGATGAGTAAAAAAACAACAAAAAAATCTGACTGTAAAAAACTATTATGGTGACAAGGAAGACCAATACTTAAAACACAGAGGAGAACAACCATGTCAAAACACTTATGAGAAAACAAAAAAGAAAAATGATAAGTGATCTCAAGACCAGGAAGAACTAACTCATAGAAGAGTATAAAATAAACCTTAAAAAGCAAGTAAAACAGATAGAAGAAAAGTTGGGAAAAGAAATGAGAGTGATGCAAGTGAACTAGGAAAAAAGAGTCAACTATTTGGGAAACTGCTTAACAAGTAGAATTGGTCAAGGATTTTCAATTGGAAAAGGAGATACAGAAATCCACTGAAGAAAACAACTCCTTAAAAAGTAAAAGTGGCTAAATGGAAAGGAAAGTACAAAAGCTAATTGAGGGAAACAACTCTTAAAAGTTAGAATTGCATAAATAGAATCTAATGACTCTATGAGACATCAAGACTCAAACAAATTCAAAAGAATGAAAAAAATAGAAGAAAATGTGAAATACTTCATGGGAAAATGTGAAATACTTCATGGGACTTGTAATATAGATCCCAGAGAGACAATGTTGGAATCATTGGACTACCTGAAAGCCCTTATCAAAAGAAAAAACTAGACATCATCTTTCAAGAAATTATCAAGGGAAACTGCCCCTATATATCCTAGAAGAAGAGGGCAAAATAGGCATTGAAAGAATCCACCGATCACTTCAGGAAAGTAATACCTAAATGAAAACTCCAAGGAACATTGTAACTAAATTTCAAAACTATCAGGTTAAGGAAAAAATTTTGTAAGTGGCCAGAAAGAAACAATTCAAATGTCAGGGGGCCACAATCAGGATTACACAGGACTTTTTAGCACCCATGACAATAAAAGATTGGAGGTCATGAAACATGATATTCCAGAAGTCAAAGGAGCTAGTACTTCAACCAAGAATTACTTACATGACAAAACTTGATACATCAAGGGAAAAAATTATCATTCAATGAAATAGAAGGATTTAAAGCTTTTGTAAGAAGATCAGATTTAAACCAAAAATATTGATCTGTAATATCAAGATCCAAGAGAAGCATAAACAGGTAAAAAGGGAAAAGGAAACATAAGCTCAATAGAGCTAAACTGTTTACATCCCTACATGGGAAAATGATACTTGTAATTCTTAAAAATTGTATCACTAATAGTGCAGCTAAAAGGAATATACACAGAGGGTACAGGCATAAGGTGAATTTGAGGGAATGACATACAAGTGATAAGAGATAATAAAGAGGAGTAGACTGGGTGCAGAAAAAAGAGGGAGGTAGAATGTAGTAAATTATTTCACATGAAGAGACAAGAAAGACCTATTACAGTGGAGGGGAAGATGGGAGGGCAGGGGATAGTTATCACTTGAACCTTACCCTTGTCAGTATTGGTTCAAAGAGCGATAGACACAATCAGTTGAATATTGAAATGTATCTTACCAAATAGGGAAGGAGGGGAGGAGACTAAGAAAAGAGGGGAAGGGAGGATTGACAGAAGGGAGGGCAAATCAGGGGAGGTGGTATACAGAAGCAAAACACTGATAAGGAGGGAAAGGGTAGAAGGAGGGAGAGGACAAATAGGAGGAAAAACAGGATGAAGGGAAATACACAGTAATCATAACTGTGAATGTAAATGGGACGAACTCTTCCATAAAATGGAAGCAGATAACAGAGTGGATCAAAAACTAGAATCTGGTACTATGTTGTTTATAAGAAACACACTTGAAGCAGAGAGACACATACAAAGTAAAGGTAAAGGACCAGAGCAGAATCTATTATGCTTCAGATGAAGTAGAAAGAACAGGGGTAGCAATCTTGATCTCAAAGTGAAAGCAAAAATAGTTTTGATTAAAAGAGATAAGGATGGAAACTACATCTTACTAATAGGTGCCAGAGATAATGAAACAATATCGATACTAAACATATATGTGCCAAGTGGTATAATACCCAAATTCTTAAAGAAATTGACTCATGTACAAAAATATTTGTAGCAGCACTCTTTGTGGTGGCCAAGAACTGGAAATTGAGGGGATGCCCATCAACTGGAGAATGGCTGAACAAGTTGTGGTATATGAATGTAATGGAGTACTGTTGTGCTATAAGAAATGATGAACAGGAAGACTTCAGAGAGGCCTGGAAGGACTTGTATGAACTGATGCTGAGTGAAAGGAGCAGAACCAGGAGAACTTTGTACAGAACAACAACCACAGTGTGTGAGGAATTTTTCTGGTAGATTCAGCCCTTTACAGCAATGAAAGGACTTAAAAAATTCCCAATGGACTCTTAAGGCCAAATGCCTTCCATATCCAGAGAATGAACTATGGAATTGGATTGTAGAATGAAGCAGGGCATTTCCTCTTGTGTTTTGTTTTGTTTTGATGGTTTCTCCCATTCATTTTAATTCTTCTGTGTAATAAGACTAAGGTGAAAATGTATTTCATAAGAATGTATGTGTAGAACCTATATAAGATTGCATGCTGTCACTGGGAGAGAATGGGGAGGAGGAAAGATGGGGAAGGAAGGGGGGAAAATCTAAGATATATGGAAGTGATTGTAGAAAACTGAAAACAAATTAAGTAATTTTTAAAAATTGAGTTACACAAAGAAATAGATAGCAAATCTATACTAATGGGGGACCTCAAGTGTCCTCTCTCAGAACTCAATAAATCCAATCAAAAATAAAAGAAAGAAACTAATGAAGTGAATAGGATATCAGAAAAGTTAGATAGGACAGATGTTTGGAAAAAACTGAATTGGAACAGAAAAGCATATATCTCTTTCTCAGCAGCACAGGGCATCTATGCAAAAATTGACCATCGATTGGGGCATAAAAACCTCAAAATGTCATAAAAGTGACATTCAACAAAGGGCAGTGGAAAGATAGGTTAAAAATTAATTGCAAATTAAATAATCTAATCCTAAGTAATAAGTGGGTCAAAGAGGAAATTATAGAAAGAATCAATAATTTAGTTATCTTTAACATTCTCTTGAATGACAACAATGAGAAAACATACAAAAATTTGTTGGATGCAGCCAAAGCAATACTTAGGAGAAAATTTATTTCTCTAAATTCTTATATCAACTACATAGAAAAAGAAAAAGAACAGATAATGAATTGGGCATGCAAGTAAAAAAACTAAAAAAAATTGCAAATTAAAAATCTCTAATTGAGAACCAAATTGGAAATCCTGAAAATCAAAGGTGAGATTAATAAAATTGAAAGTTTAAAAAAAATATTGAGCTAATTAATAAATCTAGGAGCTGGTTTTAGAAAAACTCCAGTAAAATAGATAAGCTATTGGTTAATTCTATTAAAGAAAGAAAGAAAGAAGACCCAGAAAGATTCATTTATTTGTCCAAGTTCATACCAGTACTTAGGGGAAGCACAGGAATGGAATCTAGGTTATTTCAGAATAACAGAGTTTCAGAGTTGTTCAACTGACCATTCACATTAACTCACTCGTGAAAAATAATCCCTTCGACAAACATAGCCAAGAGGATGTCTGATCTTTACTTGAAAAATTATGGTAAATGATAATAATAAGAGCTAGCGCTTACATAATGCTTTAAGGCTTGCAAAATGCTTCATAAATAACTCATTTTTTCATCACAACAACCCTGGGATGTTAGTACTATTTTTATTCCCATTTTATAGAAGAGAAACTAATGCAGACAGGAGTTAAGTGATTAGCTCAGGTTCACACAGATAGTAAGACTCAGACTAGATTTGAACTCAGGTCTTCCTGACTCCAGATGTATATAGAAATAATATTGATTCTGTAGTCTGAGGATTGGGATTCACATCTCTCTGACACCAGTGTGATCTTGGAGAAGTCACCCTTCCTGGGCTTCATTGCTCTTACGTTTAAAATGAGGAGTTTGTTCTAGTCACAGTCTTTGGATCACCTCTCAATTCTAAAACTACAGTCATGTGGCTTATTATTCTCATGCTATTCCTGCACGTTGTGTCTGAAGAGGCAAAGGAGTCTTATTCTAACCCACAAAATACTTTGACTTAGGAATCTGAATTCTCTCTCCTCATTGCTGTTTTTTTACATTTGTTTTGGTCTTTAGTCATAAAATCCTTTAAAGGAAACTGATATTCATAAAAGTCATGGAGTGAGAAAGAATCTGGATTGAGCCTGACGCTCTCCATGAACTCAATACACCCTCACTACCTTCTCTTGACCTGCTTTCTTCTAAAACCTTGAATCTCCTGGGAATTGTGCTTGCCTCCAGTATGTGGGATGAAAATAAGCAACTCTATAATCATGGCCCCACCAACCTCTACTTTATATTTAAAGAGATTTTTTCTTTTTAGCCATGTAGTCCTAATCTGACAAATCCCTTGATACAGCAAACATTTCCTGAAGTCCTGTTTCCCTATCAAGAATTTCAGAGGCAGTGAACTCAGTTATAATGAATGGTGCCTGTTAGAATGAACCATCATTCAACAGCATAAGTTATTTTAATGGGCCCATCACTTGAAACTAAACTTCCACCATCTGTTCTACCCTTTAACTGCAAATGCAAAGAGAACAACATTCCCAGTGGCATCATAAAAAGTTAGATATAAGTGATTTAAATGCATGTTTTGGTTCTGTAGCCTGTTCAATGTACATCTAGAGATCAGCTCATTTTGGATTTTTTTTTTCATGGCATACTCAGAATAGAGATTTCTAATTCTTTTGCACACAAAAAATTGATCTGGTACAGAAAATTTTCTGCTGTCATAATGTTGCAAGACCCCCATAGAAAATAAAGCAGAAAATTATGTGTAAAAGAAATGCAAAAATAATACCAGAAATGGAATCTATTGAGTTTGTTTTCTGCCTCAGAACTGACTAGAGAGCTATGTAGTTCATCTAGGCTCATATGTCCTTTTTGATATGAAAAACTACATTATAGCACATAACAATCTTTCATACTAACAAAAATTATAGGTCTGCAAACATACATTTATGTTTACTGAATTCTGTTTACTCCTTTACTATAGTATATAACTTCTTTCCAACTTTTGACCATAGCTGTCAATTATTTTTCAATATATTAAGAAGGAAGATTGTGCACTGAATTTGATCATTTTTCCCTGGAGCATGTTTTAACTCATATTTTTCTCATGGAGACGTAAGAAAGAAAAAAAATCATTTTCTTTATGCCTCGAAAATTTCAGATTCACGTGTTATGGAAACATTTTTATATGTGGCATGATTGAAGGACAGCAGTATGGAAAGGCTATCATGTGAGTCCATTAGTACATACTCTTGCAGACAGTGCAGATGGAACACGAAGCTGGGTTCAAAACCAAATAGAAAGAGGAGAGAGGGCTGGACTACACTCAGGAAGTCATGTAGTTCTATTACTGATCACAAATTGTTCCTTGAAACAAAGGTTCATCTTTTTTTTTTTAGCATCAGTAATCTTCCACTGATGCTATATATCTGCAAGCCATGGTACACTACAGATTCCAAAGAATTAAAGTTGGATGAAAGGATGATGAAAAAGGAAAATGATGAAAGGATGCATAGTGAATGTGACTTCTGGCATTTGAGAAAAGGAATACTCTGATTAGTCCCTCAAGACCAGTGAGTTGGGAATAGGAATGAAAGTGTAACCAGTCCTGGAAAGGGGTAGGACAGGTAGGAACCTATTACCCAAAACTTTATAGAGGAAGTCAGTCCGAGAGGGTCTCAAAAATGAAATAATGAAGGCACAGAAACAAAAGAAAAGATAGAAACCGTCTAAACAGAGAAGTAACTGAGATCTTTAAAAGACATAGAAAGAGTATGGTAGTCAGGTTAGGTAATGAAGGATAAATACAAGTGTCATGTTGTTTTTCAGGAATTCTAAAGCTTGTAATGAAAGCTCAGGATAATGAAATAGTTTTTTTTAAAGCTATTTCGAATGCAACAGGAAGATAAAAAATGAAATTGGATTGTTATTTAGGTTGGATGGGAAGATGATAACAGGCAGTGGATATGACTTATTTATTTTGTTTCTGTTTTCTTTACTAAAGAAGACAATATTTGGACTGGAAAAGATAGAATAAAAATGATCAACAGGAAGCAGAAACAGAAAATAAATGAAAAGATGTTAAGAGCTCAAGAAGCTGTCCTGAATGCCTTACTCTCATCAGTTTGGAATGGATTATATCCCATGGTATCAAAAGAACTTCAGGCTATGATCACTGGATGATCATTGAAAAATTGAGAGTCAGAAAAGTGCCTCTGGTCTTAAGATGGATAAGTATCAAGAGTTGCATAAAAGGAAAGAGAGTAGGGTTTTCAAAGTATTGAATAGTGAGTGAGAATTCAATTCCTAGAAAAATCACTATAGATATGTGTGTATACACACACACACACACACACACACACATAAAAGATGTGGCTTATGAGCAGGTCAGAAGAAGCAATACAAGGACACTCTCAAGAACTTTAGATTTGACTGTACAGCATGGGAGACACTGGCACAGGACCGCTCAGTATGGCATGCCCACATCAGAAAGGGTGCTGTGCTCTTTGAGCAAAGCAGAATTGAGACGCACAAAGTAAACCTAGAATGCACAAATTTGAAGTATCCACCCCAAAAATTCATACAGACTTTCTGTGCCCAACCTGTGGTAGAGCATTCCGAACTCGTATTGGTCTGATCAGCCCCAGTCGGACACACTATATCTAATAGATATAGATGATCAATACAAGTCAATCTGGGTTCATCAAGAGTAGGTCATAATGGACTTGTTGCTAATTTTGACATGCTTACTAAGTAGATGAGTAGATCAAGGCTATGTCTACATACCTAATGTCTGTCTATATTTTAGCAAGATATTCAACAAATTCTCTCTTGCTATCTTTATGGAAAAAATAGAGGGATACGGGCTAAATGAATTTAAATCTATTTAAATGATGAGAAACAAAGAAAAATCACTATTGAGTTCAAATCTGGTCTCAACCTCTTACTAGCTTTGTGACCTTGGGCAATAAATGTAGCTTTCTCAGGTAGTTTCCTCCTCTATAAAATGGTATGATACTGATACCTACTTCAGAGTTATTGCAAGGATAAAATGAGATTTTTGTTAAGTGCTTTGCAAACCTTAAATACTATCATCATCATCATTTCAATGTTAACCCAGAGAGGGGTTTCTGATGGAGACATTCAGATATCTGTTTTTGACACAATAATTTTTGTCAATGAAATTATTATACAGTTGGTACATAATAAAATTTCTAGATAACAATATCACGGGATTAAAAAGTCAGTACCCATAAAAATCTCAACAGACTAGAACAATGGTCCAAATCTACCAAGTTGAAATTGAATAGGGATAAATATAAAGTTCTACACCTGGGTGTAAAAAAACACCAATTACACATTATAGCATTCTGGTTCTGGCTGTTGTCCTTCGTTTTTGAAGAGGACCAAAATGACATCACCATGATTAAGTGAAGTTTCAGCGTGTCCAACTGTGGCTGATCAGACCAATACGAGTTCGGAATGCTTTGCCACAGGTTGGGCACAGATAGTCTGTATGAATTTTTTGGGTGGATACTTCAAATTTGTGCATTCTAGGTTTACTTTGTACTGTCTCAATTCTGCTTTGCTCAAAGAGCACAGCACCCTTTCTGATGTGGGCATGCCATACTGAGCGGTCCTGTGCTAGTGTCTCCCATGTTGCACAGTCAAATCCAAAGTTCTTGAGAGTGTCCTTGTATTGCTTCTTCCTTTTCCATGTGAGTTCTCCATAAAATAGTCTTTTTGGCAAGCGTATATTTTACATTCGAACAATGTGGCCAGCCCATCAAAGTTGCGCTGTCTGAAGCATAGTTTGAATGCCTGGCAGTTTAGCTTGAGCAAGGACTTCAGCGTCTGGTACCTTATCCTGCCAGGTGGAGAGTGGTGGATAGATAACAGTTAACATAAAAATGGTTCTGCAGTTAAGAAACTTAAAGAAGTCCAAAGGTGCATTAATGAAACCATAACATTTAAACAATTATTTATTTATAATTTTTATTTTCAATATTTATAATATTTTGTAAATTGCTTCCTATGTTTGAGGTACTGTGATAGGCTGGAGTGGGGAGGGTGGCACAAAGGTGAGAGTGAAACACTCCCCACCCTTGAGGAGTTTATATCTGAGGAAGAGATAACATATATAAATACAGGCATATGTAAAACATACGTAAGAGTAAATAGTCATATTCTGCTCTGACTTTGTTAAGCTATGATCACTATGCATCTTAGAAGGCTCCATATTGCCTGCAAAATAAAATTCAAACTCTTTTGCTTGGCATTCAAGGCCTTTCCACTACCTATTCAGCTTTACCTTCTATTGATAATCTTCAGATATTTTTTTGATCCAGTCAATATGGTCTACTTTCTGTCCAAACTCTCCATCTTTCTCCCTCCTCTATATTTTTTGTTCAGGAAGCTCCCTACTCCTGAAATGCTCTTCCTTCTGAATTTTACCTGTGAAATTCTTACCTATCATTTATGATACAACTCAAATACCTTTACTGATCTAATCAAGACTTTTGTAATTCTCTAAAGCATTTATCCATACAATGTTGCAAATAATTGATCTTTTTAAAAAAGATAATATAGGAAATACTAGATTATCAGCTTCATTGAAACAAACACCATAGGATTGTAGATTTAGTTCTGCAAGGGACTTGAGAAATTATCTAGTCCATTTCTTTTTAAACTCTATATAGCTATCCAAGTGACTAGCATAGTGTTATTCTCACAGGGAGGTCTTAATAAATGTTTGAGGAATGAAGGAACAGAAAACAGGAAGGAGAAGAGAGGGAGGGAGGAAGAAAAGAAGGAGGAAATTGTCAGAAACATAATCCAGGTACTCAAAACCAGATTGTACGCCTCTAAATCTAGTGTTTTCTATCATTGTTACCTCTCAAATTTAAGATGAGATAATCCAAAGTGATAAACAAAAATTTAGATATATGCTAGCTTTATAGTCACTGCCCTGGTCTTGAAAAGTTTACCTTACAAAAGGAAGCTCAAAACAGACATACTATATACTAAGAAACATATTTAACCAGACTATGAGAAAAACAAATATATCACACGCTACATATATACATTCAGTTCTTTCATTTTCTCCTCATTTGACTAGTCTTCTGTGCTATGTTCCTCTCTTTACTTTGACTAAATGGCAGTATGGCATTAAGAATGACATCTAATTTCTCTTTCTTTTCCTTCCTCCTCTTTCTCATTCCCTCACTTCTGGAATTTTAACCCAAAGTATTTTAATGTCACACTTTTTGATGGCAAATTGGATTTGGAGGACATTGTAAATAATGTGAATATATCATAAAACATTTCCACCACTCTGTCACTGATTCCATATGTCTTTTTCGTGTAGATTGTAATGAATAGTTCAAGGCTGATACTCCAAACACTTATAATTTTTGTTGATGCCTAATTTATTTGCAAGAACCATGCATACATACATACATACACACATAGACATGTATATATACAAATATCCACATATGCAAACATACACATATTATATATTGTATATATAGATTCTACACATATGCATGCATATAGAAATTGACCGAAAGAGATAGAGAATAACTTAGTACCTAAAATGATATTACATTGGTTAATCAGAATTTTAAAACAATATGTTATTGGGGTGATAGAGAAATATGCAAAAAATGACAGCAGGTTGAACAAATAGAACTACTTTGATGAATTTTACTGTTTAAATACAATGTACGTAAAAATGGGATTCAGATTTAAATGTGCATATAACTTTACTCCTGGCCCCAAATCAGTACTGACATGGAAAATTACCTCTTATTTTAAAATGTCACTATAATGCAGGACTTGTTTATAATATCTAGAAGATGGTGGATTTTAGGACAAATTATTTAGTATTCTTTTCATATGTCTTGACCAAGCCTCGATAACAGGTGCATTGAATCAGTCTTTTCAGCAAAGTAAAATAAAGTGATTTGGTGCCCAATGATTTCTAATGGACTGGTGTGAAACTGTACCCAATTTCCCCTTTCCTTTTTACTATGAGATCTTCTGAAGTGCCCCCTTGGTCAACCTCTTCTGTTCAAATTACATCAATTTGAGACTCTGTTGATTCCGTCTGGGATTACAGATTTGTGCAAGCCCATTCCACACTGGGCGAAATTTTCTCTGCACCTGGATGAACATATTGGTTTTTGAATATTTATATAAATTGTTAGTAAAACATGAGAAACAGCAATCTCGTCAACTCAAATTTCAGGCAAAATGTCTTGTCACTTAATTCTAATAAAATGTTCAGTTAGAATATGCAAACAGAAGGCATGCATCTCATTCATATCAACAATTCATATCAATTCATGATATCTATTTGTTGGCACTTTTCTATGGGCTGTGGACTTGGAGAAAGGGACAGTGGGAGAGAAGAAACTCCATTCATTCTCAGCCATTTGTTTTATACATTTTCTAAATATAATTCCCTCTTACCTTGTTTTAACTTCAGATTTCCCCTGTCCTTTAACTAAGGCTGGGTCAAAAGCTATTACTAGGTCTCATTTCTGTTGGACTTATCAAATCCCATCTTTCCATTTTTTTTTTTTTACATTTGGCTAAAGGATTAGACTTTCTTAGTCTTAAAGTCAATTTTAGTGTATAGCTTGAAGTTTGTTACTACTATGACTACCACTACTACTACTAAATCTAGTAAGAGTAAAGGTTGAAAATAGCATATGCCCTTGGATTTATTAAATGTAGCTGTACATAATTTACCTCCAGATAAAGCTGATGAAAAAGTTGAGATCCAAGAATGGAAGCAAAAGTACACAGTAAGAGCAACATCCACCTGATTTCAGTCAATAATATATTGATGAAGTGTTGAACCAATGCCTGAGTCATGCAGATTTGTTTCTGGAAATTGAGGAATTTATGTTGCAATTCAAGACACAGGCATCCTCAACAGAAATTATGGAAGGGTTATTCTTAAGGAACATTAGTGATTAAACATAACATTAAAAAGTGATCAATGTAGATGATATATAGAAATAATAGGAACTATGTTACATATCTCTGAAAGTCATACAAATTCTGCTGAATACCTAGTTAGACAGAAGCTAGAGGCAAGAATTGTATAGCAGAAGCCTGCATCTTTCATGTACTGACAGATGACAAGTCCACATAGAATAAATACAGACTCAAAATAGTTAACCAATAGTTTATACTAGAAATAGGGTATTATCATAGAACAAATAACTGTCCAGTTACCCAGATATATAGTTGATCTGTAAAAAGTTAAAAACAGATATGGATGTCATCATGTAAAAACCTCATAATATCCAGACTTCATGAAATAAAAAGCTTTAAAAATATAAACATAAAAATCAAAACCTGGTTGGGACAAGATGAGAACGTATCCCCATCAGCTTATTGGTACTGGAATGGTACTGAGAATGTGTTCAGTGAGCCTATAAATTATAAGCTTATTCTCATTCTGATAAACAAGTTATTTTATTCATCTTTACAATAGTCCATTGAGTATTAAACATAAAAAAAATAACAGGAGAATGATATATTCCAAGACCATTTCTACTGACTTTACATCAAAACAAAACTTGGGGGAAAGGAACAGAATCCATATAGTGAACTTCTATGGTAAAGTTTTGATATCTAAGATACGTAGGGAATTGTGACAAATACATAGTAACAAGATCCAATCCCCAATAGAAAAGTGGTCAAAGGATATGAATGAAGAATAGACAGTTCTCAAATGAATGAATGATTATCAACAATACAATGAAAAAACCCAAATCACTAACAATAAGAGAAATGAAAATTAAAACTAAGTTGGAATGGCAAAGATGACAAAAAAGGAATACAGAGAATATTAGAAGATTTAGGAGAACATAGGTACACTAATTTACTGTTGATGGAGCAGTTAATTGGTTTAACTATTCTGAGAAAGAGTTTGAAATCATTTCAAAATTATTTCATGTGTCACTAAACTGCATATACCTTTTAATCCAGTAATCATTTCCTATATAGGACATATATCTCCAAGGAGATCAAGGATAGAAAGAAAGAACCCATATGTACAAGCATACATTTGTGATTGTAACAAAAAGTTGGAAACAAAATAAATATCAATAAATTGAAGAATGGCTGAATATATTGTGTCAGTCAGTCAACAAGAGTTTATTAAGAGCTGACGATAGACATGGTGCTAAGTACTGGGAATACAAAGAAAGGCAAAAGATACTCTCTGTTCTCAAGAACTTCACAGTCTAAAGGAGGAGAGACATGAAAACAACTATGTAGAAATGAGATATATAGGATAAGTTGAAGATAACAAAGGAATGACCCTAGAATTGAAGGGGATCAGAAGAGCCCTTTTGTAAAAGATGGAATTTTAGTTGGAACTCAAAGGAAACAAGGAGGCAGAAAAGAGGAAGGAGACTATTCTGGGTATGGGGAGAAGCCATTGAAAATGTCTGGAGTAGGAAAATGGAGTGACTTGTTTGAGGAAAAGTCAAGGAAGCCAGTGTCATTGGATCAAAGACTACATGGGTGGCAGGATATGAGGCATGAGAAGACTGGAAAGGTTGGAAGGGGACAGGTTGGGAAGGTCTTTGAAAACCAAACAGAGGATTTTATATTTGATCCTGGAGGTGATAGGAAATTCATCAGATAGGGTGTGTGTGTGTGTGTGTGTGTGTGTGTGTGTGTGTGTGTGCGCACGCGCATGCACGTGTGTGTGCATGTATGACATGTTCAGATCTGTGCTTTAGGAAGATTAATTTGACAGATAAGTGGGAAATGACTGGAGTGAGGAGAGACAAGGCAGGAAGAGTAAGCAGTAGGCTATTCTATTAGGTAATAAGGGCCTGTGCCAAAGTGATGGAAGTGTCAGAGGAGAAAAGAGGGTCCATTTGAAAAATATTATAAGGAAAAATTTACAGGCTTTGGCAACAGATTGGATACAAGGGGTAAGACAGAATGAAGAGTCAAGGATGGTATCTAGGTTGAAAGCCTGGGTGACAGGAAGAATGGTGTTCCCCTTGACAGTAATAAGTTTGGACAGGAGTAGGGGTTAGTGGGGATGAAGAATTCAGTTTTGGACATTGTGAATTTAAGATGACTATGGAACATTACATTTGAGGTGTCTAATATGCAAGTTGAAGATGGGAGTTTGGAGGTCAGGAAAGGTTAGGGCTAGATGTACAGATCTGAGAACGATCGGCATATAGACAATAATTGAACTGTGGAATATAATGAGAAAAATAAAATAGAATATTAATGTGCCATAAGAAATGATATATAGATAATGGATTTAGACAATACAGGAAGACATATACACTGAAAGAGAATGAAGTGAACAGAACCAGGAGAACAGTTTATGCAAAGACTACAGTAATAATATGAAAGAGAACAAATATTACAGACCGAAGAACACTGTTCAAAGCAACAATTACTGCTAACTCCCAAAGACTGATTGAGAAATGTGTCTCTGCCTCTTGGCAGAGAGTTGATGGACTGTAGGTAGAGAATGTGATATGTATTTTCAAAGATAATTCATATGTTCACTTATTTTGATGGACTATATTTATTATAAAGGAGGGAATTACCTATTTTTATTCAGAGGAGAAGGCAAGAAGCATTATTAAGTTTTACTATGTTCCAGGCACTATGATAGGCACTGGAGATGCAAGTACAATGAATGAAACAATCTCTACTTGCACTATAATATATTATAGTATAATATTAATATATTATAATAAGCACCTAGCTTATATTCTAGTGGAGGAGACAATAAATGCCCTATGCATAGGATAAATACAAACTAAATAAAGATACATATCTGTCATTAAATCCAAGGTAGTCTGAGAAGGAGATCTTCAGCAATTGCTGGGGAGCAGTAAAAGTCCTCATGCAGAAGATAAACTGGAGCCACATCTTAAAGAAGTGGAAAGAGACAGATACAGATAAAGAAGAAGTGTTTTCCAGGGATAGGAGATGGGTCAGGACAAATGATGGAGCCTCAGGTTTGACTGAATTTCAGAGGCCTTCAGGGGAATAATGCTCAAAGAAACTGGAAAGGTAGGTGGGACCAGGTTGTGTAGGGCTTTAAAAACTAAACACAAGTGTTCATATTTTATTCTAAAAGCAATAGGAAGCCGCTGGAATTGGTTGAGCAGGATAGTCACTGGCTAGGACATCTGTGCTTAAGGAAAACTACTTTTTTCACAGAGCATAGAAGGGACTAGAGTAGTGAGAGACTTGAGGCTAGTCTCCCTATTAGCAGGCTGTTACAGTCATCTGGGCAAGAGGTTATAAGATCCTACGCTAAATTTGTATCTGAATTAGTTGGTGACAAAGGGTCCAAAGTAACGATGTGAAAGCAGAAACAGTAACATTTGGAAACTGATTGAATATGTGGATGAAGAAAAGTGGGGAGTTGAGGATAAATCCTGAGATTACAAACCTGAGAGATTAAAAGCATTGTACCAAGTGTCATGGGGGTGTTGGGGCAAAAAAAAAGGATTGGCCAAAACAGTCCTTGCCCTCAATGTAAGGAGCTTGCATTCTAATGGAGGGGACAGTATGTACACAAATAGAGTAGAAAGCATTAGCAACTGGGAAAAGTCTCTGGAAGGGTGTGATTTGGGGGTTGTCTTGAAGGAAATGAATGGGGAGGAGCTTCCAGGCAAGTATGGGAGACAGAGCATGGAGTTCCTGCTTTATTATTTTTTGTTTGTTTTTGGTTAGAGCCAACAAGTAGACCTATACTACTGGACTATAATGTGAGTAAGCTATAATAACTATTATTTAAGAAGATTGGAAGAATTAGGAAGGGGTCAGGTTTTGAAGAACTTTAAATGTTAAATATCAGTTTGTATTGAACCCCACAGGTAATAGAATCTCAAGGACCTTCCCTGAAGTTTTTTCAAAACTGATTACTTAAGTTCATTATTAACCATTTTCTTTTCTTTGTATCCCCTCCCCATATTCATCTTGATTCTCATAGCTAGATATAGAAAGCCAGGCTCCAAGTGTGCCAGTATGAAGTGGGAAGTGATAACTTGTTACCCTCTTGCAAGGGAATAAAAAAGAGCTAATCTTAAACAGCTGGTGGAGGATATAGTGGGCCAGCTGACCCTTTCCGTCTAAGACGACAGTGAGAAAGAACTCCCCCTCACTAGCTACACCTTCCCCTTCACTCTCTGCCCTGGCTCTGCATTCACACATATAGTCAAAGCTTTGGCAGTGCTCCAGAAATCATGAAGGCTAAACACTAGCGGAGGGTAATCACAAGATTTCCTTTAGACAAGACTGAAAGTTCAGGATATTAAGACTGTTCTCATGCTGGTCAGGTTTGTGCATAAATAGTCTGAAATTCCACAGTTAGGGAGCCAGCTTTCTCACATGGGAACCACACTGCACTGGCATCCTCTTAGTGATGCCCTCTGGCATTCGGAAACTCTAATGATAATAATCCCCGTATCCGGTGAGCAAGAAGCACAACCATCAGATGCAGTGAGTGCGTTGCGAAAATCTTAGTTCCGTTTTTAAGACTACTAAAACTTAAAGGTGCACTAAAACTTTTGGGACACACTCAGGGTCCCAGCATCTAAATCTTAGCCAATACCTAGTTCAATCTCCCACCTATAGCAAATACATTTGTGACAAATACTCGATGAGTTTCTCTTTAAACGCCTCCAGAGATAGGGAACTAATTACCCCTCCAAGCACCTGAAGCACACCTTTTTCAGAGGCACGTGTGGTTCCTGGAACTTCATAATTGAAAAATCCTCATAATTTCTTAATATAAGTAGGGAGTAAACAGGGAGACCTCCTAACATTTTACATTTCATAGGATTATAGATGTAGAACAGTCGGGGACCTTGGTTATAATTTGGTCCAATCCCCTCTTTTTATAGATGGGGAGTCTCCGACTCAGAAAGAAGGGACTTAACACACAGATGCTTAGACTCAAGTTTGACTCACTTTCCACTTAACCGTACTACTTTAAAAACACTTACACTCCCTTTTAGGAGTAGCTTTAATTATTTGTTCATCCTCTAAGTAGATTTAGAACTAACTGCCCCAGGATACATTTCAACAACTTGAGACCAGAGGAAAAGAAAACAAATAAAGAAATTGGTTTAGAGAAGGGAAAGAAATTGAGAGTTTAATACCTTGGGGGCACCTTCCTCTCACACCTGGGGCTTTTTAGACTAACCCAGGTTGAAGGTATTCTGTAGTCTCCAATTCATTCAAAACAATACCTCCTAATTCCCCCCTTGTGTTTACTTTTTTTAAAATTGTCACTCAAAGACAAGATTAGTCCAAAGCAAAGTATTTGATGAAAAGGTATATTAATACTTTTTCTTGCCCCCTTTCCCCAAAGTTCTGAGCACACTCTTCCACAAATAATTTAATAACCAATAAACAATGTAATTGTTGGGCTAGGCACAAATAGGGGTTTTGTAAGAAAGTCACACTTGTGGAAGAGCAACCGTTCACTGAGGCAGCAGGACCATATGCGTTTTCTAACGATTCCCTCACATAACTCTGGGCTTGCTCCATGCTGGTTTAATGCTGTCATCAAGCACAATGTTTTCTGGTCCTTGCTGGTATCTCAGTTACTGTTGGACACAGACTTTGGTCACTGTGTCATTGGTCTCTGCTGGCCCCCTGAGCATTTCTGGGCATGGTAGTCTGCTAGGAATTGTTTTGTGGGTATCAGTTTCTTCTGGGCATTGTTACTGTTTCTAGCTTCTGAAATTTATCACTTCAGAGTCACCTGTAATGCAATTTTTAGTCAGCCAGAATGATGATCTCTAACCTTTTCAAACAAATACATCTATCGGTAAATTTTTCTTAAAGCAAATGCTCCCAATAAAAGTATATATTTACTTATTATAAATTAATATATTGCAGTACTAATAACTATTCACTTTACAAAAGTTACAAAACTATATCAATTTTAGGATGAGATAATTTATTGATGACATTTTCCATTCTTAACATTATCATTAAAAATAACACTGACATGATAAAATAATATTCTAGGGAAACTAATGTACTTGAAAATATATATATGTATTATGTATATATTTAAATCTTGATTTAACACTTTGTGATATAGTGATTTGAAGGTCTGGTTATGAGTTCGGCTTATTTTGATATTTGACGTCATACCGGCAAAAGATGCCTCTTAAAGATATTGATCAAAATAGAAGAAATGCATTGTTGACTGCTTTCTCTGTCATTTTATTAATTTTTCAATCTCATCCACCAATTATGCAAAGGTTTTGTGCTGCAATTCAGCTAGGGAAGTTCCATCTTTCCTGATGTCAATCACTTGTTCATGCAAACTAATTGGAAGTTTGTGTTTGCATTTTTATATATTATAAGAAATGGGTTCAACATACACTGTGACTTTTCAACAGGTTAGAAAATTATGTTTACAAGATGAGAAAGGTTTTATAGGTCACACATGTGCAACACTTTAAACAACTAGTGTCCAGGAGAGGAGGAGCAAGGTCCATGTGGGATCATTTGGGAATGAATTGTTCCTACTCAGCTGCTTTGAGTGCCCAGATTGGGGTTAGGTTATAACTGTCCCTCACAACAGTCAAAGGAAGCCAATAGTTGGATGGGGTTTACAGCAAGCTGGGGCAAATTAAATCACCATGAGTGAAGAGGGTGGTGTAATTGTGTTGGGGAAAAACCCAAGACTGGCAGCCGTGAAATGCAACCCATCTTCCCACTTTCTGAATGAGTTGTCACAAACCTGTTGGAATTGTACTCCCACCCCTTAAGGGTCATGTCATGGCCTCTAAAGAGCTGTAGCCCCACATTAGACACCATTGAGTTGAATATAATGACTGTGATATCTCCCTTTAAGGACATGCTGAGAAACTCTAATAGACTCCCCTTCTTCCAAGAGCATCTGCAAAGTTCCCTACTGCCTCCTGTGAATACCTAAGGAATTCTCTTGCTACGTTGAGGAGAACAGAGGTTAATTGGGACAAGATGAACAACTTGGATACCTTTCCTATTGTGCTGAAGAAATAAAGGGGGTGGAAAGGGACCTGATCCACAGACTGCAGGTTAGGAAAAGGGTTTTTTGGGTGGTATGAGAATGTTTGCTGTTTATGTTACTTTCTTATTATTAATCATAAAGAGTTAAAATTATTCTTGCACAAATTATGTTTTTCCCCCTTTTTCTTTAGCCCGTTCTACCTTGCTGTGTGCATTTGGACTCTAGGAAAGTGGATATTCATGAGTAATAAGATTAGGAACCTATATTTAACAATCATAATTGTGTGATGATGAGAATTGTCATTTGTGAAATGTTTTAAGATACACTATGCACTTTCTTCACAATAGCTCTATGAAGGAAGTTATCTAATAGAGTCTGTTGCAATGAGGAAGATGGGAGCCAAGCTTCCATTAATTTCACTCACTGAGTGTCTACTACAGTCATGACACTGCTAGTTGGTGGGGGTCACATAGGATGGGGAAAGGGATGCAATGTAATATAAATCATAGCCCCTTCCCCGCTCTTAAGGAATTTATAATCTAATTTGGAGCAGGGGATGACAACTATACTAAAGAGAAAGATGTTATAAGTATCACACAAGTGAGATAAATTACTTTCTAAGAGCTTGTGTTATTGGTACCATTTATAAATAGGTTAAGTGACATGTCCCAGAGAGAAAGAGGTGATAAGCAGTGAGACTACAAATATCCAGACATAGAATCTGATGTTCCATCTACTAAACCTTTGGGTTTTCATCTGAATCATATCCATATAATGAAGCAGTCACACCTACATCTATTGGCTCCTCATAATTACAACTGTATCATATACCTGTGGAACGTGAAAATTAATTGGCCTGTGAAAACATTTTTGATCAAGTTTTATTCATTAGTTGAATATTCACATAATTAAAAACTGTAAGAAAACTCTTCTTGGATCACTTTTTGGAAATCTGGATTTGTGATTTCATCAATATGGAGAACTCTTGGTGTGAAAACTCTCTCAATTGAAGCAGATAGTTAACTCCTGCACATCTTCTCGGCTTATTGAGTTACCTGGAGGTATTGATTTGATAGCTTAGGTAATCATACAGTCAGCCAGCATGTAGACAGTAGGCAGCACAGTACTGTGAGGACAGCACTAGAGTCAGAGCACCTGGGTTGATTTTCACCCAAATTTAATATATGTGTGCCTTTTGACAAATCACTTATGCTTCTTGTATCTATGATCCTACGTACTTCATACTATGTAATTCTGTTTCAGATCAAATAGGTCCACATAGGACATGGAGACTTTGCTCCATTCAATGCAAGAAGCATTTATTAAGCGCTTACTGTGTACAATTCCCCCCACCCCCTCATAAGCAAACGAAAATTTCCTCCAGGGAATTGAAATTCTATTTGCATTCTATTATTAATACCCCTCCCCAAATTACTAGTAATTATATGCTTTGAATTGCTTGGTCATTGACAGGGATGGGTTTGAAAACTGAGTCATGTTCTAAATGTTCTAGCCCACTCTTGTGACTAAGGGCTTTGCCCAGGATTATGGTTCTGTGAATCATTTAAGTGTTCATAACAGTTTATATCTTTGTAGCACTTCATTGTTTACACAGCACTTTTCCCCTCAAAGAAACCTGGGGAGGAAAATAGCTGTAAGTATTCTTGACCCCATGAAGAAAATGGAGTTATGAGATGAAGTGCCTTACCTTTCCCAACACAGTTAAGAAATGCTGGTATTGGGATATGAACTCAGATCTCTTGAATCTCAAATCTTTACCTTTTCTTTTCCATTGCAATCAGTCAGTCAGCAAATATTCATTAAGGGCCACACTCTAGGCCCTTCCTGATGGTGAGACAAAGAATGAGACAACCTCTAAAGAAGCTTATGTTCTAAAAGACAACCTAAATTCTGACGGAATTTACACCATGGTGCTTCTAATGGAGCAAAAATATATGAAGTGTAGCTTTTTTTTTTTTTTTTAGAGATTGAATCCCCATAAACCTACATTCATTAATGTCACACTCCAGTGGACATAATCAGCCCTATTGATGAGGATTTAATCATTTGATAAGTCTCATAACCAGCTATGGTTGACAACTAAAAATAAAATTGTAAACTACCTACAATTTGGAAATTAGGGACTTTTGTGCTTTGATATCAGAAGAGTCCTTTTCAAACTGCAAAAATTAGGAGGTTTTTTTTGTCAAATATTCTCAAGATTGTCTATATCTTCACAGGCAATGCTGCTCTCTGAGACTATATAGTCTTTTATCACAATCAATATCATGTAATTCTTCTATAGTGTTTTTGCCTGTCAAATGCTCTATTTTTTAATTCTGGTTTCTGCAGCACCAATATAGAGGGACAGATAAGAAAATGAGAGTGGGCAATAGATGACACAAGTTCAAGTCCACTCACCACTACAGCAGAGAGACTTTGGTCACTTCTCACTGACATGGTGGTTTCTGTTAGTGTTTTGTTCATTCGTTTGGTTTTTGCTTTGAGAAGGTTT
Organism: Bettongia penicillata ogilbyi; assembly: GCA_023548195.1. Classification (NCBI taxonomy): domain Eukaryota; kingdom Metazoa; phylum Chordata; class Mammalia; order Diprotodontia; family Potoroidae; genus Bettongia; species Bettongia penicillata. The sequence continues at coordinate 745,422 of JAJHZJ010000378.1, forward strand.
GCTAAGGAAACAAATTCAGTGTATCCCGACATGAGTTTATTACCTTTTTTCTCCAAAATGCTTTCCTTTGAGTTCATTTTTCTATTGGTAGCGTCTCCATTCATTAGTTGTCTTACATTGAACAGGTTAGTGTTACATTCAGCACTTCCCTTTCCCTAAGCTCCATTCACTGACTCCTATAGCGTCTATTTCTGAAATATCTGAACTATTCCCAACTCTCTATTCCCACTGCCGCTACCTTAGAATAGATCATTATTACAACTCACCTGAACTATTATAGTAATTACCTTGCTAACTATTTTGTTTCCACTCTTTCCCGTCTTTAGCCCCTCCCCTTCACTCTTCTGGATTAATATATGTAAATATAGCTCATATAGCTCAATGTCTGGCCATTTGTTATTGTTCATAGTTTTGTTAGCATCACTGCTCAAAATCATTCAATGGCTCTCTATTACCTGCATAACGTTCAAATTTTAACCTGGCACTCAACAGTCCCCACAATCTTGGAACCTTTCTACAATTACTTCATGTTACAACCACTCATACTTCAACTAAATTGGACAACTTCCCCCTGCCCCCCAACTCCAATACATGACCTCTGTATTTAATGCTTCTGCATATTTGTTCACATTATTGTTTTGGTGTGTTTATTTTGGCACTTTTCCTGTCAATTTTTAAAATCCTGCTTAGATTCTTTGTCTTCCATGAAACCTTCCTTGTGCCCTTCATTTGGGAATGATCTTTCCTTCAAGAGACCTTAAATGACACTTTCTGTGTGCACCATACTTGTCATGTGTTCTATTTTGTGTGTGTATGTGTCATCCCTCTCTCCTACTAAATTATAAACTCTTTAGGATAGGGATTTCATTTATTTCCATCTTTTAAAAATTTCCACCCATATTATGACTCCACCATTACAGTACCTAGCATATTGTTTTATATTAAGAAGTAGCAATGGCCTTCAAGAAAAGAAAGGAAGGAAGACTGGCTAGATTGGATAAATATAATGACATAGAGGAAAGCTCAGTCCCTTATCCTCCCTACTCCATGTAAGAGTAAGGTGGGAAAGCAGGAAGATGTGACATCACTAGCAACCAAATGTGACTGATGAATTCATGTGGTGAAGCTATTTGGTACCAAACATATAGTTTTAGAAAGAAGGGCTTCAGTAATTGTGGGGATCAGTAAAGTATTCATGGAGAAAGTGATGGCTAGAACATCTTAAAGAAAGCTATATGAACTATGGATAAGGAGAAAGTGTATCCTTGGGATAGGAGATGGGCCAATACAGATGATGGAGTCTCATGTCTATATTCACATATGTACCTGTGTCCACCTGAGTTGGGTTTTAAGATCTGAACTGTTAAGACTTAAAATTGCACTAAGACTCTTGGAACATTTGTTTATTGGATAGATTCTACACATGGACAAATGAGCTGGGATCAGAATTAAGTAACAAGAGGGAATTGGGCTGCATCACATTTGAGAAACTGCAAACTTTCAATTTCTCAAACAACTGCTGCTGCTAAAGTTGATCACTTTTATATTATTTAATAATTTTAATGTGTTTTTATTTCATGTTTAATATACCATTTGTTTTTGTGTCACCTTATATTTTAGAAGAAAAAAGAAATCTGGGATTCTCTCAATCCCAGATTGTCCTCTCTTTTGTGATTAAAAAAGTAGATTAGACTTTTGATACAGTGACCACATTTGACAACATATACAGTATTTTCCCATTGTTGTCCCCCTCATTTCTGCTAAAAGTAGGCCTATACATTTCACCATCCAGTACCTTTATTATTTTTTTAAATTAAGAAGTTCACCTTTCTTTTAGTGCTCTTTTTATTTACATTGTCACAGTCATTGTGTACATTGTTAGTACATCTCTTTACCACCAGTAGTCAGTCAATGACTGGGAAATATAAAACACGTCTTGGAAACAACAAAGCTACGAGGAACTCAAATATCAATCCATATCAATTCAACACATGTTTATTTACTAAGCACCTACTATTTTCAAGGCACTGGGGCTACAAAGGTAAAATGCTTGGCCCTGGGGATCGTTAACAACTGGATAAACTGGGTAAATTGGGGAAAGCTGCATTGAAGAGGTAGTGCCTGAACTGAGTCTTGAAGGAACATGAGAGCTCTGACAGGTGGAGCTGAGGAAAGCAGGCATTCATTCTAAGCAGGGCTGATAGATTATATGAACACAAAGAGGCAGGAGAGAGAAAATGTAGAGTTTAGGGACTTAACTGGTAGGCCAGTTTGTCTGATGTAGAGAATATGATGGGGAGTAATATTAAATAAGGCTGGAAAGGTTGATTGAAGCCAGGTACTAGAGAGCCTTTAATGTCAAGCTAAAGAACTTACATTTCTCATGCCTCCCTGGTGGACCTTTCTCTAACCACTGATAATGTCTGGAATTGCTCCTCAGTGTGTAGCATGTTCTAAACTCTTTTCTCTCCCAGTGACTCTGAACATCTAGTTGACAATGTATGCAACCTGTCCTCCATCTCCAACTGCCTGCCCCCTTATTCCCTTCCACATCAACTGTCCCTTCCTTTGAAATGTCTCACTCCTGATCTGCTGGCCTCTTCCCACTGTATTTTTTACTATCCATATCCTTTGCTTCTATTCACATGTTATTGAGCAGACCTAATGAAAAAATCAGGAAACTACATGGACTAGGTCTACTACAGATTTATGTTGTCTTACCTCAACTGGGTACTCACTGAAATATGGTAAGCTTTCTATTCCTCCTTAAAAGATTCACTTTCCCATTCAGTCAATAAATATTTATTAAGCATCTACTATGTGCCTGGTACTCTGCTAAATGCTGGGGATGCAAAAAAAGACAAAAATAGTCCCTACTCTCAAGGGGCTCTCAGTCTAATGGGAAGAAAACATGTGAACAGCAATGGACAGATTATTTATAAACTTAGAGATAATTGCACTATCTGGAAAGCCTGCTCCAAAATTGAAAAACTTCATTTCATCTTGAACCAATTTGCTTCTCACTTGTTTCTTCTTCTGGTACGAAGACTCGGCTCCCTCCTGATGACCCTGCTTCCCTTTCTGGTATGGGATACACTTTTTCTTATACCCCTTGACTCTGGTTACAGTGGAGGAGTCAGCATGCTCCTTGGTCACTATTACCACTTCCAGATTTTTCCTCTACTCCCAGTGCTCAGCAACCCCATCTCCTTTGAGGTTTAGACTATCTAAATTTCCTTCCTACTACAGATACTGGTGGCCATTACCTCTCGACCCAAAAGATATTCTTCTTCAATATATATCCTAATTTGCCAGGCACCCAATCTCATCAATCGCCAATACCATAGAATGATTCCACTTCACCTCAGCTTTACACAGAGATGGTCATACTCTTGAACTTATTATCACCCTCTAGTTTTCCACTTCCATTTTAACTGACTTCAAAATAGCTTTATCTGATCATATTTCATCATCCCAACTTTCCTTATACATTATGACTTCAAACCCTATTCATCTCTAACTTCTGTTTCACCTCTTTGCTATGCTATTCCTTTTGCAAGGCTATATTTGACTTCCTTCCCTTTCTCAGCCCTTTAGCAAAGCAATTTAACTCTACATTGTCCTCTACTTTTGAGTCCCTTGTTCCCTTTTGCTATAATCATACCTAGCCAAAATTCAACCTTGAATTATTTTTACCATCCATATCCTTTGCTCCTATTCACATGATACGGAGCAGAGCTAGGACAGAAATGGACTAGGTCTACTATAAATTTATGTTGTCTTACTCACCTGGGTACTCACTGCAATATGGCAAGCCTTCTATTCCACCTTGAAAGATTCACTATCCCATTCTCCTCAGTGACCATTTCACACTTTCCCATCTCTCTTCAAGTCTTTCATTGTACTCTCTACCCCACCCTTTTAGCTGTGGTGGGCTCAGTCATTCTACACAGAAAAAAATGGAAGCCTTTTACTGCTCACTTTTCCATCTTACCGCCTTCTCATTCTGCATCCCTCTGATATCATTTCCCACTCTCACCTCTTTCATACTGATATCAGAAAAAGAGGCAAACTTTCTCCTTGCCCAATATAGACCCTCTAGATGTATACTTGATCCCATTTCCTCAAGACTTTTGCAATAGATTGCCCATACTATTATCCTTACTTTCTCATCTTCTGAATCCTTCCTTGATGCTTCCAAACATGCTTATGTCTTCCTTTTTCTTAAAAACAAACCCAAACTTTACTTTATCCTGTCATCTGTAATTTGCTGTCCTTCCCTTCTTGACTAAACTCCTTGAAAATACTATGTGTTTTCCATATCTCCATTTCTTCTCCTCATTCTCTTCTGAACTCTCCACACTCTGGCTTCTGCCCTCATCATTTAGTTGAAGCTGCTTTCTCCAAAATTCTGAGTTATATCTTAGTTGCTAGATCTAATATTTTTTCAAACTTTATACATCTTGACCTCTCTGTACTATTTGACACTACTCTCTTCCTAGATACTTTCTTCTCTCTAGATTTTCAAGACATTGCTCTCTTCTGGTCCTTCTACCTCGTTATTTTTTCTGCATCTCTTTTGCTGCCTCTTTATCCATGTCATGCCTGCTAAACATTGTTCCCATTGGTTGTTCCCTCTGGCTCTGCACTGAGCCCACTTCTTTTATTTTTTTACTCAATATTACCTCATGTGGGGATTTCATTAGGTTCTGTGGGTTCGTTTATCATCTCTGTATCTCAAGATCTATTTTATATATCTATCCTTAGTTTCTCTTCTGAGCTATGTACAGTCTTGTATCACTAACTGGTTTTTGGATATCTCCATGTCCTGTGGGCATCTCAAAGTTAACATTCCTCTAAAAATAATTCATTATCTTTTCCTCAAACTCTCACTCATGATGAAATTTCTTGTTTTTGTGGATACTCCCATCCTCTAAGTCTCCTTGGCTTCTAAATCAATGTCACTCTAGACTTCTCATGCTTATTCGTTCCCTATATCTAATTAGTTACAAAATCTTGTCATTTCTACCTACATTCCTCATTGTGAGGAAGGAGTAGAACTGATGGGACTCAGAAACAAATTATATATGGGAGATGAGGGAGAATAAAGAGTCCAGGATGAATCTGAGATTATGAACCCAAGTGACTAGGAGTTTCCTAATCTGTCTCAGATCCTTGGTTTTAGATGATGTTTCTGTTTTGTTTGTACTCTGAAGATATAGGGCTGTTACCTGACCCAGACATTGGCTTATACTTACTTACATGGATCCTGATTCAGACCTTGCTGCTTCTTCTCTAGACTGGCTAAATCATCTTCTTGCCATCATCATCTCTAGTCACAGTGAGTGCTCTAATCAACTACACAGTTGCTGTTACAGGTGATATTGCAAGATAGAAGTAGACTGAGATTTTACCAATGATGATTTCCATGTGCAAAGTGACATATCAACCACAATGAGGACATCAATGATCAGAAAAAAAAGTTGATTGGTTACCGAATAAGAAAAAAATATACAGCTATTGAATTATTTTGTGAGACCTTGATAGATCATAGGTGGCCAATATGCATGCTACATAGGTACTTGAGATAATCAAGTGACCCAGAGGAAGGCCTCCAGTACCCTGAATGGCAACTCTATAGAGATTTTACAAGAAGTAAGGAATAAGAATCACCCAGGAAGAGAAGAAACAGAAAGTGTTCTGAGCTGCCCTGGGGGATGGGGCCCTCACAACTGTGAAATCACAGATGTGTCACATTATCAAAGTACTTTCCTCAGTGTCTAGTATGTGATTTATCATATATATTGTATAGATGCTGCAAAATTGGATGCTTCTTGTGGTATGGGGCTTAATAAGTGCTTTTAAGGTGAATTAATGAAAGAATTAATTGATTATAAGCATAGAGAATTTGTTTTGAAATGATCAAGGTGGGAAGAAGGTCATGGTTGCCTAACAGCTTGAATTTGGGTTTAAACTGGGATTGTGTTTTAGATCTCAGGGACAGTAGGAGCAACATGTGCTTTTGACTCAAGTCAACTTTATCCAAAATTGTGAAGTCTGTCTTCTTCCCTCTCCTGTCACAATTGCTCATGTAGGAACAGTTCAGGATGCTTATGGCTGCTGTGCAGTGCTACAAATGGCTCCTTAGAGCTGGGCTGAGCAGATCTTTGTCAAAGAGACCTGGGTGTTGACATTCAGACAGCTGAGCCAAGTTTAGAGACTGGGATAGGGTACAGACAGAGCGGGAAGCCAAGACTCTTCACTGGAGCAGGCAAACAGCTGGTATCCTTCTGTAGAGGCTTAGTTATATTGGCAGAGACTAAATGCTGCCTTTTAACTGTTGCCTCTGGGGAGTCTGTCCTAGGGAATGCTGGTCTGGTCTGGAATAGCCCAAAAGGGACACAGCCACCTCAAGGTCATTGCTGTACAGTGGCCAGAGCCAAATTTCAGTCATGATCCCACCTTTGGCAAGGTGCTAATAAATTCCCTCCTGGGCCTGAGCACTGAAGCCAAGTGGCCAATAAGTAGCAATTGTCTTGTGCACTAGCTTTTAGCATTGCATCAGAGAAGCACTCAACACCTTGCCTAAGGTTCTTAGTGTAATTGAGGTTGGCTGGGGATGGGGGTTGGTACCAGTGGGTATGAGGAATTGATATCTGCAGATGGACCACAATGTATTGTTGTAGCAGCTGATCATATGTTTGTAGAGGAGGGATGTGTGCGTGGGCAGTAAAGTCAGTATTACCTGTAGATACTTAGGAACTTTAAGGGCTAAGGAAGGGCTATTACTGCAGCTGGAAGATTTCAGCAGGTTGGCCAGTTCTGAAGTTTTTACATGGTCTAGATTGTTCACATTTTGAGAGTCAGAACTGTGAAGGGTGTGGTTACATTGTTTTCTTTTTTGAGGAAAAATTTCTTTGTAGTGTCTACATATCTGCACATCTTTTCTAGCATCCTGGAGTCTTCTTAGGGAGACTGTATTTTTTCCAGGTATCTGATATCTTATCACATTACTTATTACTGCCCTGTCATAGAAAGATATCAACATTCTAGTAAGAGTTTAGCCTGGATGTCTATGCAGAGCAAATGGATTCATCCATATCTGTTGCTTGTTCTGAGACGCCATCTCTTTACCTCAAGGACTGAGAGTAAAGATACAGCAGGTCTATTGGCATTCTATGGAAATTACCCATCATTCCCCTGACACTCTACAGCAGGGGATCTTAATCCAAGATCTACAAACTTGTTAAAAAATAATTGGAAAACAATATTTCTATATAATTGGTTTCCTTTGTATTCTTATGTTTTTACTTTATGCATTTAAACCATTATTCTGATAAGGGGTCCACAGGTTTCATCAGATTGGCAAAGATGTCCATGACACACAAAAAGCTTAAGAATTCTTGCTTCTGGAGGCAGAGTTTGCAGGCAGAGCTCCTGGGGTTGGGGGGTAGGGAGGGCCTCACATCAAGACCTCAGGCCTGCCTCAGCACTCCGGGTGAAACAGGAAGACCCTAGAGCAGCCTGGGATCACCAAGCACTGAACTTGCCTCTGCTCTAGCTCAGATGAGGAGATCTCCCCTCCCCCACACTTAACAAGCTAGCTCCAAGGCTAATCCAGGGAAACATGAACAGAATTCACCTTTGCTTTCTCACAACAGCCAGCTCAGTACCAGTTTCTTTAGCTTGTAGCTGAAAGAACCAGAGGCCAAAACACACAAAGCCTCACCATCATGAGTAAGAAGCAAAGGAAGAAGGAAAATATCATGGAATCTTTCTATGGGGACAAGGACCAAAACACAAATACCAAAGAGATCAGTATTGAGGCTATACTCCCATATGAAACTTCAGAAGGAATTACAAACTGGTTGCATGCACAAAATGGTCACATGCACAAAGTGTACTCTTTGAAGAGCTGAAGAAGGAAATAGAAGAAAAACTGGCCAATAATTTTAAAAGTATGAAAAAATAATTCACTGAAGAGAACTGATCTTTTTAAAAAGGAAAATTGAACAAATGGTAAAGGAAGTACAAAACCTAACTGGGAAAATTGGATAAATGGAAAAGGAAGTACAAAGACTAGCTGGAGAAAATTCCTTAAAAGGAATAATTGGACAGATGGAAAAGGAGATGCAAAAGTTAACTGAAGAAAACAATTTGATAAAAATTAGAATTGGGCAAGTAGAACCTAATGACTCTGTGAGACATCAGGCATCAGTCAAACAAAATCTAAAGAATGAAAAAATAGAAGAAAATGCAAAATATCTAATTGGAAAAACAACTGACCTCAAAAATAGATCCAGGAGAGAAAATTTAAGAATCATTGGCCTACCAGAAAACCATGACAAAAAAAAGAGCCTGAACAATATCTTCCAAGAAATCATCAAGGAAAACTGCCCAGAAGTGCTAGATCCAGAGGGCAAAATAGTCATCAAAAGAATCCACCATTCACTTCCCAAAAGGGATCCCAAACTAAAAACACCAAGAAATATTGTTGCCAAATTCCACAACTATCAAATGAAGGAGAAAATACTACAGGCAGCCAGAAAGAAACCATTCAAATATTGAGGAGCTACAGTCAGGATCACACAGGACCTTGCAGCTTTTATATTAAAAGATTGAAGGACTTGGAAAATGATATTCTGTAAGGCAAAGGACCTGGGACTACAACCAAGGATAAATTACCCAGAAAAGTTCAGCATAACATTTCAGGAAAAGAAATGGACATTCAATGAAACAAGGGATTTCCAGATCTTCCTGATAAAAAAAGGTCAGAACTCAAAAGAAAATTTGATCTTCAAATGCAGACCTCAAGAGAAGCATAAAAAAAATAAACAAGGGAAAAGAAAAACTTGTTGCTCAATTTAGGCAAACTATTTACCTCCCTATAAGGGAAGATGATACTTGTTAATCTTGTGAATTGCATATCTATTATGAAATATAAAAGGGATATACATAGGGGGAGCAGGTAGATGTAAAGTAAATGATGTGATGATAAAAATGTGATTTAAGCATGCAAAGGGATTGTATCAGGAAATGTGAAAAGAAGGAAGCAGAAAATGGTAAATTACATCACAGGAAGAAGTATAAAATTATATTACAGTAGAGGGAAAGAGGGGAGGGAGATGAGTATTGTATGAGAGGTACTTTTATCTGATTTGGTTCAAGGAGGGAACAACAAACTTAAGTATATAAATCTAACTAGCTGTATAGGCAGTAGGAGGGAAAGGGGGAAAGAAAGGGAAGGGGAGGCTAAAAGGGAGGGAAGAAATAGTAAGGGTAAAGGGGAGTAAAAGGGAGGGGAGCTGAAAGAAGGAAGGGAAGACTACAGGAGGTGGTGGTCAAAAATTAAAACTCTATTGTGGAGGGGAAAGGAGAACTAAAAGCACAAATGCTGGGAAAGAGGATGGAGGGAAAGACACAGATAGTAATCATAGCTGTGAATGTGAATGGGATGAGCTCTCCCATGAAACAGAGGTGGATACTAGAATGAATTAAAGTCATAATTCAACAATATGTTGTTTATAAGAAACACATTTGAAATGGGGGAATACACACAGGGTAAATGTAAAAGGTTGGAGCAGAATATATTGTGCTTGAGCTTATTAAGAAAGGCAAGGGTAGCAATCCTAGTCTCAAACAAAGCAAAAGTAGAAATAGATCTAATCAAAAGAGATAAGAAAGGAAACTATATCCTCCTGCTAAAAGGTACCATAGAGGAGAAGTTAAGGGAGATACAGGAAGAAATAGACAGAAAAACTATGCTAGTGGGGGACCTCCATCTCCCCTTGTCTGAACTTGATAAATCTAACATTAAAATAAACAAGAAAGAAGTTAAGGAGATGAATAAAACTCTGGATAATGTAGATATGATAGATCTCTGGAGAAAATTGAATGGGAATAGAAAGGAATACACCTTTTTCTCAGTGGTATATGGCACATATACGAAAATTTGCCATGTACTAGGGCATAAAAACTTCACAATCCAATGCAGAAAGGCAGAGATAGTCAATGCATACTTCTCAGATCATAATGCAATAAAAATTATATGTAATAAAAGGCTAAGGAAAGATAGACCAAAAATTAATTGGAAACTAAATAATCTAATCCTAAAGAAGAAATGGGTTAAACAACAAATCATAGAAAAAAATCAATAACTTCATCCAAGAAAATGACAATAATAAGACAACCTACCAAATCTTATGGGATACTGCAAAAGCAGTTTTTAGGGGAAGCTTTGTACCTTTGATGCCTATGTAAAGAAAACAGAGAAAGGAGATTCAATAAGTTGGGCATGAAGCAAAAATTGAAAATCCCCAAGCAAATGCCAAATTAGAAATACTAAAAACCAAAGGAGAGATTAATAAAATTGAAATTAAGAAAATTATTGGACTAATAATAAAACTATGAGTTGGTTTTATGAAAAAAAAACAATAAAATTGATAAACCTTTGGTCAATTTGATTTTAAAAAATAAAGAAGAAAACCAAATTCCAAATATCAAAAATGAAAGGGGTGAACTCACCTCCAATGAGGAGGAAATTAAACCAATAACTAAAAATTCCTTTGCTCAACTTTATGCCCATAAATTCAACAATCTAAGTGAGATGGATGATTATTTTAAAAAATATATAAATTGCCCAGATTAACAGAAGAGGAAATTGAATACTTAAATAACTCCATCTCATAAAAAGAAATTAAACAAGCCATCAATGAACTCCCTAGGGAAAAAAATCTCCAAGGCCAAATGAATTTACAAGTAAATTCTATCAAACATTTAAAGAACAGTTGATTTTAATACTATAGAGACTATTTGGGAAAATTGGCGAAGAAGGAGTTCCTCCCAAATTCTTTTTATGATACAAATATGGTTCTGATACCTAAACCAATAAGAGCCAACACAGAGAAGGAAAATTATAGACCGATTTCTCTAATAAATATAGATGCAAAAACTTTAAATAAGATTTTAGCAAAAAGAATACAGCAACTTATCACAAGAATAATACACAATGATCAGGTAGGATTCATGCCAGGATTCATGCCAGGAATGCAGGGCTGGTCTGATATTAGGAAAACTATTAGCATTATTGATCATATCAACAGCAAACCTAACAGAAACCACTTGATTATCTCAGTAGGTGCAGGAAAAACTTTTGACAAAATACAACACCCATTCCTATTAAAAACACTGGAGAATATAGGAATAAAGGGAACTTTCCATAAAATAATGAGTATCTACCTACAACCTTCAGCAAGCATTAAATGCAATGGAGATAAGCTAGATGTATTTCTAGTAAGATCAGGAGTCAAACAAGAATGTCCATTATCACCACTATTATTCAATATGGTACTAGAAATGTTAATTGTAGCAATAAGAGAAGAAAAAGAAATTGAAGGAATTAGGCAAATAGAACAGGCAAAGAAGAAACTAAGTTATCACTCTTTGCAGATGATATGATGATACACTTAGAGAATCCCAGAGATTCAAGTAAAAAACTATTTGAAATAATAAACAACTTGGGCAAAGTTGCAGGTTACCAAATAAACCCGCACAAATCTTCTGCATTTCTATATATTAGTAACAAAGCCCAACTGCAAGAGATAGAAAGGGAAATCTCATTTAAAGCTAGGGAAGATCTTATAAAATATTTGGGAGTCTACTGCCAAAGCAAATCCAGGGGCTATATGAAGAAAATTACAAGATACTTTTTGCACAAATAAAGTCATATATAAGTACGTGGAAAAATATCAGTTGGTTGTGGGTAGGCTGAGTCAATATAATAAAAATCACAATTCTACCTAAATTAATTTGCTTATTTAGTGCCATACAAATCAAACTATCAGATCATTATTTTCTAGAGCTGGAAAAAAATAACATCAAAATTCATCTGGAAGAACAAAAGTTCCAGAATATCAAGGGAAGTCATGAAAAGAAATGCTAGGGAAGGTGGCCTGACTCTACCAGATCTCAAATTATATTATAAAGCAGCAATTATCAAAACCATTTGGTACTGGCTAATAAATAGAAGAGTAGACCAGTGGAATATACTAGGTACTCAAGACACAGTAGTCCATGAGTATGACAATCTACTGTCTGATAAACCCAGGGACCCCAGCTTCTGGGATAAGAACTAACTGATAAAAATTGCTGGGAAAACTGAATAACAGTGTGCTGGAAACTAGTCATAGACCAATGCCTGACACTGTACACAAGAATAAAGTCCAAATGGGGACACAATCTAGGTATAAAGATTGATACTATAAACAAACTGGTGGAGCAAGAAATAGTATATTTGTCAGATTTATGGAGAAGGGAAGAATTTTTGACTAAACAAGAGATAGAAAGCATTATGAAGTGTAAAATGGACAATTTTGATTATATGAAACTGAAAAGTTTTTGCAAAACCAAACCCAATGCAACCAAGATTAGGAGGGAAATAGAAAACTGGGAAAGAATTTTCGCAACTAGTGTCTGTGATAAAGGCCTCATTTCTAAAATATATAGAAAACTGAGTCAAATGTACAAAAATGCAAGTCATTCCCCAATTGATAAATGGTCAAAGGATATGAACAGGCAGTTTTCAGAGGAAGAAATTAAAGATGTCTACAGTCACATGAAAAAATGCTCTAAATCACTATTGATTAGAGAGATGCAAATCAAAATCTGAGATACCACATCACACCTATCACATTGGTTAACATGACAAAACAGGAAGATGATAAATGTTGGAGAAGATGTGGGAGCGTTGGAACACTAATTTATTGTTGGTGGAGCTGTGAGTTGATCCAACTATTCTGGAGAGCAATTTGGAAATATACCCAAAGGGCTACAAAAATATGCATACTCTTTGACCCAGCAATACTGCTTCTAGGTATGTATCTCCAAGAGATCCTAAAAATGCGAAAGGGTCCCACATGTATAAAAATATTTATAGCAGCTCTCTTTGTGGTGGCCAAAAACTGGAAATCAAGGGGATGCCCATCAATTGGGGAATGGCTAATAAATTATGGTATATGAATGTAATGGAATACTACTGTGTTATGAGAAATGATGAACAAGAAGACTTCAGAAAAGCCTGAAAAGATTTATGATCTGATGCTGAGGGAAAGGAGTAGAACCAGGAGAACTTTGTAGCCAGCAACAACCATTGTGTGCGAAGAATTTTTCTGTTAAATTTAAAACTTCATTGCAATTCAAGGACTTAAAAAATTCCCAATGGTCTTTTAAGGCAAAATGCCTTCCACATCCAGAATTGGAATTTAATTGCAGAATGTAGAACTTCTTTAGTATAACATTTTGCTTTGTTATATGATTTCTCCCATTCATTTTAATTCTTCTATGCAACATGAATATGGTGAAAATGTATTTAATAGGAATGTATGTGTAGAACCCTATATAAAATTGTATGCTGTCTCGGGGAGGGAGGGAAAAATCTAAGTTATATGGTAGTGACTGTAGAACATTGAAAATAAATTTAAAAAAATAATAAATTAAAAAATACATTTTATGCTATTTTTCTTTCCTTTCATTATCCCACTCTTTGAGGAAACTTGCAAATTAGTTTCTAAGCACTTTTAAAAATTGTCATCTTCAAAATGGATTCTTTCAGTATTTATTTTGTTGGGTCTACCTGCATTTCCTAACTTTATTTTTGAGTTCAATTTCCATTTCCTCATATGGACTAACAGGACCTGAAGTACAATACTAGAGCACCAATTAGGTAGTATCACTGTTGTTTGTGAAAATAGATTATTTTAGAAATACCAATAATTGTTTTATATCTACTTGTTCTTCTAGTTCCATCTATACTCTAGGGATTGATATGGGTTTGTTTTGATCTTATGCTAAGGTTTCTTCAGATGCATTTTTCTCTCTCTCTTCTTTTTTTCTCTGATTCGTAAGAAAATACTCTTGGTGATTTTGATAGTCTTCCCCAATGCTTGCTAATAAACATACTCTAACTTGATGTAACTTATTGTTACTTGCCATATCTCTGTACTTAACAAGGAGATCAAGTGCTTGCTGTCTTGCTGCAGTGATTATTGGTTAAATATTGGTTAAACATCTCTAAAAGTGATAATATTCAGAATCTATGTCTTTACTTTAATCTATGTCCCATTGTTTAGAATCAACATCTTGTTTATATTAGTTGAATTGACGCTGTTATAATTTCTTATAGTGCCTGCTTCTCAGCTGTATCCTTTTTTAGTTTAATTAAAACTAAAAAAAAATAAAAAGTTAATATTAGCTTTTGCTCTAACCAATAGATGATATGCCTACACAGAGAGTAGATTTTAAAATTACTCCTACTTTTATCATTGGAAATTATTTCCTATCTATTAAGATGTAATCAATTTCAATTTGGGGGGTAATTTTGTTCATGTTCAATGCTTTGTAATGTATTTTTTGAAGAAAATATGCACAATATTGATATGTCTTCTGAATAATCAACAAGCCTTTGACCTTTTTCATTCCTTTTTTTTTAATTTCACCTATCCTCTGTAATCTTTTTTAAATTTATTTATTTATTTAGCTTTTTACATTCATTTTCACAAATTTTTGGGTTCCAAATTTTCTCCCCTTTTATCCCCTCCCCCCACCCCAATACCCCATGCAATCTAATTTTCCCTATCTCCAATCTGCCCTCTCTTCTGTCATCTCTCCCTTCTCTTGTCTCCATCTTCTCTTTTCTCCTGTAGGGCCAGATGACTTTCTATTCCTCCTTAACTGTATGTCTTCTTTCCTAGTTGCAACAACAATACTAAACAGTTGTTCCTAAAACTTTGAGTTCCAAATTCTCCCCATCCCTCCCTCCCCACCCATTCCCTTTGGGAAGGCAGGCAATTCAATATAGGCCATATCTGTGTAGTTTTGCCAATGACCTCCCTGATAGTCGTGTTGTGTAAGACTAACTGGATTACCATCCCTCCTAACCTGCCCCTCATTGTTTCTCTTCTGTCTTTTGATCCTGTCCCTCCCCAAGTGTTGACTTCAGATTGCTCCCTCCTCCCTTTGCCCTCCCTTCCATCATCCCCCCCCTTGCAATATCTCTTTCTCCCCCACTTTCTTATACTGTAAGATAGGTTTTCATACCAAAATGAGTGTGCATTTCACTCCTTCGTTTAGTCAAATGTGATGAGGGTAAACTTCTTGGTTTTTTTTTTTTCTCAGCTCTCCTCTTTTTCCCTCCACTAAGAAAAACTCCTACCTGCCTCTTAAATGACATATAGTTACCCCCTTCCCTTTCCCTCCCCCTACATTTCTCTCTCACCATTTACCCTAGTTTCTTTTAAGGTATGGTCCCATCCTATTCAGTTCAATCTGTGCTCTCTGTCTCTGTATGTGTGTGCATATGTGTATGTGTGTGCATGCGTGTACATGTGTGTGTGTGGTCCAACCAACTACCCAGATACTGAAAAGTTTTAAGAGTTACAAATATTGTCTTCCCATGTAGGAATGTAAACAGTTCACTCATGGTTAAGTCCCTTAAGACTTCTCTTTGCTGTTTACTTTTTCATGCTTCTTCTCATTCTTGTGTTTGAAAGTCAAATTTTCTTTTCAGCTCTGGTTTTTTCATCAAGAATGATTGAAAGTCCTCTGTCTCATTGAAAGACCATATCTTCCCTTGAAGTATTATACTCAGTTTAGCTGGGTAGGTGATTCTTGGTTTGAGTCCTAGTTCCTTTGCCTTCTGGAATATCCTATTCCACGCCCTTCGATCCCTTAATGTAGAAGCTGCTAGATCTTGGGTTATCCTGATTGTATTTCCACAGTACTGGAATTGTTTCTTTCTAGCTGCTTGCAAGATTTTTTCCTTGAGCTGGGAGTTCTGGAATTTGGCCACAATGTTCCTAGGAGTTTCTCTTTTTGGATCTCTTTCAGGTGGTGATCGATGGATTCTTTCAATACTTATTTTGTCCTCTGGTTCTAGAATGTCAGGGCAGTTTTCCTTGATAATTTCATGGAAGATGATGTCTAGGCTCTTTTTTTGATCATGACTTTCAGGTAGTCCCATAATTTTTAAATTGTCTCTCCTGGATCTATTTTCCAGGTCAGTTGTTTTTCCCATGAGATATTTCACATTCTCTTCCATTTTTTCATTCTTTTGGTTTTGTTTGGTGATTTCTTGGTTTCTCATAAAGTCATTAGACTCCATCTGTTCCATTCTAATTTTGAGAGAGCTATTAAATTCAGTGAGCTTTTGAGCCTCTTTTTCCATTTGGCTCATTCTGCTTTTGAAAGCATTCTTCTCCTCATTGGCTTTTTGAACCTCCTTTGCCAATTGGGTGAGCCTATTTTTCAAGGTGTTAATTTCCTCAGCATTTTTTTGGGTCTCCTTTACCAAGGTATTGACCTGTTTTTCATACTTTTGTTGCATCTCTGACATTTCTCTTCCCAGTTTTTCCTCCACCTGCCTAACTTGCTTTTCAAAATCCTTTGTGAGCTCTTCCAGGGCCTGAGCCCACCCACCACCCCCCTGGGGTGTCTGGGGTACTGAGGCCCCGCCCTCCACGTCTTTCCCTGATGGCAAGAATACGTCCTCATCTTCGTCAGATCCGAAGGTTGGGATCATTTGCATTTGTTGGAAAAAACTCTCTAAAGTCTTATTTTTCTTCCCTTTTCTAGGCATTTTCCCAGCCAGTTTACTTGACTTCTGAGATTCCTTTCCACCCCCGCCTGGATCCGCCCAGCTAGTGCTTGGCCTCTGAGATTTAAATGGGCTTTCCTCCTGCTGGCTGTCAATCAGTGAGCTTTAGTTCAGGTGCTGGGGTGGGGCCAGGGCTGCCTCCGAGACTGATCCCTCGGGGGCTTTATGCAGAGACTTTCAGGAATGGAACGGGTAGGGGCGGGGTGGGGGGCCCGCCTCCCAAATCCCGCTCCTTTGGGGGCTTTAAACAAGAGCCTTCAGTAACAGAGCGGGGTGGGGGCAGGGCCGTCTCCCAGGCTCAGCTCCGTCAGGTTTTATGCGGGAATCTTCCGTAATGAAGATCCTGCCTGCTGTTGGGGGATTCCTGAGTCTTGGGCCGCTGCCGCCTCAGCCGCCACCCACACCTCTGCCTCCGCCGCTTCCTGCCCCCGTCCCTGCCTCCGCAGCTTCCTCCCGAGGGGGCCCGAGTCACGGAGACGCCCCGCTTCCCCTCTCCTCCAGCCCGGCTTTCTTTCTCACTGACCTGTAGCTTCTGTGGGCGGAGGGACTTTCCCGGCTGCTGGAGCTTCCGTCTCTGAAGCCTGCTCGGATCAGCTTCTCTGCGGCCTCGGCCAGGGCAGCGCTGGGGGTCGGGTTTACTTTCCAGGGTGCGCCGGACCCTGGGGATGGGTCTTCAGGGCTCCCTGGAACGGAAATCTCTTCCACTCTGCTTCTGCACACCTTGTATTCACCCAGAAGCTATGGGGGACTCTTTTTACATTAATTCTATGGGCTTTGGTTTCGGAGCTCATAAACGTGCGTCCTTCTACTCTGCCATCTTGGCTCCGCCCCCCCCTTTTTCATTCCTTAATCATAAATTGTATTTTCCAACTTTTTTTTACCATCATCCCCTGTGCCCATTTCACATGAGTGAAATCATTGAGTATGAACGTATATTTGATTCATTTTGAAGAATATTGTTGAGGTCTTCATAGAATTTCTCTTCAACTAATATGAATAAATTACAACTGTTCTCATGGTGTTCAAAATGCTGAAATGTTCATCATGAGCACTATAACACTGATGAACAAGTTGCTCATGCAATATCATGCCTTGTTTCTCTAAGCCACCACTTCACCAACTCCTTGATTTTCCCCTCTGAGAGAAATATGAATCTACTTTCCTTTTGTGTTTTCAGATTCTCTACGTCTTCCATTTCCATTAACACAAAAATCTCAATATGAATGAAATTTTGTTCATCTATTACTCTCATCCACTTGCTGTCCATGGTACAAAGATTACATATTTAGAATAAGATAAAGGTTTCTAGAAGGTTCTAAAATTGTATAACTCAAAGAAAACTCTGCCTTCTTTCCAAAACTCTACTCCAGTCACCATGGAAATAGAATAAGGCTGCACAAGACTAAGGGTTAAGGTATAATTTTCTCTATTTCATGGGTTATCATGGCCAACGAATCCATCCTCTAGTAACCAGACTGTTGATGATGAGCTCTTCCTACTTAGCAAGGTTAATCCTATGAAAACAGATGCAGTCTTTTATTGGAACCATGCTCAAAAGATCTTTTCAACCTGGTAGAGGTTGTATTTCACTGGCAAAAATCTTTCAGAGCCAGAAGTCACCTACATAATACAAAAGATTGTGGACTAAAACTGGCAAAATCCACATTGACACAATAATCAAAACTGCTAATATTTATAAAACCTTTTTGAGGTTTGAAAATCACTTTACATGTATTATCTCATTTTACCCAAACACCATTGTGCAGTAAATACCATGATTGCAATCACTGCCATTTTGTAGATGAGGTTCCAAAAATCAATATGATTTGCTCATGGTTACATAGCTAATAAGTGTTGGAAGCAAGATTCAAATCCAAATCTCTTTGACTTCACATTCAGCATGTGTTCTACTGCTGCAAAATGATCTGCCAAAGCCTCCAAAGCTGTTTCTTTACGCTGTGAATCAGGTAAAATATATTTTATTATTTCCATTTTACAGATGAGAAAACTGAATTTCAGAGATGTTAAATGACTTGCCCATGATCACAAAGCTAATAGAAGTCAGAGATGGGAATTGTTTTGTCTTAGCACTCTTCTAACTAGAAATCAGGTAAGTGGAGAGGTCAGAATATTAGACTTAGGGTCAGGAAGATCTGAGTTCAAATTCTAACTCAGACACTTATTAGCTGAGCGATACTGAGCTAGTCACTTAAACTCTCTCAGCACTAGTTTCCTCTTTAGTAAATGGGGATAATATCATCTACTTCACAAAGTGCTTATAAGAATCAAGTGAAATTAAATAACACACGTAAAATGCTTTATCAACCTGAAAGTACTATATAATAATTACTACTACACCTTTTCCTCCTCTCTCACTACTACTATACCTACTACCACTACACTTAGCACTACTACTACCACTACTACTGTTATCATGATGGGCCTTATCTTCTCTGTTCCTGGTAGAGCAAAAGAACATGGTTGAGGTTTCTTTAGACCAAAGATTCTAAAGTGTGTGTGTGTGTGTGTGTGTGTGTGTGTGTGTGTGTGCACGCATGATGGACTTCTTTGATAGTCTAGTAAAACCTATGGAACCCTTGCTCAGATAATATTTTAAAATATAATACAATACCTAAGATTACGCAGGAAACCATTGATACTGAAATATAGTTTCCAAATGCCAAAAACAACATCTACGACACATAGATCACAGGTTAAGAACCCTTGCTCTGGACTGCAATTGCTTTTCCCTGATAGGAGCTAAGGAGCTGTTCTGAGATGGCCAAATTATAGGAAGTGGCTCAAGATAAGGAATAGTGATACCAGATTAGTAAGTCTTGACTTATTTCCATGAGTGTGATTATGGCACATTTATTTTTAAAAAGAAGTGAAAACTGCTAGAAAGAAGGCATTGCTCTTATAGAAACTCTAGTTTTAACAATAATTTTGGGGGAAGGGGATCATGAAACTTCCCTAAGTTTTCTAAAAACAAATGACATTTACTTTGCCTAGAGAAAAAGAAAATGTATGCCACCAGCCAATTTTAAGAACAGGGACTTAAAGGGGCATAATTAAATCAAATAAATAGAGTTAGTTTTCACCATTCCAAGGAGGCTGATGACTACTGCTCTCTACACCCTCTTGGGTCTTGGCCGACCTTGAGCCCCTGATGTATAACAGGAGGCACAAATCAACCAGCCATATGACATCATCCAAAAAGAGCACAGTTGAAAGGTCACACTGACAGATGTTCTACATTATGAGTAGAGTTGGATGAACTCATTATGCCTAATGGGAATGAATTTATGACATTATTGACATAATTGTACCAATAAAAATAGATTTAAACCATAGAATGATCCCATTGCACAGAGTTCTGGAATCTCTTAACATAATTCTAAGAGAAATTACTTTTGGATAATTGGCACCTTCTGTCATTCTGGTGACATTTGTATTGTGTGTTGCTGTTGAATAATAATCAATTCTTGATTATATGCCTCATTGTGGAAGATCAACGGTGTAGGTAATCCAAAACAATGAATAGTGCTCAAAATCACATATGTTTGATTTGAGAATAAATGTATTCATTCTATCAGAATTTTTTAGGTACGTGATACTGTTTGGTACCACGAGGGATGCAACAGAAAGAGAGGACAGGATTTTCCAGAATCTTCAACCAAACTGCAAAATGTATTTGGGGAGACAAGATGAACATTCATGGTAAAAACTAGATCTGAATATTCTATGGTAACATATGTGAAAACAAGAGCAATTACACAATGGACATTATAGAAAACAACTGGGAGTCAGGATCCTAATATGTGAGAGTTAAAAAGTACTTTTGAGATCAGGTAGTCTACCCTTTGCATTTTGTAAATGAGGAAATGGGGTCCCAGAGCTTAAAACTGACTTGTGCAGAGGTGAGAGGATTTATTTGAATTCTACGATTGACTTAGTCTGTAACATTGGTAAGTTGTTTCGATTCAAATCAACAAGGGATTTACCCAGATACACAAGAGGAATAATTACCATGCTTCTACCCTGCTGGGAACCTTCTAAGGATTAATGAGATGGAATCTGGAAATTCCTGTAGTTTGTAGGAAAAGAAGAAATGGGGGAAAATAGGAGAAGAAATACCATTAACTAAACAATCCTTAGTTGACCATCACACGATTAGTGTGTGATGTTTCATATTTTAAGTAGTTTTACTTGTTTTCCAATGAACTTATAATCTTTGCCCACTCATAATAAAAAGGGCATTTTTAAATGACTGAAATTTTTGACAGTGTTTAAATTTCCTACCTCCCCACATATTCCTTTCACTCCCCC
Organism: Bettongia penicillata ogilbyi; assembly: GCA_023548195.1. NCBI lineage: Eukaryota > Metazoa > Chordata > Mammalia > Diprotodontia > Potoroidae > Bettongia > Bettongia penicillata. The sequence goes on from JAJHZJ010000378.1 coordinate 766,399, forward strand.
ATGTACATAACAAATACCTAACTAAGCTTCTCTGTCAAACAGGAAAAATGGAAGCCTAAAATGTAAGAATGCATCTAAACCCTTGTACTTGACACTGGCTTAGGCTGTGATCTCTCTTATGACAAAAACTGATGAATTACAGTCAAAGGAAAGCCTGTGCTAAATGTATGACATTCCTTCCATCTTAATAAAGACTTGAAGGATTTGAATGAGAATATTTTAGGATATCACTTTGTATTTTTGAATTAACCATTAAAGTGGCAAATCAAGTATCAACCAGAAAATTCAGAGAAACATTTGACTATTTCAAATAGAGTGAACCCCAAACTGGATGTCAAGAGAGTTGGATTTCTAGTTGGTGTTACCACTTGTTATCTGGGTGACTTTGGACAAATCATTTAGCCTTCTAAATCTCAGATTATTTATCTATAAAATGTACATGTTATTTTCATTACTTACATAAGATGATTGCTCATATAATAATAATAGTTAATATGTATGTAGAATCTACCCTGAGCTAGGCATTATGCTAAGCACTTGACAAATTTTACCTCATTCATTCCTAAAAACATTCCTTGGAAATAGATGATTGTACTATTTCAATTTTACAGATGAGGAATTTTAGATAAACAGAAGTTAAATGACTTGTCCAAGGTCACATGAATAGTAAATGTCAAATTTGAGGCCAAATTTGAACTTGGTTCTTCCCAACTTCAGTCCTAATGCTCTATCCACTATTACATCTAGTTTCTTGAAGTTTAAATAAGACAATTCTGTATCAACTGTTATAATCTATTTTTAATACAGTGCAATGAATGATGTTTTTAATAAAAAAGAACCATCATCATTATAATCATTATCATAGTTAATATGGGTGTGCATTTGTCACTTTAAAGTTTGTAAAGCCTTTTACATGTAATAACTCATTCTATCCTCCCAACATCCCTGGGAGATACTAGCCTTATTCCCATTTTACAGATCAGAAAATGGAAGCTGAGAAGCTTTAAGTGACTTGACCATAGTCACATAGCTTTAAGTTTCTAAGGTTGAAATCAAACTCAGGGTTTCCTAAATCCAGGATCATTGTTCTATGCACTGTGCTACCTAAGTTCTAACTTTAAAAGAAAAAGTAGATTTTTCCTGAAACCAGGTAAAGAAAGGGAACAGATTTGGATCAAAGAATCCACCAATTTTGAGCTGGAAAGGACCCATGAGACCATTGAGTTTGGAAACTGAGACCCAATGAGACTAAATAAATTACTCACACTCATACAGGCAGTAGGTCTCACAGGTGATATTTAAAGCCAGATCCTCTGAGTCCAGAATCTCTAAAACTTATATTATAGTTAGAGAAACCATTTTCTTTCCAGCCTCCATTTAATGCTAAAGGTGGCTTCTCCCACTTAGAGAATAGGTACATAGCCTTCTTAAGACATGTGTTTGAATCTACAGGGGTCCTTTTTTCCTTTCCATCTTGAACTTTGTGAGTCATGTTTGATTGTATTTCAAATTCTATATATTACAGCATGTGAACAAATAGGAGCTAGCCCTGCTGAAATGGCTGCAAAGGGTGACCTTTTGGCTTCCATTTTGTAAACATTTCAAGCATCAGATAGATAGAGAGATTCAGTTCAAGATGAGACTGGAAATATAGAATGGTGCCAGATTGTGGATGGCCTCAAATGATATTTAATGGAGTTGGACCTTTACTTACTAGAAAACAGGGAACCATTAAACTGCTTTGAGCTGAGGAGTGATAAAACCAGATCTATACACAAAGAAGATAAACCATGGTAAAATGTGAGCTGTCTTTAGTCTATCGCTGAAGAATTCTTCTGGTGGTGGGTTTTTTTTTCTTATAAGAAGCATGGTCTTATGGAGATCACTTCTGACAGTCAGAACTTGATTCTAAAACACTTGAACTCTAAACCTATGAGATTTCTGCCAATTTCTCAGGACAGCTGGTTTCCAAATAATGGTAATAAGAAATGGATTTTGCCCTAATCGAATTATGATCATTTTGAGGCTAGAGGTGCTGAAAAGTTCTTCTCTATTCCTCAGTGCCAAGAACTGGGTTGGCATAGAATTCACCAACAGGGTATGCTAGAAAGATAACTGGACTTATCAGAAAACCTGGTGTGAATCTTGGTTCTCCACTAATTTCATGTGACTTTGGGCAAGTCTCTTTACCTCTTTGAGTGTCTCAGTTTATTTACCTGTAAGATGAGAGAGTTGGATGAGACCAGTGCTCTTTAACCTGGGATCTATGAACTTAGTTTAAAAAAAAGTGATAGCTACATTTCAGCGTAATTGGTTTCTTTTGTAATGCCATGGTTTTTTTTTCTTTTATGCATTTAAAAACATTATTCTGAGAAGAGGTCTGTAGGCCCTACTAGACTGCCCAAGGGGTCTATAACATGCAAAAAAGGTTTAAGAATCTCTGGATGAGATGATCTTTATAGATCCTTTCCCACTCTCAAATTTTATAATTCTCTAAATGCTTGTGATTGACTGATACTTAAGTAGGAATAAAATAACAGCTTAGGTCACCTAATCCTATTCTTTGCATACTTCCCGTTAACTTTCTTCCTTATCCTTCCTAACATCACATCTAATTTCTCCTTGATTACCGGCAGTGAAGTTGCCTCAATCACATCCCTGGGGAGTCTATTTCATTTCCTAATTACTTTCTCTGCTTAGAACATTCCCATCATACTGTATCTAACCCAAATTTTCCCTCTGTAGCTTCAGGCCATTGCTCCTTAGCCTAACATCTTCTAAAACTATGAATAATTCCCTTGATTAATTTATATTGTTACCTCAGAGCTGTTTATACATTAAAATTACATCCCCTGAGTCTTATTTTTGCTACACTATATAAAAGTTTAACTCTCTCCATCTTTTCTCTCATATCTCATCTTTTAGTCCTTATATCTCTGTGACCTTTTTCAGGGTAACTTCTCTGATCTTTTTTCTTAACTAAAGTATGGAAATTGGATATTTTAGTCTTAATATGTTCACATAAAGGTACTCAGACACTACTGTGTCTTTTTTTCTATAAAAAAAAAACCCAGGAAGCTATGCATTTTAGAGGGGAACATCTTTTCTAGTGTTTGGGCTACCATGTATAACCCATATTTATATTTTTACAGGGCTCTCTGGGTTACAATGTACTTTTAAATTCATTATCTTGTAACATTTTGGACTTTCAATTCTTCAGCTGCTCATCTCCTTTAAGATCTTTCTATTCCAGCATGGCTATCCCTTACACAAATAATGTATTGAACTCAGTAATTCCACTGTGTATCCCCATACCCCACTCTCTCCCTTCTAAACTGAACCTATGATCTATAGAACCTTTCCTTAATACTGACTTTGCTTACCTTCCTATCCTTTCTTGGAACTCTGTTCAATAATTTCATTAATCTCTCAGCCATGCCTCATAACTCCTCATTTCCTTCATTTTCTACAATTTCTACCATGATCATCCTGAGTCCTGGATAATCTCCACCATCAGATCTCTCCATTTCCATTGTAAGGCTGTGGCATAATGAAATTGTAAAATCAGTTTCATCCATTCTAAGTTTACATTGCATAATTTCATCTGGGACCCAAATATTCTTTAGAAATCTTTAATTCATCTTATTGATTGAATGCAGAATAACCAAATTTTTTTTAACTAGAAGAGATGTTAGAGATTATCTAGTCTAATCTCTTCATAGATAAGGAAACACAGCGTCAGAGATATTAGATGATAAAGATCACATTGCACAGCCAGACTCTATCCCATTCCCCATAGCAACTTCCATACCTTTTATCCTCTTTCTTTTGTCCCTGTGCTCCACTTCACTTTCTTAATTTAAGAGCAGATGATCTTTCAACATAAATTTTTGGGAAGATTAAGGCTTGCTGTCACACTCTCCTCAATTCTTCTCTACACTTTGATTTTTGTTTGTTCTATCCATCTTTTTTCTTCTCAAATCTCTTCTCCATTTCTGTCATTCCACCACCTACCTTCTCAGCATCTTTTCTTGAGTGCTAAATACTGGAGGGAGAAGTTACAAAACCAAGTCATATGAGTCCACGAATAATTCATCTTATCTAATCTCATATCAGTCCTTTATGTTTTGAAGTAATCCTCCAACTCTTCCTTGATCCATGCTATCACATGTTTCACATCACAAATTTTCCTCCCCTACTTTCCTCCCCTACTTGCCCTCTAGTCACACCCACCTCAGGAGACAAACGTGGCTTCTCTTTGAGTGAGCAAATCAAGTTCATTCAACATGAGCTCCTTTTCCCTTATTCTACATTGAAAAACCTTTCTTTATCATTACCCATCCTCTCTTCCTTTGCTCTAGTCTTTGAAGAAGATGCTACCCTTCTCCTTCACAAAAGTAAACCCTCTGTTTTTTACTTCAGTCTCATTCCTTACTATCTTCTATATCCTTTAGTTTTTTCTCTAATGGTTCCTTTCAGACTCCCTTCAGATATGCTTAGGGTTTCCTCATCTTAAGACAAACAAAAACTTCAAACCCTTACCCTGACATTGTTATTGCCTTCAGATGTCATTCCATATCTATCCTCTATTTCACTGCCAAACTCTTAAGAAGACACATCTTCAATGATTGCATAAACTTCCAAGCCACAAAATCATCTGTCAACCCCCAGCAATTTGGCTTCTGAACCCACCTTCTACTGAAATTGATACTCAAAAGTTATTTTTTCTTAACTACTAAATATTTTTGTGATCCTCACCCTCTTTGATCCCCACAATTTCTGACAACGTTGATCTCTCTCTTCTTCCCCCCACCCCTTTAGCCCCATGTCATTGTTCTTTCCAGATTCTCTTTCTACTTGTCTGACCAATGCTTCTCACACACTTCCTGGAACCACATTTATCTCCTATCTCTTAATCATAGGTGTTCTTCAGGGCTCTATCTTTGACCTTCTCTAACTTCTCTATCTTCTGTCCCTTTGCTCCACTAGATTAAGTGATTATTTTAATACAGATGATCATCTAATCCAAGGATGGGGAATCTGTAGCTTCAGGGACAAATGTGGCTCTCTAGGTCCTCAAGTGGGGCTCTGTGATTGACTCCAGACTTCACAGAACAAATCCTCTTAATAAAAGTATTATTTCTGTAAAACTTGGACTCAGTCAAAAGGCTGTACCCAAGGACTTAGAAGGCCATATGAGGGGTTCCCTACCCCTGGAAAGCAATACATTTAGCCTTAATATCTCTCCAAAACTCCAGTCTTGTCTTGGTACCTGCCCCTGGACATCTACACTTTGATTATTAGCATTTCAAACATAATACATCAAAAAGAAATTCATATTCTTTATCAACATAGCCCTTCTCAAGATTTCCCTATTCCTTTTAAGAGGAATATTGTCCTTCTTCAACTAGAAATCATCCTTACCTCTTCTCATGCTTTTGGCCTCCTAGTCCCAATATACAATCATTTTCTAGTTCTCCCTCTGTAATATTTCCTGCACCTGTCCCTTTTTTCTCCACTCAGACACTGACCTAATATAAACCCTTCACTCACTTAGACTACAATAGCCTCATACTTGCTCCCCTTGTATCTTGTCTTCTCACCCAGAATTCATCTTCTACGTAGCTGACAAAATACTCTCCCTAATGAATAAGTATGAAAAAAATCACACTTTTAGGGGATAAAAATCCAGCATTTCCCCATGGTGCACTTCTTCTATTTCCCAGAGTTCCATCTCAGATGATCTTCTCCCTATCATCCACCTTCCCCTTATGCTGCTTGTCCCTAATGAAAATATTGTTTGTAAGAGTTCCAAGTCTTAGTCGTCTTAATTTCTCTACTAATGCAGAGAATCCTGCATATGAGCAGGTACTTAATAAATGGTTATTTGTTGAATGATCTAACTGGATTTTTATAGTAACTCTATAAGGGAAGGAGTATAGCTAATCTTATTTTACAGATGAGAAATCGAGGCTTATAGAGATTAATGACTTGACCTTCAGACACACAGTAGAACTGGAACTCAAAACCGGTTCTTAAATTTTAAGCCCAGTGGTTTTTCTACTAGATCAAATTGCCTAGTTATAATTTTACTATTAGTTGTAATTCAACTCACAAAATCCTAGAAAATCCTAGTAAGAAGACTCAGAACTGGTAAAGAAAGTGATATATTAGTCAATATGGAAAGCAGACATACATTTGTTGATGTTCTACACTATTTTCCTCACTGTACAAATATGTACATTTCCTAAAATGGAAGAAGGGGAGGATAGAGGATGAGATGGATTGATAATGCCATAGAAGCAATGGACATGAACTTGCGTAGACTTCAGGAGATAGTGGATAGAAGGGCCTGGTGTGCTGTGTTCCATGGACTCATGAACAACATTTCCTACTGAGTATGAAAAAATCATTTACCTCTTCCTTCTTCCTAAGAGGAAAATTGTACTATTTGATAATGTCCCAAAAGAGTCACTAGAAAGTCCAACTGTAGTAGATAAGCCTAGATCTCCCAGGGATGGGTGGCATGCCCCCACAAAAAAAAATAACCTTGAATACCAACAGACTCTTTTGTTGGGCCTCTCATACTCTTATGATATTTTGGTTTCTATTATAGCTATTTGCTTTTGTCTTACTTCCCCCTTTAAAGTTTAAGCTTCTCGACGTCAGGGAGAATATGTTATCAGAGCCATAACTGGAGTGGGGTTAAAGAGAACTGGAGGAACCAATGACTTTGGAAATCTAGAGCACTCCAACAGCAAATTCTTAGAAACTCTTTCTTCCATCATTAACTCCTCATAGTCTTGTTGTCAGAATCCAGTTCTACAATTCAGTAAACATTTATTTAATGCCTACTATATAAAGAGCAACATGATAGGTGCTTTTGTCCATATCCTTCCACAAATCCTTCACAGGAAAGATCTAATTAAGGCTTTCCTGACATTTCATGGATGCCAATAAAGCTCACCGGCTATCCATAGCTCATGCTTCACTTTCAATATATCAGTCCATTCAGTTTTGACTACAGCTCTGACTGATGGCTTCCTTTACCATTTCTTTTGTTTAGTTTTGGTTTGCAGTCTACTCATGCTCGCAATATACTTTTGTATTGCCTTTTGGGGAACCTCAACTTGAATTAGTATCCTATGACTTATAGCCAGATGGCATTACTGAAAGAAAATTGTTTCTAAAAAAGATGGACTTTTATTTCCAGGAGAAACTTGGGTCAGTTTCCCCCAAATAGTCCAGTTCTCTTTCCCTCTGTCTAGTTCAGGGCAAACTCATTGTCCATGGTGAATGTCTTTCCAAGATATGTGAAATTGAGGCAAAATTACTTGCTTAAGGTCATTTGGCAACAATAGTGACAACTTAGAGCAGTAAGAGCCAGACTTGGGATTTGAACCCAGGTCCTTTGACTCTAAATCATTATGCCATTCTGTTATCTAGAAGAACAAGACTAGATTAGAATTTTCTCCTTGTTCTGCAGAAATAATCAATTTACAGTTATTTGGACTACGTCCATTGATACAAGAAATAACATTTAGAAGGGAAAAAACTCTCATCAAGGGATGATAGACTATTTTTTTTAATGCTAGGGGAAAAATATTTTAATTTCCCTCAATCTACGTAATTAATATGTCCATATTAGAAATCAGTTATCTTTGATAATTACCATTGGTGATATGGCTCATAAACTGAACACCAGCCTTGCTAATGAACTGAATGAAATGTAATTTCTTGTTGTTCAAAGAGACGATCGACTCTAATCAGCAGTAAATTCAATCAAAACTTACTGACATCAATTGAAATCATATTAGAGTTTGTAAAAATAGAATAATTATACTCATCTAGTAAGTTACAGGTATTGTAACAACATGAAGACACTGGCATACTTAATAAATGCTAGAATCTGCCATTGCTATGTGAGCAGATGCAAAAACATATAATCTGCATAAATAAATTAGTGAGCAAGATGTATGTTTTCCACATAGCTCTTGAGTTTTGTGGGATTCAATTAATTCCTTTCTTTTAATTGAAGCATTCTTAATGACAGGTTGAAAAGATGGTCTATGCTGAGTCCTAGAAGCTAGCTAACCAGCACCTTTAGGTCGATCAGAGGTCCCCCACACTTGTTTATTTCCCCTTCTTTTATAGATTGACAATACAAAATAAAATCATAATTCTTTGCACCTGCATAATGGGTTAAATTTTATACAATTCTTACATTTTTAATTACCATGGTAACTCTGTACTAGTATTGCTCTTTCCATTTTGGCAGATGAAAAAAAAATGGGAGCTTTGAAAAGAGGAATGATTTGTCCCAGATCACATAGCTAGTGTAAGAACTGTCACTAGACTCCAGTTTTCTTTGGACCTAGGTTCATCTCTTTTTTTTTCCTTTTGATGAGGCAGTCAGGGTTAGTTGACTTTGCTAGGGTCGCAGAGCTAGTAAGTGTCAAGTATCTGAGGTCAGATTTAACTAGGATCCTTCTGACTGCAGGGCTGGTGCTCTATCCATTGCACCACCTAGCTCTTCCTATATAGATCTCTTTCAACAAAAGCCTATTCCCTACTTATGACATGGTGCTTCATACTTTGAAATTGTTTGTGTGTGTGTGTGTGTGTGTGTGTGTGTAAGTAAACACAAGTTAAGGGATAACTTAGCAATTTTAAGCTTTAATAGTGAAATAGCTTTGGTGAAATAGTTTTAAGCTTTAATAGTTTAAACCCACACTAAGACTTTTGAAACACTCTGTATATTATAGTGCTTTAAGGTTTCCAAATTACTTTCCTCTTGACAACCCTGTGAGGTAGGTAGCATAAAGCTTGCATAAAGTCATAAACTTTGGTCATATTACCTATTGTCAGAGCATGGTCTCCTTGAATCCAGTACTCTGTCCATTATAACAACACACCACTTCTGAATGATGAAACAAGGCTATTAAGGAGATGTGACCAAAGTGACTACAGCTGACTTCTTTCTTCCTGTCATACCACCACCTTGGTGACTTCACTGATCCCTAAGAAGAGAGTTTCTTCTTATCACAGAAGATGAAGTTGTTTTTTTTTCTTTCTCAACCACCCTCCCTTTCCCCAACCCCATGGTGCATGGTGGTCTCCTTTACGGATCTCTTGTAATTTGTGCAACAAATGGCATTATAGCTCCTACCTCAGTGCCTTTTGCATTGACTGACCTCAATGCTTAAAGTACTTTCCCTCTTCACTTCTATCTCTGAAAGTCTGGGCTTCCCTCACTACTTTGCTCAAGCTCTATATTCACTCCAAGCCAGGAGGGTCCAGAAACAGCCATTGAGTGGAGCTTGAGCAAGAACCCATTGTTGTTCATGAGTTTCATAGGATCTAAGGCTTTAGGGAAAATGAGAAGAAAGGAAGGAAAGAGAGGAAAGAAAGAAAAAGGTAAGAGAGAAAGAAAGAAATCTAGCCAGTAAACCCCAAGTTAAGCAGCTTCTGGCCATCAAAATTTACCTTCTTTTGCAGAGGAGAAGGAAGAGAAGAGGGAGAGGTTGAGAGAGAGGATGAGCTGAGTTACTCAGCTAGCTGGCCCCCATTCAGGCAGCTCGGTCTACTCACAGGTTGTGTTCATCCTTTCTTTTTGAAGAGGACCATGACATCAGAGAAATGATGACATGACTTGCACTTGACTTTGTTTTGAGTGAGTGAGGGCTGTGCAAGTCTCACTTTCTCCACCTGAGCCATCTCATGTATAAACTGTTTCTGGTCAAAACAACAACCCTGAGGCTCTTGCCCCTCCCAGCTTAATTAATTAACTAATTAATTTTATTTTTTGTTTAAAGGGGCCATCCCCTGACTACTTTTTAAGAAGGTCTATTCACTGAATGGGCATTACCTCACTTTAAGTGAGTACCTGAAAAGACCTTAGCCTAAAAGGCTAAGATCTCCCATTGCATCCTGGGCCATCTCCAGTCATCCTGATGAATATCTGGTCACTGGACCCAGATGGCTCAGGGGGAAGAAAGTGAGGCTGCTGATCTTGCACAGCCCTTCCTCACTCAAAACAAAGTCAAATACAAGTTATGTCATCATTTCTCTGATGTCATAATCCTCTTCAGAAACATAGGATGGACACAACAAGCTCTTTAAGCTACAGGAAGACTTTTCTCACTTCACCAGGCTGTTCTTAGTACCTTCCACAATTTAGTTACCTTGTATCTTGGTTGTATCTGTTTTCTAATAATCTATATAAATAGAGATTTTTCTTGTCCATTGGAATGTAAGCATCCTGAGGGCAGGGGATATTTTTCTTTTGTCTCTGTATTCCCAGTGCCTAGTTCAGTACCTGACACAAAGTAGGTTCTTAATAATGCTTGTTGATTTGTTGTATACCTTTGAACATTCTTCTATCATCTAAACTTCTTTTACAGGCTATGATTTTCTTTGTCACTTTCCAATTTTCCCTCCTTTTGAATTGTCCCTCTTAACTTGGAAAGTGGAGAGACATTTCTTGATCTCCTTTATCTTTTCCTCTGGAAGTGAGATCAATCTACACTTTGTGCATATATAAGCAGCTATTTGAGGCAGGGATGCAAACAATATAGATTCCACACAGGGATGTCTCCCTCTTCCTTTTCTCTCCCTCCACCTTTTCTTTCTTTTAAAGAGAGAGGAGGCCTGAGAATTTTTAAAGGCTAAGGGGAAGGAGAGAGTCATGAAGGGAGATTGAGGATTAATGAGAGGGAGAGAGTAATCGATTGGATGTGCTTTTGTAAAAGGTTAGAGGAGCTGAGATCAAGGACATGTGTGAAAGCATGTGTTAAGGCAGGATAAGAACTACATGATCCCATGAGACCAGAGCAAAAACGAGGAAAGGCTAAAGTAAGACCTGGAGAAATTTTGAGGTATGGAAGCTGGGAAACAGGAGTATACATGGGAGATGTCCTCAGGTTAGATACACTCACCAGGGAGAGTATAAATGAAACAATTATCAGTTTTGGGCGCGCAAGGGTATGCTTCTTCATATTTAACAATCAAATGGGATAATGTGTAAGAAGGTGTTTTGTAATCCTTAAATTGCTATATGTCTATTGTTTTGCTACCTTCCCCTTCTCCTCATAATGTTATATGAAAGAGTACAGTAAGGGCCCATATTCTCAAAGCTTTGGGGAAAGAATGGTGCCAGCCAGTAAATAATAAATTAACAGCCAATAGAGGAAATGACAGGCTCATGTAGGATTTGGGATTTGGACCTAAGCCACATACTGTCCAGAATTGGTTTCTATTTCCTCTGTGGGGTGCCAAAAATCAATCCATTCCTTTAATAGTCTGAACTCTCTTTCTCTTTCATTGTGTTCTCCTTTTGGTAAGAAACTTTGATAAAAGATATAGCACTGTTATAAATTAGTAAGGGAAATCAATAGCTTTTAATTTATTTATTTGATTTCTTTCTTTAAAAATAATTTCAATTCTTTTTTAAGTAGACTACAGCTAGCAAACCATTGAATATTGCTCTTCAGCTCACACTTAGTCATATAAATCTTCCTACAAGTTCATCTATCATGTCTCATTCTAGGAATTATTCAGTGTCTTTTAGGAGCTGGTATTAAAAAAGTCTTTTCCAATATTTTTCCTCACATCTTTCATATATATTAACTCTTGGGTGCCCAAAGCATATGCTACACATTAAGCCCCATCCTTGTCATGGAAAATGTGTTTTGATCTTTATAGATATGTTGGTATCTAATACAGTCATATAAATTTCAAGCTCTTCCAGCTTTGCTCTAGTGATCTGGGATGCCACCAGAAGCTTCTTGATAAAATAATGCCTTCTGTTGAGCAGTTGTGTATGGTTTATTTTCTGAATAACTCATATGAAATTTAATAGGAGGTTTTAAAGCCACATCTGATTTAAGTCTTACAAATTCTAGCTTTCTAGGAAGTTACTCTTGCCATATCAACCTTCTGGGTTCTAAGCCATGGGAGAGGAAATGTGTGTTTCCTCATGTTTATTAGCCTTTCTCTTCTAACAAAACCCATTAATAGTCTCTTAATAAAAGCAGTGATACATACTTAAAAAAACCCTCTCTCTCTCCCTTTTCCCTCTGTTCTTCCCTCTTTCTTTCTCACTCTCTTTTTCCTTTCCTCCCTCCCTCTCTCCCTTCCTCCCTTGTTAAAATTCAGTTCAATTAAACAAACATTTATTCCACATCTATGTACAAAGCCAAGGAATCCCTCTTACTCTCTTCCCTCCATCTCAAAGCCCCTTGACATCATCCCTTATTCTCTTGTTACTCAAGTCTCTGAAGACATGGTTTTTCACAATAAGGTCAACACCTCTTGAACCCATCCATTTCCATCATCTTCAGTAGATTCTATTTAAATTATCATCTTTTCTTTACTTGAATATTAATCACTCCCTATGTATTTATTACTTTCTTGCTATCTACAAACACACCTAGATATTCCTCATACTAACTAAACCAAACCAAATCACTTGACTCTTCTATGGTATAGTGTACTATGCTGTATTATATTATATTATAGTTTGTTGTACTATATTTGAAATTATGGTTTTAGACCTCTCCTCCCTTCCACAGCCAGATTCCTAGGAAAAAAGCTTTCTCCTCTTGCTTCATCCAATTCTTTGCCTCTTACTCAGTTCTTATCCATTAACTGAAACTACCCTTTTTAAGGCTAACAATGATCTAATTGCCAAATCTGATGTTTTTTTATTAACCCTCATCCTTCTGCTGTGTTTGACACTATTGAGTACTCTTTCCCACTCCCATTTTGCCCCCTACTGTGAAAACACTTTCCACTCTGGGTTTTCCTGACACTGACCTCTTGGTTCTCCTCCTAACCTGTATGAGTACTCACTCCTTAGTCTCCTCTAGGATGAAATGCAGAGTCCTCCGCTTAGCACTTAAAATCCCTCACAACCTGGCTCGATCTGCTTTTCCAGCCTCATTACATACTACTTTCCTTTGCACTCTCCAGTTCAGCCAAACCAGCTTTCTTGCAGTATCTTATATGTAACACCCCATCTCCCAACTCTGTTTTCACTTTGGCCATCTTCTGTGACTGAAATGTAATTCCTTGACCCCTCAAATTCCCTGTTTCCTTCAAAGTTCACCTTGAGTGCTACCTTTTGACTAATACCTTTTCTGATTTCCTCTAATACTAGTATCTACCTTGCCCCTAATAAGTAATTGTATACATATACATTGTATATTTATATACAAATATTACATATGCATCTATGAGTATATGTGTGCATGCACACATGCACATAGGCCCTGATGGTACATAGCTCCTTGAGTGCAAGGACAATTTTGTTGTCATTCTTTGCATCTAAAGAACCTGGCAATACTACATGTTTAACAAATGTCTTTTTATTGGAATCAATAGGGATATAAAGATTAAAAAATAAGACAAGGGCTTACATTCTACTGAGGAGAAGAAAAATCCGCAAAATGGCAGTTTAACGATAGGATTGTTGTTAAGCAACTGATAGTTTACAATGATTCAAAGTTGGTCAGAACTGGAAGGGAACTTAGAGATAATCTAGGCCAGCCTTTTAATTTTACAGAAGAAGAAACTAAGGCCCAGAGATCAGCAGTGATTTGCCCAGAAAATACAAATTGGCACAATGGGAAAAATGTTATATTTGGAATAAATAACCTGGGTTTGAATTCCAATCTTGCTACTTTCATTATTAGCTGTGAGTTGATGGACAAGTCACCTACCTTTCCGAGCCTCAGTGTTCTCATCTATAAAGTGGAGAATAGTAATACTTGTGCTTTAGACTTCCCAAGTTCTTATGAAAAAATTATAAATATAACTTTATGTGATTATGGGTAGAATTTATACTTGAACCAAGGTATCCTTTTTTACTTAGTATGTTAGCCCTCAATAATTCCTTAATATGTGATCTGAGAGTTTGTCCTTGGCTCTATTGGTAATTCCAGGACATACTTTTTTTCATACTTTTGCGAGGCTACTTTATATCCATTAGGAAAGGGGGTCCATGGAGTCATAGATTTAGAGCTATAAGAGATCATAAGTCATCTAGTCCAAACCCTTCATTTTACAGATGAGGAAACTGAGGTCAGAGTGAAACATTTGCCTAAGGTCATGTAGATAATAAGTGGTGGAACCAGATCATGAACATAAGTCCTCTGACTCCAGACCAAGTATTGTTTTCCATTAGGAGTATGAAGTCAGGCTAAATATTGTTAGCCTCCATTAACCAGGAAGATCATGTGTCATCATGCTCCTCCCATCAACTACTGCTTAGAAGTCCATTACAGAGTAGAGCCCATCTACTTAAGAGTGTGCAGCTTGCCACCACACACTGAGTAAAGAAACGGCCTGATAGCGATTGCAAGCTCCCTCATTTCATGTATCCATTCATATGCCAAATCTTGCTGTTTCTAACTCCACATTTCTTGCATCTGCCTCTTCTCACAACTCACCCAGCTTCTGCCTTAGTATAGGTCCTTGTTACCTGTTTTTTGTGCGATTACAATGGCATTATAATTGATCTCCCTGGCTCAAGTCTCTCTTCAGTTAGTTCATCCTATGCATAGCCACTAAAGTAGATTTCCTTAAATGTAGGTCTGACCATCTATACTCAACAAATTCCAGTGTATCTTTATTGATTCTAGGATAAAATATAAACTCTCCTATTTGTCTTTTAAAGTCTTTCTCAACCTGGTCTTTAGCTTTTTTGAAAGCTTCATTATAAACCACTGTCTTTTCCAGACCCTGTAGCCAAGTCACAGTGTCCTTGCAGTTCCTCATATGTAATATTCCATCACCCATGTCTGTGCTTTTCCACTGGGCACTCCTATTCCTCTAATATCCTTTCTCCTCACTTGCACCCTGTAGAATACACTACTTCCCTCCGTACCCTTAGACTATCATAGCCCTTTGCATTCTTGACTGCTCGTATTCTCTCTTTTACTCACCCTTTTATTGAAGTCTGCTGGCTCCATCTAATAGCTCCATCTAAGTGCACACATACTTCTAAAAAGGACTTGTTGCCATCATTCATCACTGATCAGTGCTTGTTCAACCTCAATCTTAACAAATTGTCCCAATTGCTCAAGTCTACTTGACTGAACAAAATCTTGTTTCTAGCCACCGATGATTTGAAGACAAAGCTTCTTGATTGCCACCTGAATTTTCCCCTCTCCTTTCCTATGGTCTTCACTTCATTTCTTCCTCTGTGGTTTCTTTCCCTTACAAAAATGGAGAAAAAATATTCCCTTCCCAGATCTGACTTATTTTAAAACAAGACAAAAGAAATCATCTTTTCTGGTTTTCCTCTGATCATATTTTTCTCTGCCTTATTTTAATCTCAAATAACTAGGGCTGACATTTAGGTAACTCTCTAAAGCATATAAAGCACTTATATATAAACTTACTGGAGCCTCAGAACAGCCCTGTGAGGTAGATAGGTGCTAGCTCTATCCTTTAACACACAAAGGAAACAGATTTAGAACAGTTAGGTGGCTTGTCCACATTCACAAAGTGGGTAAATATGAAAAGTGCAATTTGAAACCAGTTGTCTACTGACACCAAGTCCTATATTCTTTATTTTGTTCCCTCCAAGATCCCTTTTTTTTCTTGAGGCAATGGGGCTAAGTGACTTGCCCAGAGTCACAAAAATGTGAAGTCACATTTGAATTCAGATCTTCCTGACTCCAGGGCCAGTGCTCTATCCATTGCTCCACCTAGCTGCCTCTCCAAGACACTTTTCTAACTCTGTAATATGAGGATTTCTTCTAGCTTTCTTCCAATGAAGAAGAATAAATTTCTTCATTCTGTACTTTTTCTTCCTGCTCCTTTGATGCTACAAAATTACCTGAGGTTGGAAATTCAGCAATTTCTGATAGTTAAAATCAAAACAACCTTCCCCCTTATGTCTATTCTTTTCTTCCCTATCCAAACTCCTTCCACACCTTCATCTACTCCCAGCCCAACTCCTGTTGTTTTATTTTTTCACCTATGTTCCCTAAGGTTAGCATGGGGTAGCAGAAAGTAGGCTCTGCCTAGCATTAAGGGACCTGAGTTCAAGTTCCCTCTCTGATAGTTACCATCTCTATGACTCTGGGTAAGTCATGCTAAACCTAGGGGTTTTTTGTTTTTGTTTTTTAGCCTTTAAATTATTGAGGATTGTGTTAGATTGTATCTAAGGTCTCTTTCAGCTCCAAATGCTAGTATACTTATTCTACTTGCCTCATAGGGTTATTGTGGGACAGTGCTTTGCAAACCTTAAGAGGACATACAAAGGAGGGTGAAAGACACCTCCTCTTTGCAGAAGTAGAGATCTCTGTGGGTGGAACACTACATTTTTTTGTCAGATTTTTTGTATATGTTGATTATTTTTGTTACATTTTTTTCTCTATCAAAATCCATTATTTATTATGAGATAGTTTGTGGGGAGGGGATAGGTTGTTGTTGGAAATGTAGAGGATATAAAAATATAAACTCTATTTACATTTCTTTAAAAGTCCATACACATATGAGTTGTTAATATTATTATATACTCTTTAAAGACTGCTTCCTAAACAACACAGCCAAAATGAACCTGAATGCTGCATCATCAAAACATGCCAACCTTGGCCCTGAAGAAGAGGTGAAAAATTTGCCTTCCTTTCTTCTTTGCAGAAATGGAATAGTATGGGTATGAAGTTTCTCCTAGGTTCTTCAGGGTCAAGTACAGTATATTTTGAACTTCTTTCCTTTTTGTCTTTCTTTCATTTTGAAAATACTTCATTACAAAGGATGGTTTACCTGGTTGGTAGAGAAATATAACCAGAAAATAAGGTAATGTAAGATAAAAGATATCAATAACTAAAACAAAATTCATAATTTGTGTACCTAGAGATGAGGTGCAGTTAACACAGAGGGAAATCAATGTAATTTTTTGCCCCATAGAGAACTTTAGTGCAAAGCAAAAACCTCTGAAAAAAATCATTTTGCAACCCACCGACTCAGCCCTGATTTAAAAAAACAAACTTCATATGTATTATAGGTTTACAGATAGAAAGAACCTTGGAGATCAGATTTTAGACTAACCCCCTCATCATTTTGCAAAAGGACAATGAAGCCAAAGAGTTTAAATGATTTGCCCTGGGTCATATGGTAAGTGCCTGAGATGAGGCTTGAATTTAGTCCCCTTAATTCCAAGGTGAGGGGGGAAATTCAGTGCTCATTTCACTGTGCCACATACACAAAATCACTATTAAGTGAACAAACATTTCAGATGTATTATCCCAAGGGACTGCAAGGCTAAAAATAGAAATGGGCTTGAAAGAAGGATTTCAGTTTTTCATAAAGGACATCCCTGGTACAATGGAGAGCTCTGGTCACTAGGCCAGTAACCCTTTGTCTACTAGCCTGGTCCTGGTGGAAGCTATCCCATAAAGAACAATGGATGTGGAGACAGAGGACTTGGATTTATTAGATTTTCAAAATTGTTTATTATTATTTTGAATGTAAGAAAAATCAAATAGAATAGGTATTTGCCTGTACATAGTAGAATAAGAAGAGAGGTCTGCATATGAAACTTCAAGTCTATATAATGAAATAAGCTTATAGCTTTCAAAGTTGTCCTTGTCTGGCCTTCCTTCTGTTCCTTTCCCTCATTAAGAAAAAAAAATATGTATCAATGATTCTTTTCCTTCCCTCCTTTCCTCATTGGAAAAAATAAAATGAAATAAAAATAAAGCCCTTGTAACACATATAGGTAAGCAACAACAAATCCCCAGTTAGCTATAACTGAAAATATACATCTTATTTTTCATCTTGAGTCCATAACATCTCCCTCTCTCTCAAAAGGTGGACATTAAACTTCATCATCAACATTCAGAAATCATAGCTGGTCATCGCATGCAACAGAATTTTCAAATCATTAAAAGTTTCTTTCCTCTTTTATTATATTATTTTTACATATTGTCCCCCTGGTTCTGCTCACTTCAGTATACATCAATGCATGCAAGTGTCAAAGGCTATAAACAGCTCAAGGAGAATGAGATCGAGAAAAAGCCATTGGATTTGGCAATTAACATTATTTGTAACTTTACAGAGAGCAGTTTTGGTTGAATGATGAAGTCTGGAGCTGGGTTAAGAAAAGAGCAAGAGGAGAGAAAATTGTAGATGGCCTTTTCAAGTTTGGTCACAAGAGGTAGAAGACATATAGGATGATAATGGAAATGGAAGGATCAAATGAAAGTCCCTGTCCCCCCTTCCCCCAGGATGGAAGAGACATTGGCATGTTCCTAGGCAATAGAGAATGAGCCAGTAGAGAGGGAGAGAATTTAAATAAATAATGACGTGAGCATGACACAATAGGCAATCTACTGGAGGAGATAGAAAGGAATGGCATTGCTCAAGCAGGTTAGGAGGGGTAAGGCGTAAGGCCACCTCATTACATGAGACAGGAGTATGAATGAATGTATGAGAGATTTGAGAAGAGGGAGCTCATGGCTAATGGTCTGATTTGTTTTTTCCCTGTAAAATATGAGGCGATGTTTTCAGATGAAAGGGTCGGGGAGAGGGAGAGCCATGGGAGGTTTGAGGAGGGACAAAAAGTTTTGGAAGAAATGTTGTGGAGAACAGGATAATGAATTGATAAAGAAAGTGTTGCCGAGCAGCAATGAGAGTCCATCTGAGGTTGCCTAACGTAAATTTGTAGTAGATTTATGCAGAACAGCGGCATGATTTTTTCCACCTTCATTCCAAGTCAAGTGTGTAGGGATCAAAGACAATAAATGGTGAGAGTAAGCTTGGGAGTGAAATGATAAAGAAGCTAGATACTCAAGAGAAGAAGACAGTATAAAGTTGAATTAATTCTCCAAGGGGTCAAGATTAAAGAGGAGAGAATAACTAGTGCAGAGGAGATCCTTTGGGAGAGAAATGAGGGGTCAAGGGATCAGAGGTCACTGCGCAGATGAGGAGTTGAGTTTTTTAAGGAAAAATGAAATGCCAATAGATTACAGTCAGATAATAAGGGGATTTCGGAATTCTTGCTTATGAAGGTGGCATATTTGTGGGTGATTACAAGATCAAGGATATGAACATAATTGTGTATGACTCAGTTGAGACGGAGGAGTAAGTAATGGTTCACTATTTTGCCTTCATTATTTCTCTTCCCTCTGGAGGATGAATTTAGATAGGAAAGGGAGTAACAGTAGATGTAAGTGGAATCTTCATATCCAGAGAAAGAAGTCATCCTCTTTCCTTAAGAACAAGTGCAGCAGGAGTTGGAAGACTTGAGGTCTGAGAAAAGATTGCTCCTCTTTTCACTGGAGGTTCTCCATGTCCAGACTGGGAGATTAGACACAAGTAGCAGGAGGTAGAAGTTGCCTTATATATCCTTCTATTCTTCAATGAGATGATTGTCTTGAATTTTGACCCTCTTTCTTTTGTCAATCAACTTGTTTTTGCTGATATGGAAGAGCTTGAGATTAAGTTTCAGCTGAATTTGGATCTCTGAGTAGCCAATCACTCAGCTGTCTTCATGGTTGATATCCTGGTCTATTAAGTTGTGCAGTGATCCACATCAAACATTGAGACAAATGAAATGAATATATAATCTACATCATAGTGTACATTTTGCATATGTGAATGTGGTTTGAATCTTACAACCTTGAGGATGAGGTGGCTGACTTACCTTTAGAGGTTAGTCAACTATCACTCTTTTATGTCCAACAGCAATATGCACAATCTTTAGTGTGATGGAAACTCATCACTGGTGCTTGAATTGCACTGAGGAAACCCAGAGGTTACCTCTTCTTAGCAGTTTTCAATCAATTTTTTTCTGCACTCCCCCCTGCCACTGTGCAAAGCAAAGGGAGAAACAGGAGATCTGCATTATCTGCATGATGTAGTGGGAAGAGTGCTGGGTTAGGGGTCAGAAGACCTGGGCTTCAAGACTCAGTTCTGAAACTTAATGAGCTGGGTAATTAAAAAAACTCACTGAACCTCTTTAAGTCCCATTTCCCTGCATTGTGAAATACTCAAATGGTTCTGTGATCTCATAAATTTGGATGCCCCCCCCCAAAACTTTGATGATGCAAATAGAAACCCTTCCTTTCTGTGCATTCTGAACAAAACAGCGTCCATGTCATGGCATAATTGTCTCAGCCTCCTTTACTTTCTCCTTACTCTGTGAGAATACAAGTAGAATACTTTGACTTTTCACTTAGCATCTCTCATTTTTCTCATTTTAGCATCTCACATAACTAGCCCATCTTCTCTTCCTATTACACTTCCTTGATGATGTCTTTTATACCTACTCATCTTTGGAGTTCCTCATTGTTTATATGTTCACCCATGATGTACCTTATCTCGCCTTTACATTCTGGGTGATGCTAATTCGTAGCTTTTTGAAGGAGGTCTATGGACTACTGTCCATGTTTTCCCACCACAATGTAAAACTGGTAGAATGCTAGAATTGAAAAATTGGGCCTCTGCTTTCATTGGAAAGCTTTTCAGTTTCCAAAAGGGGGTATAACTCACTCTTTTCTTCTTGTTCAGATCTGGGCCCAGCTCTTCGTCTCACTGCTCACTGCACTGTCATACACACATGCGTGTGTTTGCCCTTCATTCTCCAAGAGGACCAGGACATCAGGAAGGTGATGCCATGACTTGTAGGTGATTTGGATTTAAGTGGGGGTGTGGTGTGTGTCCAAAGTCATGAGCCTCACTTTCTCCTTCAGACCTTCTGAGTCCAGTGGCAAGATCTATATCAAGACAACTGAAGACAGCCTCAGATGTAGTGGGAGACCAAGGCCTTTTTAAGCTAAGGTCTTTCCCAGATCTCAGTTTGATTGTGGCAATGCCCATTCAATAATAAGACTATGTAAGAAATTATGCAAAAAAATGGCCTTTTCTATCTAGTCCAAAAAGAATTCAATCTTGGAGGGGAAGACCCTTAGGGTTTCTGACTGGAACAGTTGCTATTTACATTAGTCATGATCCAAACAATGACCCTGTAGGCTTGGGGGTGAGACCTATTGTTGGCCAATCAATGATTACTAGAGTGATTTGGATTTAAGGAATGGTTCTAGAGAAAGAAATGTAGCCCACAAACCCCTAGATATCTTACAAGGTTTCAGTGATCCAAATTTACATTCCTTTGGTCAGAGCAAAGGGTATGATACCATATGTGGACAGAAAGAGAGGAAGAAGGAAAGAAAACGCAAGGTAAGTAAGGTGGAGGGAGCTACATTGCCCAACTAGGACTGGATAGTTGGGTCTCCAGTGGGGCAACTCATGCTACTCATAGGTTGTTGTTTGTCCTGAATTTTTAAAGAAGACCATGAATATATAAGCACATACACACAATATACACACAATACTTGGCCTTTCCTGTGTAGATAGGCAGACCAAACTCCTTTGAATGAGTCTTTGCAATGTTCTCCGGTTTCATGCAATTGGCACACTGCCATCCACAAGCAGATGCATCTAGAAATCTTCATAGAAATTTCTCTTCAAGTTGAATTCTTTCCTGGATATCATCCATTATATGGCAAGTATCTTTGTCAAAGATACATCTCCTGGTGTTATACTTCACCTAATGTTTATAATCAGAAGGTTACTGAACAGTCACTTTTTTGCATTTTCCAAGGATTCTTGAATGATTTTGACTTGTGGGTAGAAGACATCTTATTGTAAAAAATCAAATGCTTTTTTATAATCCACCAACAATAAACACAGTAGGATTTTTTATATTCTCTATATCTTTATGTTCATTCTGAAATGGTAAAGACATGGCCCATCATAGAATTTCACTTGTGAAAGGCTTTTTGTTTCTTTCTAATAGCCTTACTTAGAATGCCCTTGATTAGTTTTTAAATGATTCTCATAAAAATATTGCATGGATGAGAAAGTAGATACGTAGTTAATGATGCTCTTTTAGTTGCTCTTTTTTTTTGAAATTAACGAATTCTGAGCTTTCTCCCTCCACCCCTCCTCCTACCTTTGGTGTCTTATCTTCCTTTTGATACTTTTTTTTTTTTTACAATCATGTATTTCTGATACTTTTTAAATCAGTTTCTCTACACTCTCACAATTGTATCAACTCCAGCATGGATCTCTTCTATATAAACTTGTTTCTGTCTGCCTGCTCTTCCCTTCCTTGTTCTCTTTACAATTTCTATTTCCTCTCTAAGCAATTCTGGGACTGACATTAGGGTTGAAATGTGCTAGTTCTGCTGTCTTTGGTGAAGAAAAGTTATAATGGTTTTTGGTAAACTTTTTCCATTTTTCTTCTGTTTTCAGTCCCTCTTTTATTTTCAGCCTTAATTGCCTTTGGTATAACTTTCCTTAGTTGGATCTCTTGCCAAGATTTCTTTAAACTTTTTTAAAACTACTCACTGCTTCTTTATGCTTTATGAGATGGTACTACTCATAATCATTCATCATCTTCATAAAACTTTACAAATGAGTTTATATTCTAACCTGGTGTT
The DNA here is from genome assembly GCA_023548195.1 of Bettongia penicillata ogilbyi. Lineage (NCBI taxonomy): Eukaryota > Metazoa > Chordata > Mammalia > Diprotodontia > Potoroidae > Bettongia > Bettongia penicillata. The sequence continues at coordinate 788,856 of JAJHZJ010000378.1, forward strand.
GCTTTTGGCTGTAGTTTCTCTCCATTTGGCAAGTAATTCATCCGTTTGCTGACTAAGGTACTTTCTAGACTCTTTTTGGTCTCTTTGTTGTGGCAGTTCATTTACATCAGTTAAACTGCTGGATTAAATGATCATGGTCAATGTTGATGCCATTTTTGTTGTATATTTTTCGCTATTATTTTCAACAATTTATTTAAATAATTTAGGTAAGTTAACTTGATTCCATTGTATGCCAACTCAGGAAACAAAGTCTGTGAAATGAGGATAACAATTGTTTTGTATAAGACTCTTGCGAGGACATCACTTTATAAACACAAAATCCTATGTAAGTAAGTGTGGGCAGCTGTTGAACTTAAAGATTTAGAGAATATAAGACCTGGGAGAGATGTGTGAGGTACTGTACTCTAAACCTCATTCTGCAGATGACAAAACTGAGATTCATGAACTGAAAGTGACCTTCCTGCTACATTGCGTCTACACAGTTCTTTAGTAACAGAGCTGGGACTAGCATCCAAGCTTTCTCCATCAGTATGGTACTTTTCTGCTATTTCTTTGGAAATAGGGAAGATGATGCTTAGTTTCATGCCTGGATAACTGGGAAGGAGGGGAAAGGGATATGACAAAATCTAGGGAACTTAGTGTCTGGAGAAATGGATATTATTCCCCATTCCCACCTGTCTTTTCTTACCTGTCTGCACCATTTGTGGTTTTCTGTTATTTCATGCTAGAGAAATATAACACCCAAAGAGATGCCCCATACTTATTAAGAACAGAAAATGGTTTTAACATGACTTATTTCAAGCAACAATGCTAGAATATGATGCATAATGTTCTGTACAGAGTAATTTATAAATATCTGTTGAATTACATTAGTCACTGTTCTTTTGCCCCCTGAGAAGAGCTGAATCCTCTTGAATTGGTTCCAATAACTTCAACAAAAAAGAAAAATGACTGTTCACCCCTCACATATATAGGCTCTTAGAATCAGAGATTTAGATTTGGAAGAGACCTTAAAGAGCAGTTAGTCAGTTCCCTCCTTTGATACATAAGGAAATCCGAAACCTAGTTCTAGACTTAAGTGTGAGCTCCCATTCAAAAGGGATGATGGTGGAGAGAGTTTGGGTTTTAGGTACCAGTTTAGGTACCAGTTAAAACCAGTCTGTTTAAAGCTTTGGAAGACAATGGGAGCTGGTCTTAAAAGGCTTCATAGGTTCTAGGTCTAGAAGAAAGCTTGACCATTATTTAATCCAACCTCATTATTTTCCAGACGAGGAGACCAAGGATGGGGCGGTAACCTGTCCAAGATTCGGCACAGCCAGGAGTGGCAGAGTCAGGACTAACTTTCACCTTCTTCCTACAAATCCCATAGTATTTACACTGCCATAAACTCCCCCACATGCAGAGCTCATACAGTCCAAAATTTGCCTCTTTGCCCTCTGGAATATCTATTGTATTTTTGTTTTGTTTTGCTTTTTGTGATTCAGAACTCCTGTCTACATCTCAACACTTCCCCTCCTGTATTTTTCTCGTCTTTTCCTACACTTACTCTCCTCATTGTCCTGACCTTTGGGCTCTTTCTCTGTCTCTCCCTCTGTGTCTCTGACTCTCTCTGTCCATCTCTATCTCTGTCTCCCTCCCTCCCTGTCTTCCCTCTTCCCATTTCCTTCTCTTCTTTTCTTCCCTGTTTTCTCCCCTCTTTTTCCTCTTTCTCCTTCCTGCTCCCCCCAAGGCAGATCTCAACTGACCATTTCCTGGACAGCTATTTTAACTGAACAGACCTCAGGAGAAACCCTCTAATGCCCTCTGCTGTTTCTACAGAATTTTGCAGACTCTAGGTCTTTCTACCCACAATCACAGATTCCATTTCATCCCATTCCAATCAAAACAAACCAAGCCCTTATGTCTGAGACTTTCTTGTAAATTCACTTTGTAGAATTTCTTATCTCTCTGTTTCATTATACATTACCCAGAAAATCTGGAAAGATTACTATGTGACACCATCGAAGTTGCAGACCACAAGTCCCCTTGCAAACACACCAAGGACAGAATTAAAAGCAGTGGTGGGGTGGGGGTGAGGTGGGGGTAGAGAAGGATTCACAGGGAGGCAGATTTAAACATACTGTAAGAGAAAACTTCCTACCAACTAACAGTATTCTCAAATAAAATGGACTGCCTCTGGAGGCAGGATTTTCCCCTCCGCAAATCATTCAGCAAACATTTATTAAGCATCTACTATGTGTCAGGCACTACAATTGCATAGATGTAGCAGTGGATAGGCTACTGAGCCTGGCGTCAGGAAGACTCATCTTCCTGAGTTCAAAACTGGCCTGAGACACTTACTGGATGTGTGACCCTGGGTGAGTCACTTAATTCTGCTTGCCTCAGTTTCCTCATCTGTAAAATAGCCGAAGAAAATGGCAAAACACTCCAGTATCTTTGCCAAGAAAACCCCAGATGGCGTCATGAAGAATCAGATATGACTGAAAACAACTGAACAACAACATATTATGGATACAAATGATCAACAGCATAGCTCCAAGGACAGATCACTTAGGATATTTCCTTCCAGGCTCATATGGGATAGTGAACCATTAATGACTCCTGTTAGATCTGGTTATCTAACAGTTCAGAGTTCATTTAATGATACTATCTTCTATCCCATGTATCTCCATCACTTCCCCAGGAAGATAATAGCAAGTATCTCATCAAACATGTCACTACAGCTTAATTAAACAATATGTGCTATATTTCCCTGACCTACAAATTTAGTGGTTCTTTCAAGAGGGGAATTAAGATTTGTCTGTAGACTATAGTAGGAAATCTATATTTTGATAGAGAAAAAGGGAGAATCTAGGTGATTATTTCTAATTATGAAATCATTCCAATTAACAAAACAACTTTTTACAATTAACTGCGGTAGAAAAGACCTGAATTGGAGCACAGGCTATCTGGGTTCAGACTCTAGCTGTGCCCATGAGCCTCAGCTTTTTCATTAGTAAAACATGAGTGTTAGATTAGATGCTCACTGAGGTCCCTACCCATCCTAACTCTATTGATGGAACCCTGTTCTCCTAGTGGGCAGGTTCCCCAGATACATGACTTGACATCTTCCTGCCCTTTCCTATGTAGATATGGTCAGTCAAAGACTGAAAAGAGCTTTTAGGTACACATTTACAAAAACAAAATTATGTCTGGCATGTCCTTGGGTTTATGCTACTGGGCCAAAGATCTGAGAAAGGAATGATGGCATGGTATAGCAGAAAGAAGACTGGACTAGGAGTAAGTAGATGAAGGTTTGCATACCACCCATGATACTGAATTCATCAATTAACATTACTCAAGCTTAATCGATAAGCATTTATAGAGAAGCTATAAGCTAGATACCGTGCTAGGAAATAAAGATTAGAAAGACAAAAGTCAAACAATTTCTTCTCTCGAGATAAGTCCCTTAACTTCTCCTAGGCCCAGTTCCCTCATCTGTAAAATGGGGATAATATGAGAAGTAGCTACTTCATGGGAATATTGTTAGGAAAGTAATTGGTAAACCCTAAAACACTAAATCAATGTGAGTTATTATCATTAAGTCACACAAGCAATTAAAATAAACCATTTCTCACATGTACTTTGAACACAAATGAGGCAAGCTTTCCCCAACGCTCAGCAACAAAACTTCCATCCTCATTAGTCTCGCACAAACCGCTCAGTTTTCCCTCAGGTCCTAGTCAGATTGCTCAAACACTCTGGAAAATTTATCTGACATTCCCTGAAAGGGAATGTGGAGATGTGGTTGAAAACGCATGAAAGGGTCCAGAGTCGATTTCGAAATTTAACAAATATTGCTGCATTTTCAAGGACGTACTGCTGGTGCTTTTCTGTGTAACACCCTTTTCCTAGCATTAAAAGAAATAGTATAAGCTTAAATTTGGGGTTCTATAGCTGAATTTTAGCAAGAGCCTCCTTAATACTAGAAGGACTAGAATTTAAGAACCTCAAAAGACCAGGATGTGTCACTTGACACAATGATTATTATTTTTATTCTTATGGAAAAGAAAATAGAGATCAGATGAAATTGTTTATTTCAAAGCAAAATTAAAATAAAGTATTTGTGACTGGTCCTTCTTAAAGACATCCTGACTGGGAGCCAAGAAACTTTGGTTCTTATTCCAACTTTGCCAGCAAGTAGACTATATATTGCCTTGGACAAATCACTTTAACTCCTCAGTCTCTTCTTTTGTAAAATGAGGGAGTGGGACCAAATTCTCTCTTAAGTCTCCTCCAATTCAGTCTGATTGTATGATCTCTTATTATATAAAAGCAATGAAGTGCTTGACTGTGTGTGTGTGTGTGTGTGTGTGTGTGTGTGTCTCAGTGAGTGAGTGATAGACCCCTTTGGTAGTTCAGTAAAGGCCAGAATAAGGTTTGCAAATGAATAAAATGAAACATATCAGATTACAAAGGAAAACATTATATTGAAATACAGTAGTATTTCAATATAATGCAGTAGAATACACAATAGTAGAAATACAAAACAGGGAAACAGATCCCAGGTTAAGAATTCCTGAATTATTCCCAATTACACCTAGACAAGCATTACCTTGAAAGTGGACCTGAAACAGAAATCCGTGGACAGAGAATCTTCTGAAATGACCCATTTCAATCTTGGAAAGTTTTAATGATTAATTAAGTAGTTTCCCCTAAAAACAACTCTGAATTTGACTGCAAATTTTTACCCTTTCCTCCTGGTTCTTTCTCTCTTGGAATAGAGAAAAAGCAATTTAATCCCTCATATACTTGAGCTGTTGAAATACCTGAAGATGTTCTGCAATGCTGGGATTACCAGGCAGCCTTTCAGTGTTTGATTATAGGACATTTATAGCAAATATTGCTTTTATATCCTCCCTTTACCCAACTGACACATTCATGAATCAGATCCCCAAGTAAGGGGATCCCCAATCATCCTTGGGTCTTTAAAGATATTCCTGAGGGCTTGAGAGTGTTTTTTTTCCCTAATGCTACTGTAAATTCCTTGAGGGCAAGGATTGTCCTTTGCCTTTTTTTTTTTTTTTTATCCCAAGCACTTAGCTCAGTGCCTGGCACTTAATAATGTTAACTACTTGTGATTAGTGCCTCAGTTTCATTTAAAAAATTAGCATCCCTTAACTTTAATAAAGAGATGCTTATCCTTAAGCTGTAACATTAACAGAAATTTCAAAGCATTTCCCCCTCATCATTTCCCTTAGGTCCTAGGGAAAGTGGGCTCAGACTTAAATCAGTTTCTACATAGCATTCATCCCACCAAGTTCACCTCCATCCATATTTGTCATAGCCAATAGATGAATCACTACGGTTCTCTCTTGTCCCTCTTTCATCTATGTTGGTCAAACAGATCAAGACTTTTTGGTTATCTGCAATTCCTGGGATGGACTCCAGCTTTCAGACTTCTGGAGTTGATAATATGACATTCTGCAGCTCTCTAGGTTATAACCATCTCCAATTATCCTTCCCCTAAAGCAAGAAAGAATGTCTACTGAGGCAAAGAGCAGAGACCTGCATCCATAGTCCACAGATTGGCCTCAGGTGGAAAAGACCTTTCAGAGGTTTATGGCATGTCTGACTCTCTCCTCCACCCCCCAATTCAGCCTATTGGGGAAAGAAGAAGAGTAAGAAACTGTCTTTGCCCCATTAGAGATTTTTTAATGCACCCCAGTTCTATCTCAGTAGCCCATCAAAAGTCCACGTCTTTATACAATGGGTGGCAGACCAGTTACCAAGTACTGCATATGCAGTCAAAGAGCAGAGATTTTCCTTTTCATATCATACTTTCCCAGAAGCAGCCTCCCTAGCCTCTTCTATGTATGCTGGTAGCAGGCAGAGAATATTGGGCGTGTTCAGAAGATATAACTGCACTGATCAGGGCCTTTGTAATATATATATATATATATATATATATATATATATATATAATATATATATATATTTTTAATATACATATATTAAAATATATATAAATTATATATAAAACTAGTTTACTTGTATAAATGTACTCTACCTGAGTATGAAATGAAATGGGGCCACTCCTTGGAGTAAGAGCAAATACTTTCTGTCTGGTTCCAGTCTTCCATGTGGAAACTAGGTATAGGGGTGTGTATGTTGGCGGGGAAGCTTACTTCTGCCATAGGTGATCGAGGGGCTTGTGCAACATAATAATGAAGTTTTTTTTAATTGGTTACCCATTCAGAAGAGTTGATAACTCATAAGTTTCCAATGGCAGATGAAAAAGAGTTCCCTAGTTGACTGCTGAGTGGATTTCTGTGACTATACTATATATCTATATCTATATCTATCTATCGATATATCTATCGATATATCTATTGATATATATATATATATATATATATATATATATATATATATATATATATAGAGAGAGAGAGAGAGAGAGAGAGAGAGAGAGAGAGAGAGAGAGAGAGAGAGAGAGAGCTTACTCCTCTGCCTTAATTCTTCCTTCCTGGCCACAAGTGAGGCAGGACTAGTTATTGATGCCTCCCCAGAGTCAGGTTAGTATGGTCCACTCATGCTACACTGCACCGGAACTCTTATCCAAAATATCTTTTGCAACACTTTCTTACTACCTAAAATTTCTTAAAAAGATGGTAAAGTCTTTATTCCTCAAGTGGGTACAAGGTAAATATTCTGGGAACAAACAACCAAATCATGTTATTTTTGTGAAGAACTAAGAAAAAATACTTAACTGAGATCAGTCAGTAAGATTTATTAAGCACCTAGTATATGCTATATAGTTTGGTGGTACGGTAGATAAAGTGCCAGACCAGGGGTTAGGAAGACCTGTGTCAAATACGATCTTAAATCACTTACTAGTTATGTGACCCTGGCCAAGTCACTTACCTTGTTTGCCTCAGCTTCCTCAAGAGCTGGAGAAGGAAATGACAAACCACTCTAGAATCTTTGCCAAGAAAACCCCAAATGGAGTCATGGAGTATCAGACACCACTGAACGATCACAATAACGTGCCAGATGCTGGGGATGCAGAGACAAAGTGTTAAATGATCCCTATTCATAACAAGTTCACATTCTAATGGGGAAGACAAATACGTATCAAATACATGCAGCATAAATAATAAAGGAAGTATATATGTATAAAATAATTAAATAATGATACTATGAGAGGGAGGGTGCCATCAGTTGGGGGAGGGGATGAGGAAAAGCTTCATGCAGAAGAGATAATAACTGAGTTGTCTCCCAAAGGAAGGGAGAGACCCTGAACTGGAGGTAAAGGGGAAGTATATACCAGAAATGTGGGTCATCCAATATAAAGCTGGAGAGATATAAGATAATTGCGAATGCAGAAAATAAGAGGCCAGTTTGGCTGAATTGCAGAGTATAAGTGGGGAAGTCATGTCCAATGAACCTAAAAACAGATTGAGACCAGGTTGATTAGGGCTTTAAAGGCAATTATTCTGAAGGCAATAGGAAGCCACTGGAATTAGTTGAGTATTGGAGTCACATGATTAGATTTGGTTTTAAGAAAAACTTCCTTTGGTAACAGTATGTAAAATGGGGTAGATTGATGAGAGGCTTGAAGCAGGGAGCCCAATTAGGAGACTGTTGCAATAATGTAGGAGAGAAATGATAGGGACCTGAATTAAGTTGGTAGCTGTGCGAGTGGAGAGAGAGTCGAATGTGAGAAATATTGTGAAGGTAGAAATGGCAAGATTTATCAACTGACCAAATATGTAGTATGAGACAAGAGTGAGGAATTGAAGGATAATGCTGAGGTTAACAACTTGACGCTAAAAAGATGGTGATGCCTTTGATAGACACAGGGAAGTTTGGAATGGGGAGATTTAGATATGTTGAATTTAAGATGGCTCTGTGATATCCAATAGGCAAGTAATGATACAGGGATGGAGTTCATGGGAGAAACTAGGGTTGGATATATAGATCCGAGAGTTATCTGAATTGAGATGGGAGCTGATGAGGTTGGCGGGGGGTGGGTAGGGAGAGGAGGAGAGAGAGAGATTTACTTCTGATTTGTATTAGTTCACCAAGTGTTTTTTTCTTTTGCTTTAGCTTTCTCCCTCCCCCTCCCCCAAGTTTTCATTCTTATTTTAAAAAGCCATATTGAGTGTCATTTTGTTTGGGGTTCAAAAAATGAGTGCCTGTTCCCTCCCATTTTTCACTCATGGTTTGTACAAGTCCCATTTAAAGATTCCTCAGCACATACATATTCAACTCTATTCATATTCATACATATATACTCTATAGTGGAAAGCAGATATTTCTGTAACAACAAAAGAAACTGTTACCATTTTCACCCAAATAATACTGAACTACAAATGAAACTTTTAAAAATCACAGTTGAAAGAGAATTTCCTATCCATCCCTATTAAAACAACAGTAACGCTCATAATGCTTTCATTCTTCTGGCTTTGGGAAAACCCATGTTCATGAAAACAAACAAATAAAACATCCCTGAGGAATGACTGTGGTGAAAAAAAAAGAACCTTGGATTGGACAGCATAGCAACTCCAAGGATAAGTTAGCTTTTCTCAACTCTATTCAAGGTTTTACAATTGATTTTTTGTACTGCCTTTTTATGTTTTCTAATTACTTCTGTGAAGATCTTATTATTTATTTTTAGAATTAAAATTTTTTTCAAAGAATAATTTGCCTCTACTCTCTCTCCTGCCCTCTCTCCCACTGAGAAAGCAAGAAAAATAAAGGGCTTGTTATCATATTTAGTAAAACAAAACAAATTTCTACACTGGAACCAACAAAAAATAAATCTGTCTTAATCCTCGCTTTGAATCCATTATCTCTTTATTAGGAGAAGGGTAGCATGTTTTAACATGAGGTTTCTAGAATCAGAATTAGTCATTATATTGTTCAGAGTTCTAATATTTTCAATATTGTTTTTAATCATATTGTCGTCTTTGTATAAATTGTTCCCCTGGTTCTGTTCACTTCACTTTGTATTAGTTCATAGAAGTCTTCCCAGGTTTCTCTGCAGTCATACCCTTCATCAGTTCTCACAGTAGAAGAATATTCCATCACATTCCTATAGCATAATTTGTTTAGCTATTTCCCAATTAATAGGCAAGAAAGAATTTCCAGTTCTTGGCAACCACAAAAAACTGTTATGAATATTTTGAACATATGCATCCTTTTCTTCTTCCATTAATCTTTTTGGGATATAGACCTAGTGGGAATATTATGTGATTATAACTGTGCATTCCTGCACAATTTAATAGTTTTGGGGGCACATCTCTAAATTGCTTTCCAGAATGGCTGGATTAGTACACAGCTACAACAACAGTACATTAACATACCAGTTTCCCATACCCTCTATAACACTTATCATTCTCTTTTTTTGTCAGCTTTGCCAACTTTGTCAGTTGATGGCTATGGATTTGGAGCATTTTTTTATATGACTATTGATAGCTTGGGTTTCTTCCTCTAACAACTGCTTATTCACATCCTTTGAAAATTTATCAATTGGGGAATCATTCTTTAATAAATTTGAATCAGTACCCCCACACACACCATGTGATATAAATGAGAACTTTATCAGAAAAACTTGCTCTAAACCCCATCCACCCCTCATTACCTGTTTATCTTCCTATTTTAGCTCATTGATTTTGTCTTTTGTTTTTTTGAGGGGGAGTGGGGGAAAGCAAAACCAAATAACTTTTTAAATTTTACGCAATCAGAATTGTCCATTTTGTTTCCTGTGATCAGTTAAGTCAGTCAGTCAACTAAAATTCACTAAGTACCTATTATGTACTAGGCACTGATGTGTACTTATTTAGTCAAGAACTCTTTCTCTCTTCATAGATCTGGAGGTAATTTCTTTCTAACTTCTCTAATTTGTGTATATTACATTTTTACATCTAAGTCATGCATCCATCTGGAACTTTTCTTGCTATATAGCATGAAATGTTAACCTCTATCTAGTTTTTGCCAGGTTGCTTTTCCAGTTTTCTTAACGGTTTTTGTTAAATAATGAGTTCTTGCCCCGTTAGGTTTATTGAACACTGGACTACTGTGCGTATTTGCTTCTATGTGTTATGGAACAAATCTATTCTAGTTATCAGCTTCTTTATATCTTAACCAGTAAAAAATTATTTTGATGATTAGTACTTTGTAGTATAGTTTGAAATCTGGTACCACTCGGCCCCATTTCTCTTCCCAGTTTTTCCCATCATTTTCCTTGAAATTCTTGACCTTTTCTTCCTACAGATGAAGTCTGTTATTTTTTTCCACATCGGCTAAGTAGCATTTTGACAGATTGATTGTTATAGAACTGAATCTGTTAATTAATTTAGATAGTTTTGAAATTTTTATTATATTGCCTTAACCTACCCATGGACAAATAATATTTCTCCAGTTATTTAGATCTGTATTTATGTAAGGCTAATTTTGTAGTTGTGTTCATATAGTTCCTAGCAGGTAGACTCCCAAATAGTTTATACTTTCTGTAGTTATTTTGAACTGAATTTCTTTTTTATATCGCTTCCTGCTGGATTTTGTTGGAAATGTATAGAAAGGCTGATGATTTATGTGGATTTATTTTATATGCTGAAACTTTGCTGAAGTTGTCAGTTGTTTCAATAAGTGTTTTATTTGACTCTTTAGGGTTCTCTAAGTAAATTGTGGCACTATTTACAAAAAGCGATAATTTTGTTTTCTCTATGCCTATGTACATCCCTTCAATTGCTGTTTCATGATAGAGTCCACTGCCTTCCCAAAGCAGAAAACCTCCAAAAAACCCCATAGCCTTCCTGAAAATAGCCATTCAAACTCTGCCTAACAATTTCTATAGTGATGAAGAACTTATCATCTCAAAAGAAAGATTCTTCTAGAATTGTTACTCTATATATTGAGGGGGAAAAAATCTGCCTGCCTGTATCTTCTATTTACGTTTTCTTTTATGTTCTTTGGAATCACACAGCATACATCTGATCCCTTTTCCACTTGAGAACCCTTTGAATTTTTGAAAACACTGATCATATTTCCCAGTCCAGGCTGAAAAGACTATTAACGTCAATCAATCCCCATATGACGTGATGTTGGCTCATCAATTTATTTACCCTCTCCTGAGTATGATATGACTGGTTTACTAATATTCTTAAAATGTATTGCTCTGACTGAAAACAATAGTTCAGGTGTAGTTTTGCCAATTTGATCCTTTTATCTCAAATATGACAATTGTCTTGATGGATTCTCCAAATCACTACATTTGTTCAGATACTCCTATGTATGAAACGTTGTATTAATTGCTATGAGGGAATACAAAGAAATACAAGATAGAGTTGCCAACTTAAAAAAAAAAACTCATGGTATAGTTGAATAAAAACAAAGTGGGACCTCCACTTTTCTGAGGTCAACAAACACCATTGAAAAACCATTAAAATAAAGTTAGAAGCACAAGTGACAAAGCAGATGAGGAAAAACATAGGCTGATCTAGTGAGCCAGGGTCTCTGTCAGGAAATTTTCATGGTACTCACCAAGACTTAAGCAAGCTTATGGAAAAGGGAAATAAAAATGGTTTGGCCAAGAAAGTGGGCAGCTCCAGGCATTCTTGATAGACAGAACATTCCAGCAAGGGTGGGGAGGAAAGGAAAGAATGAGTAAGAGTTAGAAACTAGGACAAGCCCTTTTATCAAACTGAGAAGTTTTGACAGTCTCTTAAGATTTGAGAATATGTTTGAGAACTTGAGAGTAGAATGGAACATGAGTTTGTATGTTTCTGAGAGTGGATGTGAGAGCTTATGATAATATAATAGGTGACTCCTGTTTATGAACCATATTATGTGTTGTTCGAGCCATAAAACTAAGATCTGAGTCATTCTTGTTTTCCATGACTCTTTGCAGATGCAATCAAAGAATAATGAACAATGACTGGGGTGCATCCAATCCAAATAAATAATTAAAGGGGGTGCTTCCAAGAATTACCTTATAGTTGAAACAGATTTCACGTGTTCAGGAAAAAAACTTAAGTTTATATTTTGTTTTTCCCCTTTTAGAACCTAACCCTCTCTTTCCCCCTTGAAAGCTAAATGTTCACTCAGCTGAAACACTCATTCACACTTTATAAAAATATTTACTTGAGTTCTGAATGACTCACTCCTCCCTTGTGGGCTAAGGTCTCCTAGACTCTTGATGGGGGACAAGCTTGTTTTCTTCTGAATCAGAGATATCCTTGTAGAGTCTATGATATCAGGTATAGGGGGTGAAGGGCTAGGAGGAGGAGGATATATATGGAGAGGAAAGTCAGAGATGGAAAAAAGCTTTTGTTCCAAATCAGAAAAAAAACAAAACCCAGCAACCTGGATTTCTAAAAATTCTATATTGGAATAAGGAGGGAGTGGAGGGGGGGCGGAGAAGAGACATCCTTTAAACCTTTTTTCCTTAAATATATTTTGATTCCAAAAGGGCTAGCTCCCCTATTGTTGGCCCTGGATAATTAAGGTCTCTCATTAGATATAAGGAAGAAAAAACTTGGTACCTTGCCCAGAAATAAGATTTTCTATCTTAGAGAAAAGATTTAGGAAGGACCTCCTTCAAGAAGTTAGTGATCAGTTAAATATGTATTTGCTCAGAACATATTTTTGCAGCTGAGCCCAAATTCCTAAATCCTGAAGTCTAAACCTTTCTGGCTCATACACTTAGCTTTTGGGATAGGGTGGGAAGATTTTTTTCTTCTTTATTCTTACAATTCTCAATTAAATTAATAATGATTGTGCTTTTCATTGGGATAGAACCTTCCTATACATCATGTAAAATGGCTATTTTAATAATATCACAGTGGGAAAAGACTGGACCTGGGATTTCAGTGGCATAGGGAATTTCCTAATGAGGAAATTCTCTCTAGCAGTGAAGGTCAGTCAGTACCTTCTCTATCACTTATTTATGGTCTTAAAAAGTTGCCTAAAACACTGCAAGTATCTTGTCTAGAATCGCATAGCCAATATGTTAGATTCAGGACTTGAACTCAGGTATTCCTGGTTCGAAGTTTGACTGTCTCATCACTACACCGCACTACCTCTTGTGGGCATGAGGTCCCACCATTTAGGGATTCTTATTAATCAACAAACATTTTTTTTTTGAAAATCTGCTTTTGAAGAGCCTTATGCTAGATGCTAGGGGAGGTATACAGTTTATGTTCCATTAGGAAGAAGACACAAACACACATAAATATAATATGGAATGTTATAAGTTAATGAGAAATGTGTGACAACAAAGCATACTTTCATTCTAAAAAAGAGAGTTAATATTATCTGGGAAGCTGGGAGTTGATTAGAAGCTCAAGTCTTAGTAAGAAAGGTCCAAGGGGATAGTCTAAGTTCATGTTCATTATTTGAAAGTTACTTTCCTAAATCCAAGATGCCTAGTTGTCATGCCAAGAATTCTCAGGGTATACTCATTTCATTTTAGTTATATTTTCTTTTTAAATATATTTTTGTTTCATTAAATATTTCTCAATTATATGTAAAAATTTTTAGCATTCGTTTTTTAAAAAATTGAGTTTCAATTTTTTTCTTCCTTCCTGGCCCAAATGCAATTGACTATACATATGAAGGTCATACCAAACATTTTCATATTAGCCATGTTGCAAAAGAGAACAAAGAAAAAAAAACTTAAGAAAAATAAAGGGAAGTAAAAAAGTATGCTTCAATCTGCATTCAGAGTTCATCAACTTTCTCACTGGAGGTCAATAGCATTTTTCACCATAAATTCTTTGGAATTGTCTTGATCAGAGTAACTAGGTCTTTCCCAGTTGACCATCCTTACAATATTGATGTTATTTTGTGCAATGTTCTCCTGGATCTGCTCACTTCATTTGGCATGAGTTCATACAAGTCTTCCCAAGTTTTTCTGAAACCATCTTGCTCATCATTAAGTATAATAGTATTCCATCATAGTCATATTCCACAACTTGTTCAGTCATTCCCAAATTGATGGGCATCCCCTCGATTTCCAATTCTTTGTTACCACACAAAGAGCTGCTACAAATAGTTTCATACAAATAGGTTCTTTTAGTTTTCCTTGGTAATCTTTGAGATACAGACTTTGTAGTGGTATTGCTAGGTCAAAATATATACAGTTTTATACTCCTTTGAGCAGTTCCAAATTGTTCTCCAGAATGGTTGGACTAGCTTACAACTTCAACAACAATGAATTAATGTCCTAATTTTCCCACACTCCGTTGAGCACTTGTAATTTTTTTCAGTCATGTTAGCCAATCCAATAGGTGAGAGATGGTATCTCAGAGTTGTTTTAATTTGTATTTCTTTCATCCATAGTGATTGGAGTATTTTTTTAATGTGACTATTGATAGCTTTGATTTCTTCTGAAAACTTCCTGTTCATATCCTTTGACCAGTTATCAACTGGGGAATAGCTCTTATTTTTATAAATGTGGTTCAGTTTGCTATGAATTTGAGAAATGAGGTCTTTATTAGAGAAACTTGCTATAAATACTGAACTTCCCCCACCTCATTTCCTGCTTCCTTCCTAATTTCGGCTGCATTAATTTGTTGGTATAAAATCTTATTAATTTCATGTAATCAAAATTATCTGTTTTACTTCCGATAGTGTTGTCTATCTCTTGTTTGGCCACAAGCTCTTGCCGTATCCATAGATCTGACAGGTACATTTTTCCGTGCTCTCCTAATTTACTTATGATATACTCCTCTGGCATACAGCATGTTGGTCTGTGCTTAGTTTGCATCAAATTGCTTTCCAGTTTTCCCAGCAATTTTTGGTCAGATGTTGATTTCTTACCCTCCAAAGCTTGGATCTTTATGTATCAAATGCTAGATTACTATGGTCGTTTTCTACTGTGTATTGTACAGTAATCTATTCCACTGATCTATCACTCTATTTCTTAGTCTGTATAAGATTGTTTTGATGATGACCACTTAGTAATATAGTTTGAAATCTGGTACTGCTATGCTACCTTTATTGTTTTCCATTGATTCATATGATTTTTGTTCATTTTGCTATTAACGTGGTTAATTATGCTGACAGTTTTCCAAATATTGAACTAGCCCTACATATTTGGTATAAATCACACTTGATCATAGTATATAATCTTTGTAATGTATTGCTATAATTTTCTTGCTAGTATTTTATTTAAAAAAAATTTTCATCGCATCCATTAAGGAAATTTGTCTATGATTTTCTTTTTCTGTTTTTTGCTCTCACTAGTTTAGATATTGAAGTCATACTTATGTTAGAAAAGCAATTTGGTAGGACTCCATCTTTACTATTTTTCAAATAGTTTTATGTAATATTAGAATTAATTGTTCCTTAAATGTTTGGTTAAATTCATGTTAAATTCATCTGGTCTTGCGGATTTTGTCTTAAGGAGTTCATTGATGTCTTTCTTGTTCACATCTTTTTTGTAAGATAAGGTTATTTAACTTTTAAATTTCCTCTTCTGTTAATTTGGGCAGTTTATATTTTTATAAATATTCATCTATTTCACTTAGGTTATCAGTTTTATTGGCATATAATTGGATAAAATTTCCCCCAATAATTGCTTTAATTTCATCTTCATTTGTGATCCATTTACCCTTTTTATTTTGATGCTAGTAATTTGGTTTTCTTCTCTTAAAATCAAATATAATACTATAAAGCTAACTCCTACTTTTATTTATTAGCTCAATGTTTTTTTCTTTTTTATTTTCAATTTTATTAATTTCTCCTTTGATTTCTCAGGATTTCCATTTTTGGTATTGAATTGGGGATTTTTAATTTGTTCTTTCTAATTCTATTTTTTGGGGTTTTTTTAGTTACATACCTAATTCATTTATTGGTTCTTTCTCCCTTTTACTGAGGTATGCATTTAAAGGTATACAACCAAGTACTGCTTTGATTGTGGGATGTTGTTTCACTGTTGTCATTTTCTTTAATGAAATTATTGATTGTCTTTTTGATTTGTTCTTTAACCTGCTCATTCTTTAGGATTAAATTAGTTTTCAATTAATTTTTGATCTGTGTTTCCGTGATCCTTTATTGAACGGATTTTTTTTTTATTACATTATGGTCTGAATAGGGTCCATTTAGTATTTCTGAGAGGCATCTATACCCTAATATATGGTCAGTTTTGGGGAAGGTGCCACGTACAGCTGAGAAAAGTATTCCTTTCTATTTCCATTCAGTTTTCTCCAGAGGTTTATCATATCAAACTTTTCCAATATTCTAGTTATCTCCTTAATTTCTTTCTTATTTATTTTATGGTTAGATTTATCTACCTTTGAGGGTGGAAAATGAAAGTCCTCCACTGGTATATTTTTTGCTATTTCCTTCTGTAATTAATAACTTTTTATTTTAAGAATTTAGATCCTATCCAATTTGGTACATATATGTTTAATATTGATATTATTTAACTCTCTGTAGTTTCCTTGATTATCTCTTTTAATTAGGCATATTTTTGGTTTTGCTTTGTCTGAGATCTTGATTGATATTCTTACCATTTTTTTTTTAACAATAGCTGAAACATAATAGATTGTGCTCTAGCACCTTATTTTAGCTCTCTCTGTTTCAAGTGTCTTTCTTGTAGACAATGTATCATTGGATTCTGGTTTTTAATCCATTCCTCTATCTGTTTGTTTTATCAGTGAGTTTATCCCATTCACATTCACAGTTATAATTACTAACTATCCATTTCCTTCCATCCCATTTTCTTTTATTTATCCTTCCCTCTCTCTTTCAGTCATCCTCTAAAGTCTGTTTTGCTTCTGACCACAGTCTTTTTTTATCTTCTCTATCCTCTCTTTTATCAACCCCTTTATCACCTTCCCCTCCTACTTTCCTGCTTGATAAGATAGCTTTCCATTATCAATTGAGTATGTATATATATACATACACAAATGTATATATTTTCACTCTTTGGACCAATTTAGATGTGAGTGAGCTTCAAGTGTTGCCCTGCCATTTTCCCCTCCACTGCAAAACCTCTTCTTTAAATGACTTTTTTACGTGAAATAATTTTCCCCGTTCTTTTTCTGACTTCCCCTTTCCCCCAGGGCATCCCTCTTTCTCTCCTATCCATTTTTTGATGTCATTCTAATTGAGTCACTTTTATCCCCTTTCTATGATAGTTCTTAGAAGTTACATATATCATCATCCCATATAAAAAAGATAAACAGTTTAACCTTACTGAGTCCCTATTTCTCTTTTTTATATGCCTCTTATATTTCTCTTGAATCTTTTCATCAAGAATGCTTGAAAGTCCCTTATTTCATTAAATATATATTTTTTCCTCTTGAAGGATTTTACTTCACTTTGCTACATAGGTTATTTTTGGTTATAATCCTAGCTCTTTTGCCTACTAGAATTATTATATTCTAAGTCTTCCACTCTTTTAACATGGTAGCCACTTAATTTTGTGTAATCCTGACTATGGCTCCATGGTATACTAATGGTTCTTTTCTGCCTGCTTTAAGTATTTTTTTCTTGACCTGGGAGCTCTGGAATTTGGTCATAATACTCGTGGAAGTTTTCATTTTGGGATGTCTTTCAACTAGTAATTAGTAGATTCTTTCAATGTCTATTTTACCCCCTTGTTCTAGGATATTGGGACAGTTTTCTTTGATAATTTCTTGAAAGATAATGTCTAGGTGCTTTCTTGATCATGGATTTCGTTAGTCCAATAATTTTTAAATTATCTCCCTCAATCAATTTTCCAGGTCTGTTGTTTTTACTGATGAGCTATTTCACATTTTCTGGGGTTTTATTTTAATTTTTTAATTTTGTTGTTTATTGATGTTTCATAGAGTCCTTACCTTCCACTTGCCACATTTTAATTTTTAAGAATTCTTTTCAGTGAGCTTTTGTATCTCTGGTCCATCTGGCCAATTCTATTTTTTAAAGGTATTGTTTTCTTTTTGTTGCTTATTTTTTGCCTAACAGGAAGTTAGGCAACTAACTTCAGATATTCTGACTTCTGACAGGATTGAGGGCTATATTTGAAGTCAGATATTCTGACTTCTGACAGGAATCCTCTGTAATCTTTCTGACTAGTTGCCCAGATCCCTTTACCATTTTTGGTACTTGCCAGAGCAATACACATATCAGTTCTTAAAAGTTTTCCTAAGTATGAAATCCTCACCCAAGGCTCTCTGGTTGGGTGGAAAGAGTGCTCTATTGTGCTTTGGGGAATCTTCAGTCTCCCATACTCTGCCCTGGGGAACTGGACCTATATACTGTATTCCTGCTTTCAGATGGTATCTTCTAGTTTGGATCCTGCTGGAATCCTGAATTGATTCTTTAGTAATAATCTTCTCTGGTTGCCAGATTTTTTCCCCCTACCTGTGCCTAATATTGAATCCCTACAGCTGCTGAAGCTTCTTTCATCATGACTTAGTCCCATCACTGGTGGTTTCTCCTTATGGGATGCAGGCCAGCCTCCAACACCTTGTCCCAGATGTTTCTGACATCTTAAGCTGTATTGGGCTTGAAGAATGTTTCACTTTTATCCCTTATTGACTCTGGCACTCCAGATTTGATTTGAGGCATTATTTTAAAGTTGTTTAGAGGGGAATGTTGGGAAAGCTTGGCTGAATTCTTTCTCTGCTCCATTATCTTGTCTCTGCTCTTAGAAGTATCCCAGCTAAGTAAGCAAACTTCACCCATCACACTCCAAACCCTTTGGTTTCTGCCCATTAGTTTATGTTCATGGAAAATAGGCCAGGACCAAGTAGCATCTTGCTTTGGGCTGATACCCTAGTGTCAACTTGCTCTTGCTGGTGTGTTTTTATCTATAGGACCATCAATCTCCTTCCACTGGAAATAAGACAAGATTTTAACACAACATTGTGGAAGGTGGTTAGTCTTGTGTTTGAATTTATTTTAAGGGAGCCTATGCTTTTCATAAGCATATGAAACTGGGTTTTTCTCAATCAGTCTAAGAACACATGGATGGGGAGAAATGAAGACTTCCCCAAAATCAAACTTAGAAATAATAAAAAAGTTTTCCCCAGAGCATCTTCAACAGAGGGCACTATTTATTCTATCTTTTATCATCTACCTAGAATGAGTGCAAGCAACAGAATATAACCATGTAATACGGATTGAGGGCTATATTTGAAGTCAGATATTCGGAATTAAAATCCTTGTTCTGCATCTCCTATCAGTGTGATCTTGCATAAGTCATAATAAAATCACAGACGTTTTGAGGTATGGAACATGTTGTATGAGAAACCAGGAGGAAGTGGACACAAAACAGGCTGAGAAATGGTTACAGAAGAGCAAAAAGGTACTCTGGGGAATGAAATAAGAAGACTAAAAAAAACTATCAGGAGAAAGAAGAAAGAGAAACCATTTCATCCACAATATATTCTCCTGATTTAGGAAAAATGGCAAAGGATACTTTATAGATTAGTAGGTACAGAAGAAAACCTTAGCAAGTTATTTAGTTCAATGTATGCTATTGCCTAACTTTAAAATGTCATACTTGCTTATGCTTTTCCCAATTTACAATATGCTTTTAAAATCATTATTAAGAGGCAATGCTTAGAAGGTTGACTCAGAAGCCAGGAGGTCATGGATTCAAGTCCTGCTTTTGAAACATACTGCTTCTATGACCCTGGGCAAGTTACAGTCTCTCAGTGCTTAGGCTAGTCTTCATAAGCTACAGAGAAGGCACTGATCTGCATTATTAAGGGGATTTCCTCACCCAGGAATTGCAGTACCAATGAAATCTTAGGTTCAATAACTATCTCCATCATGCTTAACAAAGCTGTGAGCTGGATCAGGAAGTTATTATAATCTCATTTTACAGATGTGGCAAATGAAGCTTTAAAAGGTTAGTTGACTTGTCAATATCACCTAGCTACTAACCAGGGTCAGAATTCAAATCCAAGTCTTCTGGGTTTATTCCAATTCTATTTTTCACTCTACCTTGTTGTTACATGTAATGTCCAACATCCATTGGAAGAGTTGGCTATGTTGTTCATTGTATAACAAAGGAACCAGTCAAAAAAAATAACCAAATGCCCAACAGAATAGCCAGTATATCTTGTGTTTTGCAATCTTATCTTTACTTGGTTAATTTTATATATACATATTTCACAAATAGAAGTAGAGGTGATGAAGAATTATTTTACCTTTTTAATGTTGAATATTATTCATCATATTAATGTACATTAAATGGTTAATTTTATTCATCAGTGGGTTATACATTATCTCTAATGAATATATACACATTGAATTCTTCCTTCTCTTTCCTTCCTGATTACCATCATCAACATTTGCACATCAAAAATTGCCAAAGAAAAGTATACAAACCTTATGGAATGACCTATTAAAGATGATTTTAGCTAACATTTATAAAATGATTTTAGGTTTTCAATGTGCTTTATGTATATTTTTTTTTACTTGATAGTTTCTTCAAATGTTCAAGTAGTCATCTTTTTCATAAGGGTACCTAAATCTGTATAAATGATTTTAACTCCAGCCCAATATTTTAAATGATTCCCTTAATCTCTCCCCAAAACTTGGCTAACACATGGGAGACTGTCATTCACTCTCATACCCCTTGCTTACCTTGTCCTTCCACTATTCCTCAACGTGGTTTATCCTACCACCTTCTTTCCTGATCCTACTCCAGGGCTGCTGAATGATAGAAGAAAAAGTAACAAATCTGACCACCTCCAGATCCACTAAAATTCTTACCTAACCTCAGGCAGAGCCTTCCTGCTTCATGGTAACCACCGCGTTTTGTTTGTCTCTATCACATATCTCATAGCTACTGTTACAAACCTGCTTATTCAAGTCCATCAATACCAGCTCCACCAGCTTTTCTCTTAGTAGGCATGTCTGGCTCTCACTTTCTCAGCGGATTCTTTAATATTCCCTACTGCAGTCCTCAAATTTTCTTTGCTTCAGTCTTTGAGGAAGAGGCTGGTCTCCTATCTTCTTGTCAAGGAAAAATCTCTTTTCTTGTACTCTTGATCCCATCAAGATCCGTCTTCAGGGATTTGTCCCATCAATTATTTCCTCTAAGTATCTTCAATCACTTCTTGTTTGATGATGCCTTCACAGCAATCTGCCATCATGTACAGGTATACATTACCCTTCCAAAACAAATCAAACCTGACCTCCTTTTGAACTATCAGTCCTGTTCTCTCTCTCTCTCTCTCTCTCTTTCTCTCTCTCTCTCTCTCTCTCTCTCTCTCTCTCTCTCTCTCTCTCTCTCTCTGTCTCTGTCTCCCTCCCCTTTTTTTGGGTAAACTCTTAGAGTTGTCAAGAGTTCTTTCCCTCTTCTTCCTTATCTCCCACTTCCTTCTCAACCCTTGTCATTTGACTTCTACTCTGCCGCTCTGTTACCAGTGATTTTTGAGCTGCTGAGTCCAGTGTCCTTTTCTCAGTCACCCTCCTCCTTTGACCTTTCTGCAGCTTTCAGCACTCTTACCTATCCTCCCACCTCCTCTACTCTCTTCTCTTGGCTTCTGTGATATTGAAATCCTCAGATCCACCTCCAATTTGTATGACTTCTCTTCCCCTGTCTCCTTTGCTGGATCACCTGCTTTCATCACTTTGTTCAGTCATTCTGACAACCTAAACAAATAAGCCAAATTCAGTTGAAAGTTATCTTTATTTTTTTTTAGCAGAGACTTTTAAAATTCTTTTTTGTCAGTTCCCAATTCTCTCCCCTCTCCCACCAAACAAAAAGGCAAAAAATAGATTTATTTTCAACAAATACTTCATGTACAGAGATGCAGACTGGAATGGTGGTATAATTGCATTTTTTCCTCTTTTTTTCTTTTTCACATCCCTCCATTCTCCTGCTCTTTTCCACCTTGGAGAACTATTAGCAAACTGTGTCCCATCTTTCCCCTTCATGTTGTTAGTGGTAAGAGTCACATTTCTGTACATTTCTGTAGGGGCTTATGCTCGCCTCCCAGTAATGGGCCTCCTGCTGAGGAAGGCTCATCAAACCTCTGGGGGTGATGAATTGTGTCACTCTGGGAAACAATGACTTCGTTATTCACATTGTGTCACGGGCCTGACATAATTCACTAACAAACTGAGACGTGAGGTGTCACCAAGTGATGCTTCAAGTGACAGTTGCTGCTGTCCTCTTCAGTAAACAGAGTAAGTGGTGCAGCTAGAGAGCTGGGAGTTTACAAACCTCCGGAGAAGTTCTGAGGCCTCTATCCAGCCCCCTTCCCCAGGCTGTGTGGGCCGTGTTGTTTGCTACCTGGATTGTGGGTTCCAATTAGCAGGTTTACAACAGTCAAGTCAAATTGACATATATATGAACTGGTGATTACTTTGGTAATTATTAGAATAATATGGAAAAGCCTTCTAGGTCTCTTAATAGTGAAGGTCATTTAGATGTTGGCAATCAGAAATTCTTTGCTAGTGGGATTATTATATTTTTTTTTAAATTATGATTCAAGTTGTGTGAGCCTGCAGGTTTGGGAGGGCCTGTCTGCCTTCTGGGACTAGTTTCTCTTTGATCTTGGGGCTGAATGACTCTCTTTGATCAAACAGACAATAGTTCAGAAAAGAACAGAGCCTTAGCAAGTTCTATTCCTAAACTTGCAGGTAAATAAAGGGAGAATTTCAATTGATTCTGGAATGAGCAATTCAGATAGGAAACTAGTAACTCCTTTGAAGTGGATTTAGGGCCCTCTTGATTAGCATAGCAAAGGAGGACTTGAGAATTACTAAAAGATGGCTAAGAGGGGGGCATATTTAGCCTAAAGGGTTAGTTTATTGGTGAAGGTTTCCTTGGTTTGTGGATCTGTGGTTGAGAATATAGGCAAGGTTATTCCTGGGAAGGGCCTCGGATAAGGGTTAAAAAATTCCAACCGAAATGAGGTCACAATAAAGAAGAATGGCAGTTTTGAAGGGAAGAAGGATGTCTTCAAAAATATTGCATGTTCTCAATCAATACAAATTGATGAAACACTTTTTACGTGTTAGGTACTCTGAATGACATATAGTTTGAAATATATGAAAACAGTTAGATGGTCCAATGGGTAGAGCAATGGATCTGGAGGCAGGAAGGCCAAGTTCAGATCCTTACATACTTACTAGCTGTGTGACCCTGGGCAAGTCACCTGATGTCTGTGTCTCAGTTTCCTCAATTATCCAGTGAGGATAATAATAGCACCTATCTCGCAGGGTTATCGTCGGGATAAAATCTAATTTCTGTTAAGTGCTTTGCAGATCTTAAAATACTATGTAAACACTAGTCAGCCAGGAAAAAGTGACCATAATACTGTAAATGAAAAATACTGTAAATGAAAAAACAATATTAAAAGACACCAACATTTAGATCAAATGCACTAACCACTTTTGGTTCAAGAAGACCAGTAATGAAACAATGAGACACCCTTCCCTTCTGTTGGTAGAGAGTTAAGAGGTTTAGAGCTGAAAGGGTCCTCAGAGGTCATCTATGCCAACCTCTTTAAAAATAAAAACAATGGAAATAATGTAGACCAGAGAGGTATAGCCATTTGTCTGAGAGCACGCAAGTAATGAATGGAAGAGCTGGGTTTCAAGAAGTCCCCTTACTACAAATCTAGTTAGTTTTTCACTTTGTTAATTGTGTGTCCACTTGGAACTCCTGTCAAGAATAGTGCCTATGCTGGATAAGTTGTGGTATAATTGTGATGAAATACCATCTTGCTATAAGAAATGATGAGCAAGAAAAATCTGGGAAAGCTTGTATGAACTGATGCAAAGTGAAATGAGCAGAGCCAGGAAAACGTTGTATATAGCAACAGTAACATTGTATAAAGATCAACTGTGAATGACTTAGCTATTCTCAGCAATACAACGGTCCGTCTGGGATTTTTTTGTTTTTGTTTCATTTTTGCTTTATTTTTGGTTTGCAATTTTTCTCTTTTTGCATTTTTTTTTTGCAGCATGGCTAATATGGAAATGTTTTGCATGACTGCACATATGTAACATATATCAAAAGGCTTGTCTTCTCAAGGAGGGGCAGAGGATGAAGAGAGAGAATCTGGAACTCGAAAGTTAGAAGAACGTTAAACATTTTTGCATGTGATTAAGAATTTTTTGTAAAGAATGGTACCTACATTTTCAGATTCTCTCACTGCTACATTACATTTCTTGCTTAATTGTTTGTCTTTCTAACATGAGAAGGTTCTACTGGTGATTTCTTCTTCTCTCTTCTCCTCCTCCTTTTCCTCTTGTTCCCCAGCTCATTGCCCACTTGAAATGGCTCTTGGTGGGGAGTGGGGAAAGATGTTAGATTATTATTTGTGTCTCTGTCTTTCCATCTTCCCAACTGGGTATGTGATTTATCTTTGTATTTCCCCAATTTCCTTTGGACTTTAAAAAAAAATGTGCATTACCCAATAGTTAAGGGGTGAAGGGAAGGGCAGAAATCAGGAACTTTGGGGAATTAATATATACTTAGGATCATAGGATTATGAATTTAGAGCTAGAAAGGATTTTAGAGACAATCTTGTCCAACTCGCTAGTTTCACAGATAGGGAAACTGAAGCTCAGAGGGATGTAGTGAATTGCCCAAGGTCATACAGATTGTGACAGAAACAGAATTCAAACCCAGGTCCTCTGACTCCAAACCCAGTATTCCTTCCATTATGTACCATTTACCTTTGAATATGCTGCATGACAGTGACTGTGAGAAATCTAAGTTGGATCGAGAAGGAAGGGAAAAGAAAAGACATTATTTGTGGCTGTGTGTGAAAGAAGCCTGCTCCATCTAGCTCCTTCGGCTGTTGCTAAATGAGGTGACAGAGTGGGAGAGTGTTGCTGTGGGGCTGGGCCAATTTATTTTATTTTTTTGAATTCATGCCCAGAGGCTGTTTGCAGAGAGAATATTTTTAGAAATGTGAAAATAAATACAATTAAATTAGAGAGATGCATGGAAAACATTTTTCTCCTACTAAAAGTTTGTCCTTTTGACCATTAAAACATATGTAATGGCATATTCTCCTTCTTCTTGACTGATGATGTGTGTTTGTCACATTCTTTAATTAAATAATTGGCTCCCTCTAATAATGATGATCGCCAGGAAAATTAACTATGGGTCAAGGGCCTGTGACTAAAAAGAAATCAGGATTGGAACAAAGAGAAATTGCAATGAAAAAAGGAGAATGTTTCCCTCAGCTCCAATTTTATACTTATTTAAGCTCTCAATTCTTCTTGACCTGGGTTTGCTATGTCACAAGGTCCCTGAGAAATATGAGGACGAGTGAAAAGCTTGTGGGAGCCATAAGAAAAAAAGGCGGGGCACCAGGGCACAAACTGAGGGCATTTCTTTGGTTCATGAGCTGGGAGAGGGTTACAGAGTTTGGCTTAAAAAAAAAAATTAGAGTTTCAATTTCTTCTCTCTCTCCCTTTCTTTCTCTTTCAGTCTTTCTTTTTCTTGCTTCCTTCTTTTTCTTTCCCCTTTTCTCTCACTCTTTTCTTTTGTTCTGTCTCTCTTTTTCTGTGTGTGTGTGTGTGTGTGTGTGTGTGTGTTTATACTTATATGGAGGCATGTACATGGATGTAGGTTGGGAGAGGGGACACAGAAGAAAAGGGCAAGATTCCAATAATCGTATTTGCACTCAGTTTTAGTATCTATTTCCATTATTGGTTGTGGACTTTGGGATGGGACATCAGACTTAGAACCAGCATGTTAAATTATTTCAGGTCCCATTCCACCACTTGTTATCTTTGTGATTACTTCCCCCCCTTTGATCTCAGTTTCCCCCTATGTAAAATGAGGGAAATGCTAGAGTACATGATCTCTCAGTCCCTTACTCTTGCATTCTATGATTCTCAGGGAACTTAGAACTGAGGAGGATGATTTAATTACTCTGATGGACAGTGGTTAGCAGAGGGCAGCAGTGTCTCGTTGGGCAGGCAAAGCTGGTCTGCAGTTGTTGGTATTATGGCACTTAGATGAAAGGATGGATAATCTGTGAGACTGAGTGGGGCCGGAGGGAAAGAGGCAGAATTTGAGATGAAGGTAGAAATGCTGGTTGGGCCCAGTCTAGCTTGTTAAAGAAGAAACAAAGCTGAACAAAGTAAAACAAGATCAGTTTTAAAGTTGAAGTAGGCTGGGGGTCTGAGCCAGAAAACCAAAAGGAAGTAAAGTAATCTGGGTGGGCACTATTTCTATGCTGAATTATTTATTGATATAATTTCTGTGTGGTATCAGTATGTCATGTGAAGAATACTAGAATTTTTAGTAAATCTTAGTTTTGCCATTTTACTAGTCATATTACCTTAGGTAAATCACTTGTTATGGAGCTACCTGCTTTATGTCAGGGCTAAACTATATAATTTCTCAAAAATCTTCACCTTCTGAGAGTCTATGATAGTCTTCATTTGTGAAACTTAATGCATATGCCACATTGCAGAGCTATTCTGAGGCCCAAAGAATTTAAAACTCTACAGAGAAATGAGCCCAAGAGGGGTCGAAAACTATCAAGAATTAAATTTTGAAGACATGTCAACATAATTTTAATTAGAAAGAAAAGGAGCTGTTTGAAGAGACAAATGTGGATACACAAGGTACTCATTTTATTTATCAACTTATATTAAAAAATATAAAGAAAGAAGCAAAGTCAGGTAACAGTTAGCTAATTTTTTAAAATGGTGGCAGAATTTTGCAAGCACAGCAGCAAGAGAGCTGAGATTCAGATTGACCAGAAGCTGGCCAAAAGTAATATGGATAGTGAAGATAATTTTAAAAATTTTACAGGGGGAAAAGAGAAGGATCAAAGACAAGATAAGGCTGTTGCCCAAGATGGATGGGCTGATAACAGACAAAGGGAGGGAGGCAGAACTGCTCGGGGCTTATTTTGCTCTGTCTGGGACAAAGGTGATAATGCTGGAAAGGATAAGAGAACTGTTAACTACATTTCATGAATTCAAGTTACCGATCCTAGATGAGATGCACTCAATTAAAAGCATTGGTATAAATGTGTTTGCTAAACCATTGTCATTAATCATCGAATGCAGAGGGATATCATAAGGTTGGGTAAGACCATGTATTGATCAACTCCACTCAAGGGAGTGGAGTTGAGCCTATAAATTATTGGCCTGTAAGCTTGATCTCAATTCCTGGCAAAATTCTAGAACAAACAATGGGATGGCTATAGGACATCTAGAATGGAGAAGCTGTGATCACACAGAGTTAGTTCAGCTTCTTCAAGAACTAACTTTATTTCCATTTGTAGACCTTAGTTACTCTATCTGCATAAAATGGAGGTTTGGTGAATGTGTACATCACATCATCTTGCTAAGATAATGTCTCCATGTGAAGCAAAATAAGGAGCTTCTTCTGGGAGAATTGTGATGATGACATATAAGAGAAGTGCCTTGGAGAGACTGGAGCACATGTGGACCTTCTGTAGTTGATTATGGATGGCCTACAATTATGAATGGTTGGGAGTATTTGCCCATTTGTTACGTAGTCAGAATTGTTAACATCTTTTAAAGAACCTTAGCTCTGGCCTCCTCTTTTTTTTTTTTTCACCACTTCTTATTTTCTTGTCTTCAACTGCAGCCTGGTTGGTATGATGGTGTCTGCTGAGAGATCATAATGTAAGGGGAAGAACCATGGAACGTTTTCCTCTAGATTATATAGTACCAAGAAACATGGCTTCCTTGACCTTTCCATCTACTCTTCTCCATTCTACTTGCAGCGAATTAAATTTCCAACTTTGAGAGATCAAAGGTAGAAGAGCAAACCATGAATCCAGGAATATGAATCCAGGCTGAGTTTAACAACCAGTGGATAATTGATGACCTTGAAACCCCAGCAGGTGGAAGGAATCATCTGACATTAATGCTACCTTTGGACAGGAACTTGGTGGAAACAATGCGATATAATAACTTAGTTAAGTTATGGACCTAATCTCTACCCTAACCCTTTTTGCTTCCTATCTCCTTAACAGAGACCAACTAAAGAAGGAAGATTATTTCATGAAATTGTTAGGGGGAGTATTTGCATATTTGTCCTCTCTCTTTCTAGGAAATAAATGTTCCTTTGTAAAAGTTGCCTGGTGTTAATTAAGGAAACTATGGTGCTAGTCAGTGCCCCACTACTTAAATGGAAGGAGCATGAGACATGATCCAAGGGCAGAGAAAAGAGACACTTAAACACCTGTCAAGATGTTCTGAAATCCTGAGATGAGACATAACAAGTTTGGTCTTGAGAGAGTAGGTCAAAACATGGTTGTTAAATGAAACATGAGGTTACAATATCCATGACTTTACAGGTTCTCTCCAGGTCAAAATCTACGATTCATTTAAATGGGATTCCATTTTCTAAAATTCAACATACATAGAACTTGGAATTCATCTTGTTTGCAAAGTGAAGTTCACCTGTCTTTTTTCGTTGCTGATAGGATCATAGACTATTAGAAAGAGTAAGGACTTAGGAGGTGATCTAGTCTAACACCATATTTACAGACAAGGAAACCAAAGAATGAAATCTATATAAGTGGAAGACTTTACCTTTATCAAACACTCAGATGATGGTATAACAGGAACAAGAACAGCCATATGCTGAGATGCTGCTTGGGAGATGCTTTTAGGTGATATTTTATGCATATTTGACCTCCCAACTAGACTGTAAACTGAGAGATGGAGTCAGATTTCCAATTTCTTTTATACTCTTAACATCTCTAGAATTTTTGTACACAGTAGTTGCTAAATAGTCGGCTCTCTCAAAATCAACCCCTGTTGACTCAGTATTTTGCATTATATGAATGAACCAGAGGTAGGACAATGTGGTGGAAAGATTGCTGCAAGGGAGTTAGATTTGGCTTTGGGTCTGCTCCCTGACACTAACATACCAAATCAGTTTGAGACATCACTTTGCCTGTTGAAACTCAGTTTCCCAAATCTCAGCACTTAATATCCCATTCATTAATACAACCTATCTCTTCCCATGCCTGATGTGTACTCCTTCTCCATCTGTACCTTCTAATATCCTTCACTTTCTTAAAGGCTGAGTTCAGATGACACCTCCTATCTGGAAGCTTCCTTAATCTAGTCATCAGAGCTCTTGGTGTTTGTGCTAATGTTTCCAATACTTAGCACAGGCTTGTCTGCATAGTAAGCACTTAAGAAATTTTTGTTGCCTTTATAAAATAAGGATATTTGATTAGATCAAGGGTTGTTAACCTCGAGTCCCCAAATTTGGCTTTTGTTAATATTTTGACACCTGTATTTCAATATAATTGGCCTCCTTTGCAATCCTATGCATTTCGTTTTAGAGGTTAGGATTTATATAGTTTTGAGGTATGCAGAGTGCTTGACATGTTAGTTTATTTCATCCTCACAACAGCCCTGTGAGGCAGGTGCTGCTATTATTCCCATTTTACAGATGAGGAAACAGATAATTAGAGAATTTAAGTGAATCACCTAACTTTTAAATGTTTGAGGCAGGATTCAAACTTAGATTTTCCTAACTCCAAATTCCATGGTTTATTGACTGTCCCACTTAGCTGCCCAATGTTTTATATATTTACATGGGGGGGTTCAAGAAAGACTAGCACTTCTTACTGAGCCCTGATCATGGCTGATCATCCACCTTTGGTGTCCACCTGGCACTCACACTCAACTCTCACCTGTGGCTCCAAGGAGCTGTAGTATGAGCAGCCCATCCAGGTAAAACCAACATGGCAGATGGGCTAAACTGAATGAGGGTAATGGATGGCCCTCAGATCTGTTGGTGAATTGGGGGGAATGTCTACCCCAAGCACATAAAGACTTTCCCCAGTGGAATAGGCAAATGAGAAGAATGTGTTCCAACAGCCAAAAAGGTGGTTGAAACAGGCACTGTGGAGTGCTTAGAGCTTGGTAAGATTTCAAAGATGCCAAGGTCATCCATTACATCCCAGGCATTGCCAGTCATCCTAACTTTTGCATTGCCATTGGAATTCAGTGACTGATAAGGTGAGACCAACGACAGTACAACCTCTGCCTCACTTAAATCCAATTCACATATGAGTCAAGACATCACCCATGAAGTCACTGGTCCTCTTTGAAAACAAAAGACAATCCACAACATTTACACATGTTATTCTTAGGCTTCATTAGACTGCTAATTAGGCTTCGTTAGACTTGGCATATAAAAGTGGTTTAAATCCCCAGGATTTGCTGTTCTCCAAGCTTCTCTCTGGCTCTCAGCATTTAGCATTCTAGAATTCCATATTTAATCCCTAAAACGTTGCTTTAATTGTTTAAAAGTCTGAAAATTTCCACAAAAGACTCTAAAATTGGACTTTGTGGAAATAGGTGAAAAAATGCATTTTTGTTCTATATCAGAAACTGAAAAACAAAATACATGACCTACGTGGGAAGAAACATTAGAGCACTTCTAGTCACATTTTATAAATGAGAAAACTGAGAGAAAAAGGAATTGTTCAAGGTCACACAAGTAGTGAGTAGCAAAGCCAGGGTTTAAAGGCAAGCTGACTGACTTCAATACAGTTCTTCTGTGATCCCATCATACAGCAAAAAGGAAGTGAAGAGTCTTGTTCTGTTCCCCAAGCACAAACCCTGAAAGGTGACTTTAGACTTTCAATGAGAAATTCTTTGAGGAATTGAATTGATTTTCAACTTTTCATAAATTCATGAACTATTAAAACTAACAGGGACCTTGATGATCATTTTGTCCAGCTGCTTCTTTTTACATGCAAGGAAACTGAGGGCCAGAGAAGCTCAGTAAATTGTCCTGCATTGAGTTAGTAGTACTACTGGACTAAGGCCCAGGTCTCTTCTTTCTACTTTCCATGATATTGCACAATATTCTCCCATGAGAATGTCAGGGAAGGCAGGGTGAATTTGGGTCATTTGCAGCAGCAATGTGAATGAGGGCTGTGTGTATGAGTTCTAGGAGTTTTAAACTGAGAATGAGATTTGGTCATTTCAATGCCTACATTTGGTGGCAAAGGCCTCTCCAAATGTGTCATTGGATAGTGAATTACCTTCCCCACCAGGGAGAAAAAAAGGAGAAAAAAATCCCACGCAAGACTTAGTTATCCAAGTAAAATTTATTAGATATTCTGTAGTTGATTATGGCCTTAAGAGGGTTAAAGGTGGGAGGAATGCTGTGATTCACCAAGTCTGCTTAGATATTGGGGTGATAGTGTGGTAGCTTCTAATATGGTTTCCCAACTTTTTCATTTTGTTCAGGAAAAGTTCTCCATCTGACATGTGTTAGGGATACTCCCTCACTTTTCAGGAGTTTCGGGGCGGTGATTGATAGGGAAGCAAAGTTTTATCTGTTACCTATGCTTACAGACTTACTTTGGGAATTTTTGAGCATTATAATTGGTTGAGGTGTCTAGGGAAGGGGAAAGGGAAGTGAGGAGAAAATCTGACTCACCTCATAGCTGTTTTGGGGCCTGATCTCATAACTACAGGTGGCCCTGAACTCAAACAAAGGCACCAAAATTTGTTCCTGAAAAATTTATTCCAGAAAGAGAATTCCCCACTGCATCCATGAAATTCCATCCCCCTCCCAACCAAATATTATATGGGCATCATGCCCCACTGTGAGGGAAAATGTTTGAATTTTTGCTCTTCCTATATCTTGGAAGTAAATATCCTTTCATAAAAGCAATCTGGGGTTAAATGGTTAAACAGATCTGGGGTGTTAGTTTATGTGCATCCTTCTCCTCCAATAGAAGAACATTCTCTATGGGGGGTTAAGCCAATGGCAAAGTAAAGAGACACCTGCAAATCTTTCAAAGTGTTCTGGAGTCTGAAAGGAGATTTTACAAGCCAGGTCCTGAGAGAGTGGAACCCTTTCTGAATTTCTATTTTAATTCAACTCTTCCGTGCTTGTCTCCAACCTCTAAACCATGTTGTAGGCATAGAGACCAGGTTAACACTCACTCAAAAGGCATTGTGCTAAGTGTTGGAGATAGTAAGAGAAAGCAAATTCTTTCAAGGAGCTTAAATTCTAATGTCCAAGACTGCAAGTGTACATAAGGCTTCCATCCTACCATGGGGCATTCTCTCAGACAATCTAGTTAGCCTTCTTCCTCAAATACTTTAGCCACTTACAGAACAGATGGCACACAGCCTTAGAGGCGAAGGCACTGACAGCTGGGGGTCAGGGTTGGGGGATTGGAAGACCTACTAAAGAAGGTGGTGTTTCAGATGAGTCTTGAAGGAAGGGGGGAGTTCTACTAGAGGGAGAAGGAGTAACATTCTAATCCTTTTCCTCAATATTTCAAGTATTGAAGTTTTTTACTTCTGCAAGACAGGGTAGCAGATCATTGCCTAGGGCTAGAAAAGATCCTACTATGCAGGCATTGTGTTTTTTCTCTTTGTGTCCATAAAACTTGGTACAGGATCTGGTACACAGTAGGCGCTTAATGAATACTTGATGATTAATTTGATGCAATATGGTGCTCCTTTACTCCTGTAGAGTATACAAAAATAAAGAGGTCATTCAGTCTTTCAAACAGTACCTGGCGTATGCACACAAACTCAAAAAATCCATTCAAGACTTTCCCTAAATAGGGAGACAGAAATCATAGGTTGGGATGAGAGTATGTGTCGATATATGTGTGTATGTGTGTAATGTAGTGAGTATATGTATGTAGTGAATATATATGTATATGTATTTATGTATACACATAATACGTGTGTGTGTGTGTGTGTGCACAGAGAGAGAGGGAGAGAGAGTGTATGCATGTGAGAGTGCATGTGTGTTTTCCCTCTCTCTCAAAACAGTGTGCTTCACTTGAGGAAGGCTGATTCGATTCCTAAGTGCCTTTCCTCAGGTTGGCTGACTTACGTTGGGGAGAGATTTACACTGATCCATCTTCATATACAGAGGAGTTTGATTTCTGAGTGCCTCTGGGAATCCCTCGGAAATATACTTCATGCTTGAAATTTGGAAAACTCAGCACTTCAAAAGAGGATTTCCATTCTTGTGAAGTTATCTGCCATCTGCGAGCCTTGGACACTGGTGTCTATAGGAATCACAGCAGAATGGGATATGACTAAAAACTTGAGTCTTCCTTATTCCTTTCCTCTCTTTGCCCCTCCACTTCAATCCTCCTCATGTGCTTTGAAGACCCTCTAAGTGGGCATGAGAGCTCTCTAAGAACTTATTGCAGAAACACTGAAGTTGTGTCTAGGTACATAATGGGTTGATCGAATCTGATTTCTCCCCAAAGTTGAATTCAGTAAAATGACTGGGGATATCTGTTGGATCACTGGGGTGTTATTGACTTGTTGTGTAGCAGAAACTTGATGTAGATTCAAAGGGCCTGGGTTTAATACAAGTTCCACAATGGGACTTGGAATCAAGAAGACCTCAGTTCAAATCCTGTCTCAGCTATGTGACCCTGGGAAAGTCACTAATTTCTATGTGTCTCAGTTTCCTGATCTGTTTTATGGAGTTAATCATAGCATTGCATACCAAGGTTGCTGTAAGGATCAAACGAATTGACATATGCAAAACTCTTTCCAAAATTTAAAAGACTGTATAAATATTGGTGTTCTTATTATATGAACTTGGGCAAACGTCTTCTATTCTAAGGCTCTTAGTTTCTATAAAATGTGTGTAATGGTAGAAGGTTGAATAAGATAATTTCTTAGGGATTTGATTCTTATGGACTGGTAGAATTAAACTTTTTTTTTTCCACAGAGTCTTTTTTTGGGACACACACTATCATAAAGAAAGTTGGTGGATTCACAAGGACAAGAGCAGGACTTATCTAAAAGAAAGGGGAAACTCCTCCAATTCACAACTGTATTCTCTAAATATCTTCCATTTATATAGCACTGAATGTGGTGGGAAGAGCCCCCAGGACTAGGAGGTAGGAGGTCTGAGTTCTAGTCCTGGCTTGATCATTTACTAGTTTCTGACCTTAGCAACTTATTTTCTGTGCCTCAATTCTCCCAACTATAAAATGCAAGGGTTGAACTGAATAATCTTTGGGACATCCTAGAGATATAAGGTTTTTACAATTCCATGTCTTTCAAAGTCCTTTCATTTTGATCATTCCATTTTATTTTCACAGTAACTATCAGGGAGATGGCATCTTTGTTATTCCTTTGCAACAGAAGAGGAAGCTGCCACATAAAGAATGAAGTGACCTGCTACCTGCTCAGGGTTTGATTAGGAACAGAGAGAGGAGTAGAATATGGGACTTCTTACCAGTAAAGTGTGAATTCTTGCCACTACATCCTGTTTGATAGGTTCCTGGGAAAATAGTACTAATAAACTAGAAATGCTGAATATTTGATCCCGTGTAATTCAAAGGACTGCATGGTTGTAGTTTTAGTAAGTCTCAAAGGAGCTAGAAGGGTCAGTGCAGATGGCCTAATCCAACTTGCTCATTTGACAGTGGGAGAAATTGAGGCAGAGTCAAAGTCATAAATGCTAAGCACCATTGTGTCAAAGTTGAGGCCTCGGACTTTCATACTGAGGAACACAGATTGTGATACTTCATTTTTAGTGAACTACAAAAAATTACAAAAATAATTAGAGGAACTACCAGCAGATTAAAAATCTTTATAAGGATATTGATCATTTCACATTTTGTATTTATATGAATATGTTGATTCCGGTAAGAGCAAAAAAGTATAGCGGTGGTACTTACACTAAATCAAGCCTTATAACTATAGAAACATAGGATTTTTTTTAACCCTGTAGAACTTGGGATGGAGATAAGAAAACTAATGTACTAATACTATAATAATTTAAATGATTTAAGAGGTGTGCATATTTCCTCCAACCACACAAATGACCATCAGAGAACATTTCATACTTAGGGAGACATGTAAGAACTGATACATAGGGAACTGAGGAGAACTAGAATAACAGTTTACACCCTGACCACTGTAATAGACAGAAAAACAGAAATGAAGCACACCTAAGCTCTGATTAATGTACTGCCCAGCTGTGACTCCAGAGGACTAATAGTGAAGGCTGTCTACACAAAGAGATAGTAGACTAGAGGTGCGGAATGAGGCATGACGTGCCAGGCAGGCCCAATGTGTTTATTTGCTTTGCTTTATTCTGCTTCTTTGTTACAAGGCAGGGTTCTATTTTAGTGAGTGAGGGGGGAGAAGCATTAGGAATTTACAGTTTTGTTTAAAAAAAACCCATTAATTTCGCTTTTGTTTTTTTGAGATTGGTTCTCCTTATCTTACCCAGACTGGAAGTGCTATTCCCACAGGTCCAGTCTTATTGCTAACTGCCCAGACGCTCTGACCTACTCCATTCCCATCAGTTCACTCCTCAGTCAGCTGGTGCTCCAGACTCCTGGAGACTCACCATATTGGTACTGAACTTAAAACAGATGGCTAGTTGGCTTTAGCCCTACCACAGATCAGAACTCTCAAGCGAAAGCAATCCACTAACCTCAATTCTCCCCAATAGCAGGGCATTACAGATTACCACACCTGGGTAAGAATTAATTTAAGAGAGGGGGGAGATGAAGAGAGAGAGAGTTTGGTGAGTTGCATAGCTAAAAGAATTTATCTATTGGTGGTCACTGACCTTTTGATAAGGCATCTTTCAGAACTTAGCAAGGTTGTTCCTTTCATGACAGATGCACAAGACATAGTATATAACTGACATGCACAAAGAGCCTTTCCAGTTTGTTAGGACATGCAAGAACCTTTGCCTCACTGATGTGACTTTCAAAAAATCCAGAATCACGGTCATGTATATCTATACGTATATGTGTATATGTATGTATATAATGAATATGCATATACCTTAATAAATGTTTGAAAGTTTTCCTCACTTCTTAGATTTTCCTAGGACACCTTGCCTGCATCTCTTCCTTACTTCTTTACACTCTACTTTGTATGTTTGTGTATATGTGTATATATATGCATATATTATACATACATGTGTATAATACATGCTGGCTCATGACACATATTATATACATGTATACATTAGTGTAGGGCCCTGAATGCAAAAATGTGTCCTTTGTTTGTAGCCTAAACTACCAGACCAGCTTCCATCCCCTATAGCTATCCTTGAGAGAAGAAATCATTGTGGAGAGAAGGTCCATCTTCTTCATTACTACAAGTAACAAAAGCTAGTCAAGTTTGACCATCAGGTATCATGAATGAATTTGTGCTAGTAGGTATTTGTTGATTTGAGTTCAATATTAGGCAGAGGTAGGGGAAAGAAAAACCTCTGGCAACAAGGAGAAGATCATGCTGAAGAATCAATTCAGGATTCCAGCTGCATCCAAATTGGAAGGTAGCACCCGAAAGCAGGAAGATAGTATGTAGGTCCAGTTCCTCAGGGCAGAGGAGGGGAGACTGAAGATTCCCCAAAGCAGAATTTCAGTTCCAAAGCAGAGTACACTTTCCACCCCTCCAGAGAGCCTTAGATGAGGATTTCATACTTGGGAGAACTTTTAAGAACTGATACAGACCAAGTAAGCAGAGACAGAAGACTAGAGCTTCCCTCTCTTGGAAATGAGGGGAAGTCAGAAATCTATCCAAGTGAGTTGTGGAAATTGCAACTCTGCAATTACAGACTATTACATGGAGGAATAAGTCATTCACGAATGTTTCCTTCACAAACATTAAAGAACATGGATGTAATAGGATGAGAAGAGACATAGAGTCAGAGTCCTGCGTTTGAGTACTGACTCCAGTACTTAGTATTTGTATGATCCCAGGTATAACCATCCTCAATTTTAAGCCTCAAGTTCTCCATTTGTAAACTGGTCAAGAAAAGACTTTTCATGGCTTGCCTTGTCAGATTCCTTTAAAGAAAAGGACTGTGTCATTCACAAGGTCCCTTAAACAGTATGCAAATAAGAGCTGTTATTACTCAGAGCTTGTGTCCTCTGACCTTCTGGGAGGGGCCCCTGACCCCCACCCCCCACCCTAATCCTTTGGATAGAGATAGCCTACATCAGTTTAGAGAAGCCAGGGTGAAGGTCAGAAACCAGCTTAGGCTGGGGTGGGGGAGCCCTCAAGTCTCATTTCAGTAAAATACCAATGATGCTTTTCTACTCATCCCAGTGGGTGAGCAGGTTGGCAGCTCTGAAACCTGGCATCTCCTGTCACTGGAGCACAACACACACACACATACACACACATACACAGAGCTAGCTGTCTGGCAGCGTATTGTTGTTCAGGGTCCTGCAAAAACACAGAGTGCCCTCTGTATCTTATTTCATCTGCTCATAAAGCAGCAGGGTCGCAGATAAACCCACATGAAACCCTGGGTAAATTATTAAATCTGAATGTTGGCCCTGGGATCCAGAGCCCAGTGGTGGAGATTAAACATCAGATTTAGGGCTACATCTAGACCCAAAGAAAAGACTTCTAATTGTGCAGATAATTCTTCATTGTTCATGGCCGACAGCATCCCATGGATAAATGGGATTTACAAATTATCCCCAAAGCTGCTTTGAAACTGTAACTTCTATCTTCTCCATGACAAAGCTAACCAACCCCAATTTTTCAGAGTGGCTAAGCAGGAACAAAACTGACAGGTATAGGAGGTGTAATCTTTTTTCTTTTCCTTGGGAAAGACCGTTAGGAGGTAGAAAGGAGTTTAGAGATCATTGGGTTCAACCTCTTTATTTTACATAGAAATAAAGCTGAAGACCAGACAAGATTTTTATCAGTCATTCGGTGAGTTGTTAGTGGACCTAGGATCAGAGCTATAATGAGGACAGGACAACTGGGGCTTTATTGTAGGATTCTGAATTGAGAGTCTACAGAGATCGTTTGAAGTTCTTCAACAGAATGGAAACAACAGATCTTAATTCCTCCTCTAGGCAGCTACAAGACGGCAGTTTCTTACCCCTACTGGCTACACTATTGGTCAGATTCTCCCCAGTCTGGCCTTACTGGTCCCCACTTTCACTTTTCACCCTTCAGCACTCTCCTGAGAAGCAAGCCCATGGAATCACATCTAAAAAAGTTTATCTGAGATCATTTCGCTTGCTCTGCCTGCTGCCCCAGGCACAAAACTAGACGGTTTCTATATTGCTCTGCCTAGAAATGGAACTCACATCTCTCGACACCTAGTTCAGTAATCTTTCTGCTATAGAATGTTATATTCTTTTCCATGCTTATCCTGCTGTGGACCTGTATTATTCTTCTATGGTGTGAGAATCCAGAAGGGTAAATTATTTCTACTGAGAAGGTCATCTTCTTTGAATGAGGTTTATTCTCTTAAACTGACCTAGACACAGTCTCAGCTCATATTGTCAGGCAGAGCAGCTGGTCTTTGGGAGAAGGAAGTCACCAGCTGCTGCCAGTGGTCCCTCTGAGGGTACCAGCCTCTCTCTTCCTTTTTGACACTGCCTTGTATACATCTTCTAAAACTAGAAAGACCTTAAGCTTCCAAGTTCGTGGAAGAAGACAAGGCATTCTGTCAGTGTTGTGGAACTAAATGTCTTGTGAAAACAGAGGGTAAGCAAATCAGATGCAGGCTTTTCTTTTGTTATCTGTGTTTGTTACCTTGTGTTATGTGGTTCCTGGAGAAAATCTCATGCTTTGGATTATACTATATAAGTTGCTTGAGGTCATAGACACAGCATACATCTAAGTGTTGGGCAGTAATGTATCCATTACACAAATTCAAATCAACAAACATTTTTTCAGACCTACCATGGGAAAAGCACTTGTACTAGTGTTGTAGACACAAAGACAAAAAAAGAATCTCTTCCAGCCCTCAAATGGTTTTTATTTTGCTATCACAATGTCAGTGATAGAGTCATACTTGAAAATACCTTTTGAGTTCTTCCACATTCTTGGATAGACCTATGCCAAGGGAATTAGGAGGCTTATAGTCAGAAATAATAGGACTTTACAAGTGACATCATAACATGTGAACTGTAGCTCTCCCTACACTTTCTTGGGTCCCTCTATGGTCCTAGAGACCAAAGTAGGTCATATAGAAGCAGAGTAAATAGCTCAGAAAATTAGAGTTGGATAGAGTGTTGGACCTAGAGTCAGGAAAACAGAGTTCAAACCTAATCTCAGACACTCACTTAAACTGTGTAATCCCAGAAAAGTCTCAAACTGTGCCTCAGTTTCCCCAACTGTAAAATATGAATAATAATAGCACCTACTTTCCAGGGTTGTTGTGAGGGGCAAATGAAATAATTATTGTGAAGCACTTAGTACAGTGACTGGAAGACAGTAAGTGCTACGTGAATGTTAGCTATTACTGTTACTACTACTACTACTACTACTACTACTATTACAGGATGTGGTATTCAATTGTTTGAATAAATGAAAGATCTGTGGTCTATAAGCAAGGCTTTGTAGGTGGTGCAATGGATGGAGAGCAAGGACCGGAGTCAGGAAGATCTGAGTTCAAATCTAGCCTCAGACACTTAGTAGTTATATGTTCCTCATCGTCATTTAACCTCTGTGCCTCAGTTTCCTCATCTGCAAAATGAGGAGAATAATAGCACTTAGCCTCCAGAGCTGTGGTAAGGATCAAATGAGATAATTATATAGCATTTAGCAGAGTGCCTGGAACATAGTAGGTGCTATATAAATGTTAGCTATCCTATAAGAATTTGATGGTGCACTTTTGATCCCAAGTTTTTCACCCTTTCAATGATACCATTTTGCTCCCCTTCCCCCTTCATTAATTTGTGGATAAAAGTTGTCATGAAAAAGAAAATGATGCTCCAGGCCATATAGCGTGTTTTTCTCTTGTGGGTTTCTGTCTGTAGGACTGGTACCCTGACAAAAATCGTGAAGACAGAAAAGTTTGCTCTGGCCCCTTGAAAATCTCTTGTCAACTTTCTTCTGTTTCAGGGCTATGTCACCCATTCCCCAACCTCTTTGGTGTCTACTGAGGTGTTAACAGTTGATGCTCAAACATCTTTGAAGACTCTTTGCTATTGTGAAGTCAAATTCAAATTATTTGGTTTGGCATTCAAGGTCCTCAACTTTACTCCAATTGAACAATGAATTCAATTTAACAAATATTTGTAATTCATTCCTTTTTTGTAGAGCCTATGCTGGGCATTATCAGAGATACACAGTTTAGATTCTTGTCTGGAAAATGAAGGAGGATGGACTAGAATATCTCTAAACTCTGAATCCTGTGAGTTTATTGTGGCAATGCTTCTTGCTAGACTAGTGAGCAGGCAGACAGATCTTTTACTCCTCTCTTTGTGGGACCATTACTTCCTCAAGGAATTAACGAAGGTGGGAAGGGGAGCAAAATGAAAGGGTTAAAAAGTTGATAAGACAAATAATATGGATACATGTGAAGTCATGCAAAACATTTTATCCCTGCTTTGAAGGTATGTATGATATTCCTTTGAAGGGAACAAGCTGGGTTTTGAAGAAATATTCTGGAGTAGAGCAC
This sequence comes from Bettongia penicillata ogilbyi, assembly GCA_023548195.1. Lineage (NCBI taxonomy): Eukaryota > Metazoa > Chordata > Mammalia > Diprotodontia > Potoroidae > Bettongia > Bettongia penicillata. The sequence goes on from JAJHZJ010000378.1 coordinate 829,189, forward strand.
ATTTCTAAGATCTCATAATTAATAATGGGTATAGAGAATAAAAGGTCCCATTATGCAGTAGAACAAGATGCTACCTTGAAGGTTCTCTTCCAGCAAGGTGTCTCTAAAGTACATGTCAAAATCACACAAGGCTTCCTGAGCATTATAAGAACTATGATAACTTTGTAATTCTATAACAGATACAGTTTTATTCCATGAACTTTTACTTTTTTATATCAAGGCATAATAAAGTTGTTCATTCCTAGTACTTACCAATATGGAGCTACTACATTTGAATCATCATGATGAACTGTGTTGTCGCTGTCATGGAGAGTATCTTTACATTAATCATTTAACAATTATTTATTATCTATTTTTGCCAAGAATTGTGATAAACATTAAGAAAAATTCAAAGAATAAAACAATCCCTACTTTCAAGGAAGTTACATTCCAAAGGAGAACGAAATAAGTAATATGTAATCCTAAATAGAGTAACTGTAAAGAGAACAAATACAAGTAAATACAAACTCATTAAAAATGAGGTTTTTATGGAGAGAATATCTTAGAAGCTGGGCAACTGAGTGGTGCAGTGGATGCAGCGATAGACTCATCTTCCTGAGTTCAAGTCTGACCTTAGAAACTCTTAGCTGTGTGACCCTGGCAAGTCACTTAATCCTATTTGCCTCAGTTTCTTCATCTGTAAAAGAAACTTGGAGAGAAGGAAATGGCAAACCACTCCAGCGTCTTTGCCAAGTAACAGTTGAACACAACTGAACAACAAGAACTTTGCTGTGAATGCCTACCACATGAGTTCATAACTCCACTGGGAGACTGGTGTAATAATACTTTGTAGGATTGTGGTGATTAGCCAAAGAAATCATGTAAACAAAGGTCTTTGAAACTTCAATGTGCAATTATACACATATGGGTTGTTATTATTTTAAGAAGCAATAATGAACAAAAGGCCATAAATAGCCACAATGGTTTCTTGGGATTTCATTATCACCATGGGCTGAGCGTTCCATTGCCGGGCAAAACATGTCTGAACAGCAAATCCTCTTGCTCCTTTCCAAAAGAAATATGGGGTTAACTCTCTTGAAAGATGTCGAAGAATGAGTTAAAGGAAAAAAAAGAACACACCACTTGGCTTATTTTAAGAGAAATATTTCAAGAGAGGCTGGTAGAGCTACCAAGCGTAATTTTTTTTAAAAAAAGCTTTTCCTATACTTCAACCCCCAAGAGATCACTCAAGGAGAAGGATAAAACTTTGTGATGAAATGAGGACTGGAGTTGAATATAGTAAGAAGCTTTATTTCCAACAGTTCCTTTAAAATGTGTTAAATGACTCCTTAAAACGTAGTGTTTGTTGAGCATCTCCTAAATACATGAACTAAGGAGACAGCAGGACCCTCCCTGCCTCCACCACCGTCCAGAAAAGCAGGCTGTGGACTCTGTTGGATGACTTCAAAGTGTGTGAAGAAGAGGTATTAATTAAAGCAGAGCAATTTGAAACTTGCCAGTCTCCCAGGAGAAAACAGAGACTCTGTTTTGGTGAGCCAGGGAAGCCTAAAAGGAATGCTGTCCTGGAAAGACACTGTTTGCTGGCTTACACTAAGCTTTTCTTCTATTTGTATCTTCAGGTTTTAGTAGAGTCTTTTGTATATTTTAAGTGCTTAATAAATGCTTTTTTCTTCTTTCACTCATTCATTTACATAGCTTGTGAAACATATCCTAAAGGAAGAAACTAAGAAAAAGAAAAGTGGTCCATTCACTTGCAAAAGCGGACCTTCCAAATGTAGATCTAAGAATGGCAAGCTTACACTTAAATTGGTAGGAATCTCACAGAGGAACTGTTCCTAAGTCAGACCTTTCCAAGTAGAGTCAGTGCTGTTGACTGGCTGAGAAGATCAAGGTTCTAGCCCCAGCTCTATCACCAAGTAGCCATGTGACCTTTAACAGTCATTTAACTTTTCTTGGCCTCAATTTCCTTAATGATCAGGTGGGGATAATAGTCCTTGCATTACCGATCTTACTGAGTTGTTATGAAGATGCAGTAGGATTACATACACACGTGTCTATATCTATGTATAGATATACGCTCCATTCATCCACACACATATATGTCCATACACACACCCATATATATACACCCACCCACATATATATCCATATCTACCTATCCACCCATGTGCACAGACATATATCCATACATGCAAGCCTGTACATCTAGATATCCATCTGTACACAGATATCTTCATTCATACACACATATATAGATATCCACACCTACATATATATCACACACACATATATCTATCCATATATACATATCCATCCATCCACACATATCCATCTATATATCTCCATACATATACACACATATATACATCCATACAAATGCACACATATACACATATATACATATATCTTCATACACATATATTTATCCATATCTATCTATCTATCCCTATTCACTCATTCATCTATCATATATCCATTCATCTATATACCACTTAGCCTCACTTTGTCATTGTTTGAGTTTGGATGGCCCAGAATGAGTGTCAATAGCAATTGTGTCTGTTTTGGCTAGAAACTGTGAGGGACCCTCCCCTCCCAGAGTGATTTTTTTTTTAACTAGGTAAAAGAGGCCATTGATCTTTGCCACATTTCTTACCTAGCCTTAATCACTTGTTTCAGACAACCTGAGACCTGAAAAGGCCTTAGTTTAAAAAGGCCAAGGTCTCCCTGCATCTCCTGGAGCCATCTCCAGTCATCCTGATCTGCATCTTGCCACTGGATCCCGATGGTCTAGAGGAGAGAATAAAGGTGGTGACTTTGCACACCATGGCCTCACTTAAATCCAATTCACTTGCAAGTCAAGATGGTATGATGTTATGGTCTTCTTCAAGAACAAAGGGAAAAAATCAACAATGCTATATATATCCATCCATATATATAAAATATGTAAAATATTTATCCAAACACATGTATCCATTCATCCCTACACACAACACACACACACACACACACACACACATATATATATCCACCCATCCACATGTATATACATATATATATCCACCCATCCATATATATACTCACACACACCCTTACACACATGGATATCTACATCTATATCAACATATCACTATATCCATAAGTTGCTATAGAAATATCTGATACAATTGCACTAAACAAGTTTACACAGACAAACGGAAAGAGAAAACAGAGCTGAGGAATCCAGTGAAAATGGCCAGTTGGAGACTTCCCAGAACTTCTGTTTGAGAAGGGTCCTCAGAAGCCATCTTATCCTTACTTGACCAAGTAGCTTGTCGTATCCTCTCTGCTTAACATCCAGTGAGGGCAAGCCTACTATCTCCATCTATTCTCTCTCCTCCATTTCAGGATAGATCTAATCACTGGAGACTTTTTCCTTTCCATCAGGCCTAGCTATGTATGCTTGTCTACAATTTCACCCGATTTTTCCTTGTTTTTTTCTCAGGGACCAAGCTCCACCAGTCAGACCCTTTTTGCACATGACAGTTCTTCCAATACATGAATATGAGTCCTTCCCAAATCTTTATTTTTTCCCCACTATATTCCCAGTATATCTGATCATAAGTTTCAGAGCTGAAAGATATCTTATAGTACATTGAGTTGAGAAATTCTTATTCTAGGATGCACGAATTTGTCTGAAAAAAAAAATTTGATCACTATACTTCAATAGAATTGGTTTCCATTGTAATTCTATGTATTTTATGCCTTTAAAAGTATGATTTTGAGAAGGGGTCCGTGGGCTTCACTAGCTTGTCAAAGGAGTCCAGGACACCAAAGATGGAGAAGAATCCTTAATCCACTCCCTGATTTTACAGATAAGGAAATAGGCCCAAAGAGGCAAGTGACATATAGGTATAAGTAGCAGAGCAAGATTTTGAATTTAACTCCTCTGATTCTAAAGCAGGGTTCTTCCCACCACACGGTGAAAGCAAAGCAACATGCATATGTAAAACCTATAGGTGTCAAAGGTAAAAGAATCCAGAATGATACGGAAGAGGCCAATGTCAGTTTCAAAACATCTCTTTGTTTAGTATTCCAGTTTGTTAATGCTTTCTTATATGATGGTGGCTAGGATAATCCACAAGGTGGCCAACTAGGTAGCTCAGTGGATAGAACAGGTTTGGAGTCAGGAAACCTGAGTTCAAATCTGGCCTCAGACACTTACTAGCTATATGACCCTGGGGAAGTCACTTAAGCATGTTTGCCTCCGTTTCCTCATATGTAAAATGGCAGGAGAAGGAAATGACAAACCACTCCAGTATCTTTAACAAGAAAACTCCAAATGAGGCCACGAAGGGTTGGACATGGCTGAAAAATGACTCAAAGACAATCACCTTTTTTGTTGCTTTTTAGTTGCTATTTAAAAGGGAAACACTCCAAACCCCAATGGACCCACTTTGAAAGTTCAGGGTCCGCATGTTCATTTCTCTGCTCTGATGGGGAACTGTCTTAAAAAACACACAGAGAACCAACCAGAGGGTGTGAATTTTCCAGAATGACTGACAACATGTTGGAGTCGTCAGCTTCTTAAGGAATGAGCTTTTTCTGGAAAGAGTAGGTTTCCCCTCACTGGATGTCTTTAAGCAGAGAGGATGAAGGACTACTTGGCAACAAGCTACAGGAAGATTCTTGGCCAAGTAAGGGTAAAAGATGGCTTCTGACGATCCTTCCTAATCAGAGATTCTGGGAAGTCTCCAAATGGCCATTTTCACTGGATGTTTTCAGCTCTGCTTTCTCTTTCCTTTTGTCAGTGTAAACTTGGGTTTGGCGTAATTGTATTAGATATTTCAGTAGCAATTTATGGTTATAGCAATTTATGGATATTGTGTATATAGATATATAGATATAGATTATGTATGGACATATGTGTGTATATAGGTATATGTATGTATGTATACATGGATGTCTATGGATATGGATATGGTCATGAAGAGTCAGATGTAATTGAACAATAATGATAAAAACAGGACAGAACCATAGACTTGGAGCTGGAAAGGACTTTAAAGGTTATCAAATACAACCTGCTCTTCATGGACCCATTCGGGGTTTTGTTCTGTTTTGTTTTTTGGCAAAGCTATGGGAATGGTTTGTTATTTTCTTCTCCAGCTCATTTTACAGATGAAGAAACAGGGTTAAGTGACTTACCCACAGTCACACAGCTAGTGTCTTCCTGACTCCAGGCTCGGTTCTCTATCTTCTGAGCCAACAAACTACTTTCACATCAGTGATATCAAACTCAGATATAAATGGGGGCCACTTAAATCATACATAGAGATTCCGGGGGACTGCATATTGACTTAACAAACCACAGATTAACATTATCTATGTTTTATTGTATTTTATTTATTCTGTTAAATATTTCCCAATTATTTTTTAATCTGGTTCTGCCATACTGAGAATTGCCCCTTCAAGATATCTCCCAGCAATGGCATTCTTGATGTTAGCTATCACACACCCATGAGTGGGCATCCGAATTTTCATTTAAATTCTGTCTTCCCAGGATTCCACTACATTTCTGATCTGGTGTGATACAGGTGGGCCTATGCTAATGACCAAAGCTGCCATGAGTGTAATGGGCAGAGTGGCAGCAATGGCACTTATGGCGATAATGAGTTAGTTGGTGTAAAGGAGATTGAGCTTTTCAAGAAAGGTCCAAGATATTATTTGTGCAGCTGATAAGGGGTTTTTGGTCATTTCCTGGAGCAGGGCAAGTGATTCATTTGGATACTAGAGAATTCTCTGCATAACAAAATCAGTGGTTTGTGAAGAAAAATCCTGGGTAAACCTATCATCAACTCTGAATACCTCAAATCCCATCATCTTCCCGAGGAAAGGTATTTTGTTCTTGGCCAACCTTGTTTAATTGCTTTTTGAAGAAGGTTTTGGCAGGAGAATGTTTTACATTTTGGATTGGCTTGAACACCATTTGATGAGGTCAGCCCTGCCCCAGGCAGCCTGAATCTCTAGGCAGCAGCAGATGGGAGCAGGCCTCCTTCACCTTGGCTACAATAAAGGGTTTATATTTCCAATATGACAGTCTCATTTCAGTCCCTATTACCTACCCTTGGATATGGAATGAGTTTTATTTCTCTTTCTGCGTTCTCTCAGTGAACCAAAGTCCAAACTATGGATACTGCTAGTCAAAGGTCTTAGAAATATTAGGGGGAGGTGTGCACCCTCCTCTACTTTCTCCTTTATCCCACAATATACAGGGGTGTATGAGAAGGCAGGCTGGACAGGAGAATAAAGTTATAGAACCAACACTGAACAGAAGTGGGAACAGGAGAAGTGGGTTTTCAGGCATCTCTCTGTCCTTCTTTCAATGGCCAGCTCGAATGGCAGCCTAGGTGGTGAAGTGGCTAGAGCTCTCCACCTGGAATCCTGAAAATTTGAGTTCAAAGCAGGCCTCAGACACTTACCAACTGTGTGACCCTGGTCAAGCCTTTTAACCTCTGCCTGCCTCAGTTTCCCGTAAAATGGGGATAATAATAGAGCCTACCTCCTGGGGCTTTTGGAGGATATAATGAGATAATTGTTAAGAACATGGCACACAGTAGACAATGAATATCATTCCCTTTTTTCCTGCCACCGCCTATATAAGGTCTTTGCTGAATCCCCTGGCTGCTGGTGCCCCTCCTATTCCCATTACTTTATCTTTGTTTCTATACACATCAATGAGCGCAGTCATCTGACAGCATGGAAGTTCCTTGAGGGAAAGGACTGTTTGCTTTTTGTCTTTGTATTCCCAGTGCTTCAGGCTTAATGAATGCTTGCTGATTGAATTATTGATCCTTTGCTTCAGCGTCACTTTCCTTCAGTCCCTAACCCTGCTGTGGCTAAATGCTGACACCTCCCTGCCAAGGTTCCCTGCTTCCACATTCTGTCTGAGACATTTTGGCTTAGCCCCACAGGCTGGACCTTTCCTTCTCTCCTAGCCCTTGTCAGGACATACCTATTGTTGAGTGATCTTTCAATTATGTCTGATTTTTCATGACCCCATTTGGGATTTTCTTGGCAAGGATACTGGAATGGTTTGCCATTTCTTTCTCCAACTCATTTTACAGATATGGAAACTGAGGAAAACGGGATTGAATGACTTGCCCAGGGTCACATAGCTAGTAAATGTATGAGACTGGATTTAAACTCATGAAAAGGAGTCTTCCTGACTCAAGGCCCAACACTTATCAGTACTATATCCTCCACGCTTCCTTAGGGACTAAAAAGGATGAAGCTTAAAGAGCCTTGAACCGAGAAACTAAGGAACAATATTTTAACAGAATTATAGTATTTTAGAACTGAATAGGACCTTAAAGAAAGTTTAACAGATACAGATGAAAGAATGCAAATATAGACACAACTCAGAACTCAGAGCCAAAGAGCCATGGAAATAGCAGTGCCCCAGCAGTATTCCATCCCAGTCCCTGTAGCTATCACTGAGGGGAGTAATCCCTGTGAAAAAGGAGTCCATCTTCCTCACCACCAACATCAACTGCCACTCACCAAAATGTAAGCCCCAAAGCCCAGGCAGTGGTCAAACTGCCCTGTCTACCCCCTGCAGCCTTCATTCCTAGAAGTGATGTCTTTTAACTGCGATCTGACAGCTATTTCTATGGGTACTGAAGCCATAACTACTGAAAACCCAGTGGGAAAAAAAAATTAGTTTTCATCACCAAAGTCCTCTGCATGTCAAATGTCTCAATAGCAGAAACCAACAGAATTTTATCCATAGAGATGACATGAAGAAGATGTACCCTGAGCACCTTGGGAAATTCTATCTAACTTGTGGAAACATGTGAATGTGCTGTCTCCTCCTTTGGAATGTGAGCTCCTGGAAATATAGTTCTGTCTTACTTTTCTACCTGTATCTCTAGCTATATTAGCACAGTGTTTAATTAGTCTATAGGAAGCTCTTAATGCATGCTTTTTCATTCATTCATTCTGAAGCTCCAGAATACTGTTTATTTTATAGCATATTCCTCCCTTAATTAGAATTATTTTCACAGATATCTTACCTTCCCAACTAAATCTTATAGTGCTTGAGGGCTCTGGGTAGTGAGATGCCAGCACTAGCCATATCATTTTGGGTAAGTCTCGCTGACCTCCATTTTTTTCATCTATAAAATGGAATTATGTTTGCAGTAGGTCTTTTTTTTTATAGGGTCATAATTTAGAACTGAAAGTGAGCTTAGAGGGCATCTAAACCAACCCGTGTACTTTACAGAGCAACACACCAAAGGTCAGAGGTAAGGGATTTTCCCAAAGTCATTCAAAAGGTTGCTTTGAGGAAAGATCTCTACCAACAATGAGGTTAATAAAAAAATATGATATAAATATAATATAAATTTGAGTGATTGTTTGGTACCTTGAACATAGGTACTTAATAATTAATAATAAATATTTTAAAGGCACCTAGTGGTGCAGTTGATCAGAGCTCTGGGCTTAGAATCAAGAAGATGTAAGTTCAAATCCTGCCTCAGATACTTATTAGCTGTATGATTCTGGGCAAGTCACTTAACATCTTTCTGCCTCAATTTCCTAATCTGTAAAATGGGGGTAACAATAGCATCTATCTCCTAGGTTGTGGTGAGGATCCAAGGAGCTGATATTTCTGAAGAGCTTAATGCAATGCCTGGTACATAGCAGGCATTATGTAAATACTCGCTGCTGCCGTTACTATTATTATTGTATGCATAGAACTGAATATAACTTGTCAGGTGTCAACAGGCTCCAAAGCATGAAGAGTGAGTACTTAGACTTACAAAGATTATCAAATGAGATGACATGTGTAAAGTGTTTCAGAAACCTTAAAGCATTCTAAAAGTTCTAGTTGTTTTTAAAAATTCTTATTAGTGCCATTCAGTTAAATAAACATTTGTTGTGTATCATCCATGCACAGACACTCCTGTGGTTAGGAGACATGTGGGGAGGAGACTGATACAAGCAAGTAAGAGACACAGTCAAAGTCTTTGGGTCTAGTTGGGAAAACAAAACAATCTTGAATAAGTGAGGGAGCTCAACAAGGCAGCATGTAATCAAGTACTTAATTATAGTTGGGCATTTAAATGTTAGTGGTTCAGAAAGTGAGAGGTCCTGGTAGGAGAGGCTTCAGTGTAGAGGAAAGACGGCTAAACTAGGTTTGAAGAAAGAGGCTCATACCTCAGCTCAGATACTTACTTACTAGCTGTGTGATACTGCTTCTTCCTCTGTTAAATTGAAATTATATATGTATATATGTGTATATGTGTATGTTTTATTTTGCAATATACCTAAGGGGAAAATATGTTTTATATGACCTCACATACATGATCAAAATCAGATTCCTTGCATTCTCAAAGGATGAGAGGGAGTGAATTTGGAACTTAAATTTTTTTAAAAAATTGATGTTGAACCTTGTATTACATGTAATTGGGAAATTTTTAATAAAATAAATAAAAACTTTCAAAAATTGAAATAATCTTGAAATAGCCCACCTCTCAAAGTGGTTCTGAATAAAGTGCTTTGTAAAACTTAAAAACACTCAATAAGTTTGAGTTGTAATTAGAACTTTTGACAGGGTCAACTTGGGAAGGCTTAGGAAGAGGAGATTTGTGCTGGGCCTAGAGTCCGACTACAGGTGGGGAACCTAGAAGTCCCCCTCTAAGTCCTCAAGTGTGGCTTTTTGATTGAGTCCAAATTTTGTTCTCAATCAAAAGACTGTATTTGAGAACCTAGAGCACCACATGTGGCCTTTGGGTCACAAGCTCCCTACCCCTGGAACTCTAGAGATATCCTAGACCACTGTCTTCCAAACAGGACTTGATATTAGTACTTGTTAAAGGTCAACTCCCCATCATTGTGCAGTACCTGGCATTGTCCAAAGAGCAGTATCCTCAGATACAAATCTTTCCCTCTGGAAGCATGGTGTATTCACAGATAATAAGATAAGCTCATGCTTAGGGACACAAACAAGGAGACCCATTGATAATCTGCCCTGGGATGCCCCAGAGTAAAGTCGTTTGGTGTTCAGGAAGGGATTTGAGAGAAGCCTTGAAACTGCTCAGGAAACAATAGCTTTTTGTTTTTTGTTCATATCAAAAGGGATGAATCGCAAAAGCTAAGAGTGTTTCCATTTTCAAATGTTCCGTGTTTATTTACTGATAAGGGAGAAATAATATCATGTAATAAATCTTTCAGAAATTAAAATGCTAATGCCAATCTTAAAAGTTTAATAAGGAAGACCCTTTAAGTGTGTTTATGGAAATCTAATAGAAAATGATTAGCATTTTAAAACACTGAAAATTACAGTGTGGATTGTAAAGTTGCCCAGGTCTAGCCATCCTGGGAGCCAGCATTGCTCTAATGGAAGACAGTGTGTGTTCAATTATTTACGTGGACACGTTTCTGCTGATAGATTCATTGATTGTTCCACCTGCTGGCTCCAGTCTCTCAAGTGCTAGGATGGAGCCGATCCACTGGTGAGGTTACAGTTTGGTCAGCCCCTTTCCATTACAGGATGCAGCTCCAAATCTCGGGAATATGCCTCACCTCCTGAGCTGTCTGTGGACTTTGCCAAACAGTAGTTACAATTTACCACTGCAAAATTGCCTTAGTGTCAGTCCTCTTTGCCTTGGTTCTTATTGGGTATTTGTTCTTCTTCAAGGTCAAAGGCTAGAGTCATTTCAGGGGCTGGTATTTTCCCCTGAGGAAAACGCTGACCTGGTGTGCCCCATTCTATTACTGTTTTTTTAGGGGGGGGATTTGAATTTCTTGTAGGAGAGGCCAACTGGACAATGGTGTCAAGAATAAGAGTTTTTAATTGAACACATTTTAATGCTCACTAGGTAAGGCATACTTTCTGCCTTGCTACATCTAGGGAAGGGAGAAGATAGAGGGATAGAGCTATCCAGACCATATTAATTAAAGAGATAAAAATAGAAAAATGTAATCTTTGGAGGGGAAAAGACATATCATTGACTCAGCCAGAAAAGGGGGCATCAAACCTCTGGTGAGAAGACTTTCAGGTCCCAGTAGGAAGAGGGAGAGGGCCTTCCATGACACCACATCTAACATCTTCTAGGCTGCAGATCAGTATTGCGTCTGGATCTCCTCACAAAACAGGCCAGTTCCATGATTCACAGCAGGCCTAGATGTTTATTAGGGAAGGGGTTAGGTCTTTGTCAGGTGTATCTGTTTAGTTTCCTGCCATTGATGATATAGCTACAGGAATCTGCCAGGAATGGACTAGGAAGATAGACATTTCTATCACAAAAACTTCTGGATGTAGAGGGTTTTAGAGAATGAATAATTGCTCAGTCAAGTAATGAGAAAAGCATTTATTAAGCTTTTCTTGTCAATCAGTCAATCAGCATTTTTAAAGCACTTACTATGTATCAGGCATTGTGCTAAGTGCTGAGGATACAAAGGAAAAAAGTTTTTGCTCTTGAGGAGTTCATAGTCTAAAGTGGGAGACAACCTGCAAATAACTATGCACAAATAATATACATAAAGGATAAATTAGAGACAGTCAGCAGAGGAAAGGCACTAGCCTTATGGGGTTTGGGAAAAACTTCTTAAAGAAAGTCAGATTTTAGCTTAAAGGAAACCAGGGTAGCTGAACATTTCAGGGAGGAATAGACAGAAAAAAATGCACAGTTAGGAGATGCAGTGTCTTACAACAAGAAAGACAATGCCACTGGATTATAGAGGATGTGGAAGGGGAGTGTAAGATGACTGAAAAGGTAGGAAGAGGCCAGGTTGTGAAGGACTTTATAGGCCAAACAGAGGATTTCTTTTTATGCTGTTGTATCAATCAAAGTTAATCTTAACTGCCTGTTTATTTTTTTAAAAACATGATTGTCATTTAAGCATTTCTTTCCCTCACCTTACCTCAGTTTTACTTGTGTAGTTGATATATGTACGTGTTTTATTTTTAATATTACTATGTTTTTGTTACATGTGCAATTATGCAAAACATTTCTATATCAGTCCTTTTGTACAAGAAGACTCACTAAAAGAGAAAGTGACAAAAATCATGTTTCAGTCTGTAGTCCTATATTAAGGGTCCATCTCCAGTCATCCTGATGTATATCTGGTCACTGGGTCCAGATGGCTCTGGAGGAGAAAGTGAGGCTGGTGACTTTGCACAGCCCACCCTCACTTAAATCAAATTCACTTGCGTGTCATGGCATCACCTCTCTGATGTCATGGTCCTCTTCTAGAACAAGGTCAAGCAACAATTCCAACAATGTCAGCTCCTTCTCTGGTGGCAGATGGTGTGCTCCATCATTAGTCCTTTGGGGACTTAGTTCATTGTATTGCTGAGAATAGCTAAATCATTCACAGTTCTTCATCAAACGATATTGCTGTTACTGTGTGCCACATTCTCCTGGTTCTATTCACTTTGCTGTGCATCAGTTTGTGGAAGTCTTTCTAGGTTTTTCTGAAACCATTCTGTTAGTCATTTCTTATAGCACAATACTATTCCATTACAATCACATACCACTATTCAGCCATTCCCCAAATGATAGCATCTTTTTGATTTCAAATTCTTGGCCACCACAAAAAGAGCTGCTATAAATATTTTTGTACAAATAAGTGCTTATCCCTTTATTTGGATGTCTTTTGGATATGGGCAGTGTTGCTGGATCAAAGGGCATGCACAATTTTGGGGGGCAAAATATCCAAACTGTTCTCCAGAATGGTTGGATCAGTTTACATGTATGGATGATTTCTTGAACATGTGCCTGGCTTTGCATTTATTCCTACTAAAGGTCACCTTACTAAAATTCCTTATTCTCATCTAGTCTAGGTCCTGTCATCTAAAGTGTTAGCTAAGTTCTGGTTTTGTGTTATGTACAAAAGTCATCAATGCATTGAGACTAGCTATTCACAAAGATGGTGAATGGAGTAGAGATAGATGAGAGAGATGTTGTGGGCATGAAACTGACATGATACGGCAATAGATTGGACATGTGGCGTTGAAGGAGAGGAAAGAGTTGACAATGATTATGTGGTTGTGAACCTGGGGGCAGTTGTGAGGCCTAACTGGAAACAGGGTGGTGTGCTCAAAAGAATAAAGAATGTGAGGAGATGGGAAGGTTTTGTTACTGTTTTTTTATTTTAGTTAGGGACTACAAAAATCAGTGCTATTTTGGACATGTTGAGTTTGAGATGCTTACAGGGTATCTGGTTGAAAATGTCCAATAAGCAACTGATGTAGGGCTGAAGCTCAGGAGAGACTGGGCTGGACCTTCATTTCTGGAATTTTTCTTTACACAGAGGCTAATGGAATTACAGACAGGGAGAGAAAGAGAGTGGTGCAAGTCACAAATCATACATAATGGGCAGGACATAAATGATGATCTTTAAAAAAAAAGGAAACTTAGAAAGATTGATGATTCAGGATAAGGGCCAGATGCAAGCACTATCACAGAAACACAGGCAGGAGACTCAAGCATCCAGGAGGAAGAGTCAGTTATTAGTGTCCAATGTTGAAGATAAGTCAAAAAGTAGGAAATCTGGCAAGTAGGAGATCATTGATAACCTTGGATAAAGTATTTTCACTTGAGTGATGAGTCTGCAGGCCAGAATGCAAGGGTTTGAGGAATGTGTGACTGATGAGAAAATGAAGGTAACAAGTGTAGACAGGTTTTTTGTTAGGAGTTTGGCTGTGAAAGGGAGGAAAGATACTAGATAATACATTTTGAGAGAATGGCCTGGGCAAGTGATTTTTTTTTCTTGTAAAGAAAGGGAAATGGGCATGTTTATAAGTAGCAGGGAAGAATTTGATAGCTTTAAATATGGACATACTTTGTCCTGGCCTTTCTTCTTTTCTTCTATCTATACTTACTCACGTGGTGACTCATCAGATGCAATCATCATCTCTATGCAAATGATTTCAATATCTATAATATCTAGCTCTAAAATCCTTCCTATGCCATCACCAACTATAACTGGCCATTTCAATCAGATATAAACAATATTCAAAAACTCATGATAAATGGGAGAAACATCACAAAACTACAGAAGGGAAAATGTATCAGTTTTTTAAAAAGAAAAGATAATAGAATTTGCAAACTATAGACTAGTAAATTATTGGAAAAAAATTTTGCAACAGATCATTAAAGAGATAATTGGTGAACATTTAGATAGTATTGATTACAAAGAGTTAACAGAGTTTCTTCAAGAACAGGTCATTTTCTTTTTTGAAAGGATTATTGAGTAAGCAGATGAAGGGAATGCTGTGGATATAATTTACCTAGATTTTAATAAAACTTTTCGTATGTTATGTCTTACTATGTTTGTGGAGAAGATAGATAATAATGCATCAATCAATAATATGGACTCAGAACCGACCAGTTAAGACAGTTCAATGACAGTATGGCAGAAAGTCTTCCAGTGGAATGCCTCAAATATCTGTGCTCTTTAACAATGTTATCAATGGCTTGAATTTGATGAAATATTTGCAGATGACACAAGGTTGGGGTGGTTACAAATTACAGTGCATGATAGAGTCAGGATTTAAAAGGATTTCATTAGACTAGCAAGGAGTGAGGAACCTGTGGCCTGGAGGCCACATGTAGCCTTCTAAATTCTTGGGTGCAACCCTTTGACTAAATCCAAACTTCACCGAACAAATCCCCTTAATAAAAGTATCTGTTCTGTAAAATGGGATTCAATCAAAAGGCTGGAGTCCTGGTTGCCTCTAAGAAGATGAAACTTAATAGAAATGTAAAGTTTTGTACTTGGGCACACAAAAAAAATCAATCTCACAAGTATTAAATGTTGGCGGCCCCAATAGAAATGTTCTTCATAAAATACTAAATATGAATCAACAGTGTGACATGGCAGTCAAAAAAGCCAAAATTACCTTAGTGAAGGCTAGCTTCTGAGAACATGGAGTCCAATATACTCTGTCCTACTGAAACCCCATTTAGAGAACTGTGTTCAGCTTTGGGAGCCAAGATTTATGAAGGACGTTAAACTGGTGTAAGTGTCCAGCAAAGGGGTAACCAGGAGATTGAGGGGCTTTAAGTTGATATTATATGAGGATTAGCTGAAGGAACTAGTAATGGTTAGCCTGAGGAAAAGAAGACTTAGGAAGACATAGTAAGTACATGTAAGAATCTAATGGGTTATAATATGGATGAGGGACTAGACCTATTCCATTTGGTCCGAGAGAGCAAAAGAGGAGAAATGGGTATAGGTTTCAAAAAAACCAATTTAAGCTCAATGTAAGAGAAAAGCTTTCTACCAGTTAGAGGCATTCAACAGTGGAAGAGGTTCCCCTTCCTTGAAAATCATCAAGATCAGATGACTCCTTGCCAGGTACGTATGGGTTGGAATAGATAACTACTAAGGTTCCTTCCCACTTTCAAATTTTCTAATTCTGTGGATATTCTATTGACATCTTAAACTTAACTTGTACAAAGCAGAGTTTGTTATCTTTTCTCCAAAACTCATTCTTCAGAAGTACCCTATTCATGTCATGGCTACCGTCATCCTTAATCTTAAATCTTACTTCAACTCCTACATCCAATAAGCATGCCAAATCATTTTGTTTCTACTTGGACAACATTGCTTATCTGTGTTCTCTCATTCTCTACACTTAACATAGTCACTCATCACTTCTTTCCTGACTTGTTTCAATGGCCTCTTAATTGTTTTGCACATTGAGTCATTAATACCAAAGTATTCATTTTCTTATTGAATCTGGGTCCATTTCAGAGCGCTAAATATACTAATGGGGTTGCAAGACTAGGAAATAGGTGCTGAATGGGGGCCAAAGGGAATGAAAAGAGGAAGATTGAGCACTGGCAGCACCCTTAAGCAACTTTACAATTTTACCTAGGAGAGGCTATATCTTTCAGGAAAATGGAATAGGAGGTATGAGGATAGAGAATGAGAGAAAAATATTGCACCATGTCTTTTAGGCCAATGATTAACAAAGGACTGTGGTCTAAATGAGGGCTTTTAGTTTATTATTACACAAAGGGAATCAGGTGTCTTTGACTGGCTGATTGGATCTCTCTTTGAGGATCCATTTATCCTGCACTGTACAGCCCCTACTACAATTGGGACAAAATAGCAAGAGTTGGCTTCTCTACTTACTGTAGAACTTATGCCAAAAACAATAGAGTGGCCAATGAGCCCTCTTCACTTTGAAGTCTAGTGACATAATCTCCTTCTAAAACTCACAATCTGTTCTGGTAGCCCAAGTGCTAGTGGAAAGCTAGCTTTCCACTGACTACTGGGAGGTTGAGTCTCTGTTATGGACTGGGGTAAGATAGTGTCTTTCTTGAAGCTGGTAAGAGAGGTTGGTCATTAATCCAAATGGATACCTCCAGCCAATTGAGTCAGGTCGATTACCTATATTATATTGGAATATTTAGTGAAAACATCACTGGGCCTTGAATTAAACAACATGTATTCTGGTCTCCATGCTGACACACTTGTGTGACCTCAGGCAATTCAGTTAATTTTTCTGGGTCTTAGTTTCCACATCTATAAAATAATGATATAAATACTTTATTTTTTTTCAACTACCAGGTTAGTGGGAAGAATGTGCTAAATAAGCTGAAAAGATGTCATAGATGGCAGCAGTATCTTTGCTATCAATTCTGTGCCCTTGGATAATTTGAGAAACAACATAGTAGACATGAAAGAACACTAGACTAGGGCTCGGGAGACTTGACAGTGCTCCAGTTCTGCCATTTACTAGCTGTGCCATGCTGGAAAAAGCAGATCACTATCAGAATAAACCTTCTGATACATGGAGTTGGTCACATCATTCCTCTCCTCAAAAATCTTTAAAGTTCCCTAATTTCAACCTGAGTAAAATTCAGGTTTTCCCTACATCCATCTGATACATCTTGACTTTCTAATCTTATGAAATAATGTTCCCCTTCATATATTGCATGCTCCTGTCAGGGGTATACTGGTAAATTTTTAACAACTTGCTCTCCAAAAACCAAGACATAATTTAAAGTTTCATTTGCATTATTAATCATTTCTCCATGATTTTCTCAATTTTAGACAATCAATAAAATGATAAATCAAGTCTGATTTCTAGTTTGTAGTTTACCAAATGTAAATACTTACTCTGAAAAATTTAAATTGGCTTCATACAAGCTGGCTCCATGATAAGGAGAGAGCATTAAATACCTGGTCTTCTCCTTAGAATGTACTGCATTCTGCCTCCTTGGTGGTTTTGCTCCAGGTGATCTGCCAATAGTTTCAGATTCACATAACACATTCAAATGTAGCAGACACACAAATGTGGGTCCATTTACCAAGAGCTCCCCTTCTTTAGCATGACCTTTCCCTCTCTTCACTGAAATAACTATGATGTTACTGAAGTCCAAACCTGCCAACTATTCTGAGTCAGGGCTTGCTTAGAATGTTCCGATGATTCAGGATCAGGCATGGAATGCAAGGAAACATTTATGGACCATAAAAAAATTTAAATTGCTTAAATAGCATTAAAAATACTAAAAATAAATAACTAAAAATGGATGACTAATAATAGATACATTCTCCATTGCCTCACACCGCTATCTCACTGGACAGTGGGAACTCTACCATACTTCAGGAACAATAATCCTCCATGGGCTGGGCTTTTTCTTATCCCTCATGCTCTGGAACAACCCAATCTCGAGATATCCCTAGAGATATCCTCTTCTTGCAGCTTTAAAGGGAGATATATCATCCTATCATAAGATTTTTTTTTAAATGCAGTTATATAAAGTTACCTATAAAGTTAGATATTAGGTACTATGTCACCACTATAGCTATATTTTAAACACTTGTGTGTCTTACCTCCTATGCCCCTTCTCCACAGGACTTTCAGGTCTGTAAGGGTTGGTTATGACATATCTAAAACTTCTCTTAACATCTAACACAGGGTTCTATGCAGAATAGGTGCTTACCAAATGATTATCTCCTAACCTTCTAAAGATTCAGATTTTTGCTTTCTTTTTTTTTCTGTAAGAGGAGGAGATCTGATTAATGGTTTCTAAGTTTCTTTTTAGTTCCAACATTCTATGAATTTCATGCTCAGGATCAAATAATGAGCCAAACCTACATTTTTATGTGGCTTTATATACCTCTTTCTGGTTTTATTTTCAAAATAATCCTGTGACATGTATAGCACAAGTATCCTTCCAATTTTTACAGCTGAGGAAACTGAGAATCACAGACTCCTTACCTGGGGTTATATAGCTTGTCAATGCGAGAGAGCTCAGCATTCTTCTTCTGCTAACGCATCCTACTTTTTAATCCCATGCTGCTGTTGTGCCACAGGAAAGTCATTTTACTTCTCCCATCGTCAATTTTCTCATCGTAAAATGAGGGCATTGGGCTAGACATTCTCCAAGAACATGTCTAGCTCTAACATTTTGAGATTTTATAATTTCTTTCCCCTTTTCTGAGAGGTTGTTTTTAATGGGTTTCAATTGTTCTGCCTATTACACTATGGAAGGGGCAATCTTAGAAAGGAGACACTACAGAAGCTAAGTCTACTTGGCTTCTGAGTGACTCACTTCTTTTTATAAGTGGATGATTTATTTTACAGGGATCAAAATGCATTTTTTTCAATGAATGTAAATCTCTATTTTTTTATTCCTATTCTCATTATGTTGATCTGATTTGCAGATATGAAATGAGACCATCGTTGTTTCATGGTTGTCATGATCTGGACTTTGAATTAATAGGAAAAAGTGAGCAGGCTACATTACTTTTAAGAAAATGCACAGTGCTTTTAATAATCCCAAGTTTTTCCCTGAAATAAAGGCTGATTTTTTTTAAACAACAAAGTTTTTTCAGTGATACTCTGTGGCTGCAAGCTATGGAATACCATGGTCACTGAAGAGTTCAAGTTAGAAGTCACCTAGAAGGTAAATGAGATATGCGCAGCATGGAACACATCACACAACAAAGAACAATGATAGAGAAAAGGAGCAAAGGATGTTATCAGAGATGCATGACTTAAAAAGGAGGTCAGTCAATCGTACTCTCTATTATATTATATACAATATGATAATTACATTCTTATTAGCAATATGTTTACATATCATATAAACAGAAGTCCTGCAATCCCATGGTGAAGGTAAGGGATACTAAACAATATCAGGAAATCTAGAAGAAGCTCCTTACCATGTTGAGTGAACTCCTTGTAGGATATACAGAAGGACATAGACTAGAGTCTTCAAGGATGAAATGGAACAGATGGATAGGTTTTAATCTGCATTATTAGAGAGTATATTTACAATGATGAGATTATGGATTCATCAGAATTTCAGAGTGGTGTGATCATTAACCTTCAAGGGTGTGAGCTATTCCTAAGTAATAAGTGAGGCACTTTCACTTGAAGCAGGTTTAAACCTTGTTACTACTAGACACTAAATGGAGTCCTTATGACCTGAAAAAGTTTAGGCAGCTCCCAAAATATCTCTTCCCCATGAAAAGCTGGCTATATCTGCTCAGGGTAGACAATCTTAGCTAGAGCTCCGGCTAATAGTCAGAGAAAGATTGCTTCATGGATCCATCTGAAATGGGAGAAAATCATCTTCAAGATTATGTTTTATGATTAAAACATGTTTGTAGATTAAATCATTGTCTCAGGTGGGGACAAACAACCCTTCTCTATCCTAAAGAAACAAAGGCATGGCAAAATCAACTCTAAGATCAATACTCTTTGAAAGGAACTTATTGAATAAATCTAATAATGATATACACATGTGAACAACTTTTTTTTTCACATTTTCATATCTCTCTCAATCTGTTCCTACTCCTATCAGTGTAGCTACTGAATCTCCCCACAACATATCTCTGAACTTTTGTTCACAACATCTCCCCTAACTGGATTTGCCTCCTTATTTTCCTCTACTTGTTTAAGTCTTACCCTTCCTTCAAAACCTAGATCAAGTACCATCTCCATGAAGTCTCTTCCGGTCATTTTAGCCATTGGGGAGCATTGGTTTCTCTAGACTACTGAAGTACTTAGTAACTACTCCATAAGGATTTGCTCTTGGTTTCTTGCCCTTGTGAAAAAATAATAAACATAAGTATATATATATATATATGCAAAGACATCACCCATGCTAATTGTATATAATAAATATAAAAATGTAATAAATTAGATCTATTTGTGAAACTTTGAGAATATGAACTTTAAGAATTGGTTAGAATACAGGAATCCCTTCTACAATATCCAAATGGTCACTCAACCTGTAATTATATACTTCCAATGACAGAGAGCTCAATACTTCATGATAATAATAGCGAGCACTTCCATTATGCTTTTAAGGCTGGCAGATTACTTTACATGTTACTGCATTTGATCATCACAATAACCTGGCTGCTATTATCACCATTTAACAGATGAGGAAGGTGAGGTTCATTGACTTGTCCAGTACCACATGGCTTGTAAGTGTCTTCGACAGTATTTGAATTCAGTTTTTCCAGGTCCTGCAGTTTATCATACTAGAGTTGCCTATTTCAGTCAATCAATCAACATTTATTAAATGCCTGCTATGTGCCAGGCATTGTAGTAAGTGATAAGGATAAAAATAGAGGCAAAAAAAACCCCTAGCACGTGCTGTCAAGGAACTTACAAGTTAATGGGGGAGATAACATAGAAACATATAAATACCAAGCAAGGTACATACAGGATAAATAGGAAATAATCAATGAGGGGAAGCACTGGAATTAAGACACCTTGAACTTAAAGATCCTGAAGCCAGGGAGGTCAATAAGCAGAGTGGAGTGTGAAGAGGCATAGAGAAAGATCAGAGAAAATTCCTGGAGTTGAGAAATGTGTGTCTTGTTCATGGAACAGCCAGGAATCCACTGTCACTGAATTGATGCATACATTTTGGGGAGTAAGACATTAAAACTATTGGAAAGGTAGGAGGGGGCTAGGTTATGAAGGGCTTTGAATGCCACCCAGCACATTTTATATTTGCTCCTAGAAGCAACAGGAAGCTTGAACTTCTTGAATAGAGGTGTAACATGATCACATGTACACTTTTGGAAAGCGACTTTAGTGACTGAATGGTGGATGAATTGGAGTGAAAAAAACTTGAGGCAAACAGATCCATCAGTAGGCTATTACAATAGTCAAGGCATGAAGTGGTGACAGCCTACACTAGAGTGATGGCAGTGTCAGAGGAGAAAAGGGAATGTATATACAAGAAATGTTTTAGAGGTGAAATTGACAGGCCTTGGCAACAGATTGAAAATGGCAGGGGTTTGGGAGAAGGGTGTGGATAATGGTGAGGAATACAGGATTGTGAGCCTAATGGACTGGGAGGATGGTATATATTGCCCCCTATAATAACAGGGAAGGTAGGAGTGTGGCAAGGTTTAGGATAATGAGTTCCATACTGAGTTTAAGATGTCTATTGCATATCCATTATTTCACAAAGCAACCTATTTCATTGTTGTAAAACTCAATTTGTTAGGAAGCTCTTTCTTCTACTGATCAGATACCTGCCTCCTTTTAGTTTGACATTGGTCTTTAGCTGTGCTATCTGGAGGTGTACAAAATAAGCCCAATCCTTTTTCCACGTTATGGTATACAAGATATTTGAAGACAGTGATGTCCTCTTAATCTTTTCTCCACCAGACTAACCATCCCTAGTTGCTTATTTTTTTCTTATATGCCATGGTTTCCAGACTCTACTATTCATGCTCATCACAGTCTGCTGAATGCACTCCCATTTGTGAATATCCTTCTTAAAATGTGGCCTTCAGAACTTAGCACAACATTCTCAATGTGGTCTGCTCAGGGCAGAGTGCAGAAACACTACTATTGTTACCTTCTGGAGACAGACTTCTAGCACTTTGGACATTCAGATTATAATTATGACTCATATTAAGTTTGCAATCAACTAAAACCTTTGTCTTTCAAAGTCTTTTGATCTTTAAGCCTTTATCTCTACTCTTACACTTTGATGTTTTTCTGACATAAATATGGGACTTTCCATTTTTTTTGTAAAATCTATTTTTCTTGTATTAGCCTGTAATTCCAACCTGTTGGAATTTTTGAGTCTTGGTTCATTCATTCAGTGAACTAGCTATCTAGATTTGTGTCTACTGTGGATGTCTTTGATAGTACTTCAGGATTTAAAGCTGGAAGGAGCTTTAAAAATAATTTAGTCATCGATAAAATAAAAGTTGAATAAAATAGGACAACGGACAAAACCTTGTGGGATTTAGAAATCTCTAGTCTGTAACATTCTAGTCAGCATTCATTGGATATATTTATTTAGCTAGTTACAAATCCAGTTCACATTTTTTTCATCTTATTATTAAGACTACGATGAGGGAGCTTTGTCAAGTGCCTTGCTAAAATCTATACGTAATAAATCAGTTGTATTTGTTTAATCTGAATGTCCTGTAGGCAATAGAGTAAATATGTCTAACAACAGAACTTGTTGCCTTTCTCCCCAAATTCTCCTTTATTTCGAGCTTCCTTATTGATATGAAGGTACCACCATTTTCTCAGTCTTCCATATATATTTGCAACCTTGGGGTCATTCTTCCTTATGCTACACATTTAATCAATTGTCAGATCTCCTAATCTCTAGCTTCTTAAAATCTCTCTCGTCTCTCGCCTCTGTCCAGTCACCCAGCCACTATCCTGGTTCAAGCCTGAATCACTTCTGTACTAGGGTATTGGCTTCCTAATCGGTCTCCCTACCTCAAATCTTTCTCTTCTCCTATCTATCCTCCACACAGCTGCCAGAGTGATCATCCTGTGTTTTAAGTCTGACTGTGTCATTTTCCCTACTTAATGAACTCAAATGACTCTCTATTACTTCTAGGATCAAACATAAATTGCTTTCTTTGCTATAAAGATCTCCATAACTTTATCCCTTTCTACCTTCTTAGCCTACTTACATGTGTATACTCAGTGGTCCAAACGTACTAGCCTACTTCCTATTCTTCACACATGATGCTCCATCTCCCATTTTTATGCCTTTTCAATAGTTCCTCCCCAAAGGTGGAATTTTATTCTTCCCTTGACATCTTGGAATCACTGGGTTTCTTTAAGAATCAGCCAAAACATCACCTTCAGCTGGAGTTCTAACATAGAAACCTCAGTTTCTAATGCCTTGATCCCCAGTGTTACTTCATGTCTACTTTGTATGACTCTCAGATATATGCATATTTGTAAAAATTATTTCACCTGTTAGAATGTAAATTCCTTGAGGCAGAGAGGAGCACTACATACACACACAAACACACACACACAGACTGTAAGCAGACTATAAATTTTCCTTCAGAATGGAAACTAGAAATTACTAGAAACCACCATGATTTCAGAAAGAAAAAGTCTTACCAGACTAATCCAATCCTCTATTTAATTTTGACAAGGTTATTGGACTGATAGCTCTCTCTCTCTCTCTCTCTCTCTCTCTCTCTCTCTCTCTCTCTCTCTCTCTCTCTCTCTCTCTCTCTCTCTCTCTCTCACACACACACACACACACACACACACACACTCTCACACACACATACACATACACACATACCCACACACACTGTCATAAAATTTTGTTAGAGACTGGTGCCAAGTTTATGTAAGTAGGTAGAAATCAACCTTTCCCCGACTTTTCAAATTTAGAAAGTTTGAATATTTCTACTTCCTTCATGATTCAGACTATCAAAAGCAGATATAAAATCACATGTGCATAAATTTCAGAACTCTGGCACATAATTCATCTGTAACTATAGATGTGTGTGTGTGTGTATATATATATATATATATATATATATATATATATATATATTAAAGTAATTGTTTTCCTATCATCTCACCATGGATATGGGGCTTCACTTCCCTTTTAATCATGCTGGTTTAGCCTCAGCTTTAGAACTGGCAGTTCCACCTACTCACTGAAGCCTTGCTTGCTCAGGGGCACCCTCTCCTCTTTCTGAGGTTCCCTTTATATTTTGTCTTCTCCTATTAGAATGTAAGATCATTGAAAGGAAGGGCCATGCTGGGTTTTTCTTTTATTTGTATCCTTATTACTTAGCATAGTGCCTAATACATAGCAAATATTTAAAAAGAGTTGAGTACTCCTATATATTTACTGTCTATTGATATTTTGCCGTTTGCCAGCTCTAAACAGGTTTTTCTTGCAAGAAATTCCTGAACTATTCATAATGATCTTTAACCCAGTGATCCCTCTAGTAGGCATATATCATAGGAAGGTTAAAGATAGAAAAGCCCAATATATATAAAAATATTCATAGCAACACTTTTTATGTTGGCAAAAATAACCAAACAAACCTAGAAACAAAGTGAGTACACTTTGATGGAGGAATGGCTGAAAAAAAACCTGTGATATATGAATGCAATTGAATATTACTGCATAATTCTCTGAGGAATTCAGAGAAATACAGGGAGACATCAACTGATACTGAGTAAAGAAAGTGAACCTAGGGGACACTATATCCAATGAATGTGATACAATAATGTAAAACGAAACAATGCTAAAAAGACATCTGAATTCTGAATGAAATGCAATGACCAATATTTGTTACAGAGGACAGGTGATAAAATATACCTCTTTGCTCTTAGGGGTGGAGGGATAGATGCAATCATTTTATTCCTTTTTGTTCCTCTTAATCTGCATATTTTTAGAAGTCTTTTTATTTTTTTTTATTTTTCACAAGCTTTAACCCATTCTGACGTTTAGCCTTTCTGACGTTCTTTTTTTATAGGGCAATGCTCTGTAATGGGCCATTTAGATCTAAGGAAGAGAGACACAGTTTTTACTCATGAGGAACTTACCTAGATAAAATGTATTGATCTCTGTAAATAAAAGGATGTTTGAGTAAGACCAAAGGATGCAGTGAGCTCATGGGATGGCCTATGAGAGCATACTAGAGACTGGGCCAGCAACTAGTCAGCTCAGTCAAGACTACAGAATGACCTGAGAGGGATTCTGGAGCATTGGAGCTGATCCTGTTTACTCTGTAGAACACAAAGAGATCTTGCGTTCTTATAAATGCACCAGTTGTGGGTCAACCCATCCTTGGCACTGTTTCATTTACCCAGCATGAGTAAACTGTCCAATTACACGCACATAGGGTTTCACAAAATCTCTTGGGTGCTCCATATTTGCACTTACAAACTCAGCTGTGCTGACTGTGTCTCCCCTCATCCCTTCTGGGGAGCATATTGCTTCTCTTTCAAAAGTAGAGTTCAATGCAACTGGCATTTTTAAAGTGCTTGCTGTGTGCAAAACTAACTCCACATATTAGTAATCTTCCATGAGGCTGCAGATTTTTATCAGTGTTGGTGCAATGTCTCACTCTGTGTTTGGAAACAGTCTTCAGAGCCCCATGATGACAATCAGTTCCATCCCTGTAGCAAAAAACATTCATACCTCATTCTCATCCAACTAGGTTAATTAATCAGTCACCCAACTCATTTGGCACCTGCTTTGTGCCAGGGATTGGGGATGCAAAAGACAAATCTTCACACACCAGAAATCTTGCTCTTGAGCAGGTTACTTTCTCAAGAAGCATTTGTCCCTTTTTGTGTCTTCAGTGTTTAGCACAGTGCCTGGAACATACTGGGAGCTAATAAATGTTGATTGATTATATATTGAAAATATTATATTATATGGGGTGGATGACATATAGGTATAGACATGTAGGTTGTGTTTGTCCTTCGTTTTCAAAGAGGACCATGACAGCAGAGAAACGATGACATGACTTGCACTTGACTTTGTTTTGCGTGAGGGAGGGCTGCGCAAGGTCACTAGCCTCACTTTTTCCTGAGCCATCTGGATCCAGTGACCAGATATTTATCAGGGATGACTAGAGATGGCCCAGGATGCAATGGGAGACCTTGGCCTTTTTAGGTACTCAGATATGTAGATATACACACACTATATGTCTATATATTTAAATAATTAATAAATATATATTTTACATTATATTACATTTATATAATTATAAATTTATATTTACAAATTATATAAATTTATATTTATAAAATTTTATTATATTTATATACAAATTTATATTTAAATATAATTAACAAATATATTTAAATATATATTTAAAATAATTGATAACTAGGTAATTTTGAGGGAGAGAACAGCTGCAGTTGGCTGTAGTTCAGGTTAGGAAAAAAAATGGTTTGGTCACTGTTCTCATTCTCTAAATTTGACTGAGAAAGATTTTTGGCTATTACTCCAAACCAATGCAACTTAAAAGGATTTAGACAACTACAAAAGGCAGAAGACTGATTCTGAAGTCTTTCTCCTATGCTTCATTGTGCTGGTGAACCCTCGGGTACTCTAGATTCCAGAAGCTTATGCTAACTGACCCTACCAAAGGAAAGACCGCTACAGGCTCCACAGTGGATTGTACTCTTGTCTAAGGAAAGCCCAGATAAATATAGGGAGACATCACCTGACTGGATACTGGGAAGAACTTTTTCTGCCACTGAAAGTAGATTCTCAGAGCCAGTTTTAGAAAAAGCAGAGGAGTTTCAACCTTCAATTAAGAGAAGAAGGCTCATGTGAATGAGACCACAGATTCATTAAAAATTGAAGTCAGAGGACACAAGAATGTGCTCTCATCTCTGAAGGCAACTCCAAAGTGGGGGGGGAAGGCAGTAGTTTCAAAATGTTTTGAGGAAAGCAAGGGCCCACATAAGGGAGATATGTAAAATAGTTCATTTGAAGGGGAAATTGTCATTAGGTGATTTAGATTCTAGTCTGTTAACATTGTGTTCGTCCCTCCTTGCCCAAGAAGGTTATGCCATGAGAGAAATGAGTCTAAAACCATGCTCATTCCCTTCCATTAAATTAGTTCTTTCTTAATTTACCAATTCTGTCCCTGGCATCAGGTCACAAGACTTTTGGTTGTTGTTGTTCAAAACAAAGTCAAGTGCAAGTCCTGTCATCATTTCTCTGATGGCATGGTCTTCTTTGGCAACAAAAGATAAACACAATCCTGTGATGCAGCTGGCTGAATGGGGACCCAGCTAGCTGGGTTACTCACCTTCTCCTCTCCTGTCTGTCTCCCCCTCTCCCTCCCCTTCCTTCTCCTCTCCAAAGGAAGGTAAATTTGAATGGCCAAAAGATGCCCAGTTGACTTCATATTCTGAATGTAACACTGGTGTGTGTGTGTGTGTGTGGGGGGTGTAAGTAACATTAGTGTCACTTTAAATCTACATCTATGTATATTTCACATATATATCTACAAATATAATCTATAAAGATATTTTACATCCATATTCGTATACAATAGTCTACTTATATTGATTTTCCCCAATTATATGTTAAAACAATTTTTAAACATTTAAAAAAAAGTTTTGAGTTCCAAATTCTATCTATCCTTTCCCTCCTCCCTGAGATGGTAAGTAATCCAATATAGGTTATACATGTGCAATCATGTAAAACATACAATATTCTATATAGATTTAACCTGACACTAATTCTGCAGGTGTGTGTAGAGACGAAAGTAGAAACAGTGATCATCAAGGACAGGGACTGTTGTTGGTTATTTTGTCTTGCTGTATTTTATTTTTTGGTATCTTCAGCACTTGGAATAGCTCCCAGCAGAGAGCAGGTACTTAACAAATACTTATTGATTTGGTTTGATGACTATAGCTAGATGAGAACTTAGAGGTCATATAATCCCATCACCCTCACCCCACGTTATTGTATAGATGAAGAAATAGAAGCAGAGGAAAATGATCTGTCCAAGGTTACAGATAAAAGCCAAGCTAGGATTTATACTCAGGTCTTCTGATTCCAAATACAGTGTTGTTTCTACCACAACATGAGCTATGTGGCCATGAGAAGTGCAATCAGGGAAATGAGAGGAAGCTGGGGAATATGATAAGTGGGTTCTTGAAGCACTACGTGGGGGAACTTCTAATGGAGGCCAAAGTCTTGGTGGAATGGAGTGGAGATGAATACTTTCTTTAGTCTTCCATAATTAAAGGTGTAGTGCTTAAGTGACTTTCCTGAAAGATTCCTGGTGCCACATATATAAGATGCAGATGATAAAACTAATGGGGCTGTAAGCTCTGGAGTAAGAGAGCATGCCCTTGGTCCTTATTGGGGATGTATATTCAGTGAGGAAAGTTTGGGACAAAAAGGACTATAGAAATAATTGTCTCACTCGAGTCCCAGACACTTGAATTCCACATTAGGGGAAGCTTTTGGGATATTTTTGAGGGAAATAGCCGGTCAACTAAGTTCAATAAACATTCATCTCAATAAATATTTGTTAGTACCTGTCCTGTGCAAGGTCCTATTTTAGCCAATGCCTACCCTCCAACAGCTTATGTTCTACTAAAGGGGATATATACAGAGACAAATGTAATATAACACAGGTGGTAATGGGAGTGGGATACAGAGGAGAGATCCAGAAAAAAAAACCTGGAGAACATTTTCACCAGGAAGCTGGTGGTCATGGAATTTTCATAGAAGAGGTGGTACCTGAGTTGGGCTTTGAAGGATGAAAACAGATTCTGAAAGAAGAAAACTGAAGAGAAAAACTTCTGACATGGAGACAGTTTACACTAATGCACAGAAGTGCAAGTTGGCAGGGAAAGATTGGAGAAGCAATGAATCCTAGACACTGGAATGTAGAGCTTATGAAACGGCATGATAATAAGGTCAGATACAGTAGTCCATAGCAGATCATGATGGGTTTAGATGCCAGTCTGAGGAGTTAGTGTTTAATTCCTTTGGCCATAAGGAGTCTGAGAGTTTTGGAGTGCCAACAATTTACAAATGCTTTGTTTTTTCAAAGTTTTCACACTTGCTTACAAATTGCAAAATCTATGACTTGATTTTCCTTGAAAGAAATGTATTACTTATGTCATGTCATATTAAAACTAGGAGGAAGTGTGGTATAGACTAGAGGAAAGAGCCCAGCTGGAGTAGGCCTTGGGAGATGTACCATGTAGTCAGAGCTTCCTCACTACCCTCTCCCAGCTCCACTTTCCTCACTTGCAAAAACAATGAAGTTGAACCAGATGATTGTTAAGCTCAGATATTATATAATACTTTTATGCAGAAATACTCAATGTAACTCTACTGCTCCTTCATAATGGAAACCAAACTTTATTTGTAAAACTATTTTAAAGAAACTTTGCTCAGGAAAGCATTAGATTTCAGAATATCAATGCCTGGCTGGATTATATTTGGTAATGGAAGCCATTTGCTTCTTTTAAAAATTATCCTTCTTTTCCCTTCCATTTTAAAAAATTAAGTGCAGACCTTATAGCACCTCACTATTCCGGTTCCACAAGGAGGTACAGGAACAAAATTTGGGTAAAGGGAGGGAGGAGAAGAACCACTGTTTCTATTAGAAATATATTGCACTCCTCACTTTTTCAATCCCACTTAGCCCATCTGTGATTGACTTAGGCCATTCATCTCAGGACAACATTTGCAAATGTTTCTCTTCAATTATTTGTAGAAAATCTCATAAGGTGCACTTTATCAAACCACAAACTCCAAAAAGAAAAAAAAGAAAAGCTCTGTTGAAAAGGTAATTTAAACAAAGTGCAAAGTAGCCACAGATGTTTCCAATTGCTCTCTCTGACTATCAGTGAACCACAGGGAAGTCATTATGATGATGTGAGATTAGCTTCCATTACACGCTAGCAGGGAGCTTTCATTGGACCAAACTGATCATTTGTTTGAGGTCACACAGCCTGCATTGTTTTTTCTGGGGTTTTTTTGATGCTAACTCTCTGAATTCTCTGAACTTGGAAAAATTCAGAAATTTGCAGTGAGTCTTCCAGGCATTAGCATGAATTAGAGAGGTTCTTCTGTAATTGAAGAATGATTAAGTGAGAGGAGGTATAGAGCATCTGTTGAGGATTTTAATGTATCAGAACCATGTAAATTGTTCTTTAGTTTTTTTTTCAAATCTACATGTATATGTATGTATATATGTGGGTATTTATATCATTCATCCATCTGTCTATCTGATTATGATTAAACTTTTGTATCCAACCTTCATGATAACACTGAGCAATAGATCATAGTAGGGTCTTGGCACAGAGAAAGTCTCTAACAGTATGGGGGATTTTAGGAATTCTGAGAATTTATAGAGAAACCCACTAGGGAAGGGATTAAAGAAGGGATTCTTAACCCTTTTGGTATCATGAACCTCTGGCATTCTGATGAATTCTATGGACCACTTCTCAGTAAGGTTTTTTAAAAATAATTGAAAGAAATGTTAAATTTCAGTTAGAGTTCAGTGAGAACAAATATGTTTTATATATATATATATATATATATATATATATATATATATATATATATATGTATATATATATATATTTCCCTGTCAATATTCATGCTCTCCCTGAAATCTATCAATGAACCCCTTTGGGGTCCACAGACCTAGCTTAAGACCCCTCTGCATTAAGACTTCCTTTAAGGAATGTCTTGTCTGGAGGATGCTAGGGTCCAAGGAAATGAAGTAAGTTGTGCAAGGTCATATGAAAAGGTCAATTTGGATGAGCCCCCTTCTCTTCCTCCCCCACCCCATCATTGTTTAAGAGAACTATTTAGGGAAAAACTAGCTTCTGAACAAGTAGGGACTATTCACTTAAGTGCCAAACATCTCTTCCATCCATATTTGTATTATAAAATAGTAAGACCAATGACCCTTTCCTTTGAAACAGTGAATATATCTGAAGCAAATGAGAAACATGATTAGAAAAAAAGGTCCATGTATGAATTCTGTTACATTACGAATATCATAGAACAAGTATATGTGGGTTTCTCTTGGTAGAAGTGAAGTTGGGCAAAAAAGACTGAAATATGTGCTGTTATTTGGGTTCTATGATTAACTGAAGCTCAGATTGGTATAAAGGAAAGGGCACTGGATGGTAGTCATGAGACCCTCATTCCAGTTCTGATTCTAACTTGTCTGTCATGCAATTTTGGGCAGTCCACTTCACCTGCCTAGGCCTTGGTTTCCTCATCTGCTAAATGAAGGGATTCACATAGGGGAGGCTGCATGGTAGAATGGAAAGAACATTGGATTTGGAGTTAGAAGACCTCACTCTGCTTCTCACTACCTGTGAGCTTCAGCAGTCATTTCATCCTCATGGGCCTATTTTCCTTAACCGCAAAATGAAAGTGCTGAACTAGAGGGTTTGAAGGTTCCTTTCGGGCCTAAATCTACAATGATCTTATGGGTAATAAATCCCATAGGTTACTTCCACTTTAACATTCTAGAATTTTGCTCTGATCCTAACTTGTTTTATTGCAGATGTTACAAAAGGTCAAAGCACATCGATTTTTGTTGTTAACACAGTTTATTATTGGCACACTTATTGGCAAAGCATACATAAAATACCATTGTATTATAACACACTGAATCACTGTGTCTTTACATGTGTAGCTGAACATATTAATATGTAAATGAAAAAATTAGTTCTCTTATAAAGTTTCACATAAATACACTAGGATCCAAAAAAGAAAAAGACCAACCCTCCCCCCCGCCAAAAAAAAACAAAACCAAAAACATTTGAGGGCTTTACAAAAATATTGTACAAGAAATATACTATGAAAAGAAATAAAGTCAACTCAGATACAATAAAAACACAAAGTTTTCAATTTTATTAAATGGCCCACAAAAATTAATGGATTACATGGCTTGAAAATATTTGGATCAACAGCAATTTTACAAAGCATAAACTCTCATAGGACTGCGTGTCTTTCCCCACGTAAAAATATTTCTCATGTCTTTGATGAAAAAAAGATATTTCT
Source organism: Bettongia penicillata ogilbyi (assembly GCA_023548195.1). NCBI lineage: Eukaryota > Metazoa > Chordata > Mammalia > Diprotodontia > Potoroidae > Bettongia > Bettongia penicillata. The sequence continues at coordinate 860,979 of JAJHZJ010000378.1, forward strand.
TGTTTCAGTACTTGTACAAATGACTGAAGGGCTAATGATTGGCATGAGTGATGATAGGAATTAAAACTGCTGGATCCTTTCAAGGGTTAATCAATGAGCGAAGACATAACAAAAGAACAAAAGTTACATTTCAATTACTTCCCAAAAGTTGATTTTTTTTCCCTTTCCTTCTGAAACAAGAAACTTTCAGGTGCAAGTTGAAAAGCAGAAAATATTTTACAATATTAAAAAGTCATCCATCATTAAATTGAGCATAATTAATGAGATCCTGAGCACTGAGGACTTCTTAACAATATGGCCTTCATCTGATATGAGAAAAAGAAATTCAACAAAAAACATATTGTTGAAAATTTCCATGAGGTGCTAGATCACTTTCAATTATTTGAATTGAGGTCAGTGCCAGTATCCGTGTCATGTGCGAAGGCCTCCAAGAAATGTACAATGGAAGCATATTCAGAATCAATCCTCTCAATTTAAAAAAAAACCAGAGAGCTTCAGTTTAGAAATAGATATCTGTGTGGAAAGTTTTCCCACCCCATCCCACCCTGGTCTCCTAAGCAAATGCTCTGAAGGAGTAATTACAAGCCACCAGCATACGTTAACAGTGGATTAGTAGCAGGTTGGCTTATTGGGAAGCCTGTGGTGTAGGGTTTTCAGATTTGGTTTCTTGGTTTGCAGGTGGTTTGCCACTCCATGGGCTGTTGTTCCCCAAGGCTGGTGAATTATTGAAGTCTTCTTCATCATCCATGCCGTTTGCTGCGTCATACTGTGTGTTTTCTAATCTGGTGATAAGCCTTTCGTCTTCATCCCCAAATTCTCCTCCCATCAGAGTTGGCTCTCCTACCACCATCACATCCTGTGAACAGCATCCAGCATTATTACAGGGGGACCTTGAGAGAGGGAGATAGCTTAAAACAAGCATGGGGTGGGGGTGGGGGGGCGGAGAATTGAGTCTAACAACACACTTAGTAAATGTGCAACAGGGGCAGATATAGTGGGCCCATAATACAACACTGGATTTCTGTGTGAAATAAATGCTGTCTCCCATTATCAAGCATCCACAACTGCTTGTATCTTCATTAGAATTTGACACACAACAACAGGCACTGTGAGTAGTCTGTTAAACTTTTTAAAGAAAAGGATTTTTCAACCAAATAATAAAAAAAAAAAATCTTTTAAAATTTGTTCTCCTTGGAGAATTTTCCAAACCCCATTTAATCCTCTGGTGGGTATTTTAAATATCTATAACATCCGATACTTTTATTTGGGAGCTGAGGAATGCTTTGTAAACTAATAGCATATGAAGACATAAGTAAGTTGCAAATCTATAATATTCACTAGACTTGTATGGAACAGCTCTTCCTCTCTTCCAGGGATGCCACGCATTTTTATTGAAGACAGCCTCTCTTCTCCCTAGCCATCCAGGCCCTTTGATGCAACCAATATACTTGACATTCTGCTACTTAATTATGGTAATTAATTTAGGTAAAGTTTTCGATAAAAACAATGTTCACACTGATTTGACAATTTGCATAGCTAATTAAGTCATTAGCAAAAACCTGCTGATTGCCAACAAGCCCTGAATTTACCATCTGTTATTTCATGATGCCTGTCACCTATCCCCACATAGGCAACCCTGCCACCAATCTGTGCAGTAAGAGGACCAATCTGTCCAGCTGGTACCATAAAAGGAAGATGAAGAGTGCTAATTATAATTACATTGATGAAACTAGTAGTCATCAAAAACTGGAGCATGCAAGAGGGAAAGAATCCATCTAATCACTCCTTTAAGTACAAATTGTCCTTCCATGCAAATAAGAGAACCACCTCCTGTACAGTACATCTTGGCACTACTGCAGAAGATATGCCAAGATGAGGGAGAACCTAGCTAGACCAAAGCTCCCCCCCACCTTTTTCAAGAGGAATTATGTTGGGTGACTGTGCATCTATATGCATGAGAAAGGACACGTGGGACATCTGTATCTTTTCTTGCAGTTTGTTAGGAGACAAGGTTTGGGCACTAGAACCCTTAAAAGTGGAAAGACTCCAGTCATCCAGGCTACTGATGACGATGATCAGTTATTCTCTATCTCCACCAAGTTCGGGTCAAGAGGAACTTGCCTGTAAGCCATAGCCGTAAGAATTCTCTAATATTAAGTATTATGAAATATTTGATCTAGATGTCTGACTGAGGAAAATGACTCTCCTCCCTAAGAGATTCTTAAAAGAAAAAATTCTCTTCTTTCTGTGATACTTTAAATGGAATTCTGCTTACAGCAGGGAGATGGACTAGATGACCTGTTGGAATCCTTATCTCTCCTCTGATGCCATGATTGAATACGTTCTTTGAAATAGCACTAAATAGTCATTGTTAAAGCTTCTCTCTTTTAGCCATGAACTATCTGATTAATATCTTAGTGTTTTTTAAAGAAAATGCAAATCTTGCAATAGATGTTTCCCCCGTTTTCATAATGAGATTCTTTTTTACTGAATTTTGTAAGCAACTCCATGAGTCTCCATATTGTTAAAAAAAAAAAACTAATTCCTTATGCATTTTGACTTTCCCTCACTATACTACTCAGCAAAAACTGATAGGTAGGGATCCATGTAATACTTCAACTTGGAATATTTGGGGAATTGGGGGAAATATGAATGGATTTTGAAAATATGCTCCCTAACTGGATGCAGCTCTTGGAAACTGATTAAAAACATACTTAAAAAAAAAAAAACAAAAACCACTACCTTGCACAGGGCCCCTACTAAGCCCAGAGAGTGTATGTTTGGTAAGCATGGTAATACTGTCATGAATAGCTCAGAATTTGATCTAATGTCGACATATGTACTTCAAAGTAAATATTTATTTTGTAAATATGAGCCAGAACTGAGACAGCTTTGACAGAGACCCTTGGGGGTTGGTTGGGCAGCAAATTAGACAAAAGTCTGCCCAGCCTAAGACAGCACCAGGAAAAAAAAAAAAGCAAACCCAACCATAAACCAATGCAATTACAGACTGCATTTGGCCACTGATGTGAGAGATGGAAGTTCTTCATTTAGTTTGGGTGCTGCTGTGTGGTGCCATGTTTGGTCACGGGTGTGTATGGAAAACAGTCAACAAAATGTAGGAAATTCAGAGAAAGACATTATGACTAGGAACAAAGATAAATATACAAAATATGGATGGTTTGGCCAGAGGATGATGATTGATAACTTTTGTCTTGTAACATACTCAGATTCCTTTGAAGCTCTTATATGTATAAGGTTTGAATGTGAACATTAAGATACTACATAAATTCTTGCTATTATTACTGTTTTATGACTGCTATTACTGCTATAACATTATTATTGATTGTATTCTGAATAGATTTTGTAATCATTCACCATTGTACCTTAATTAATAAGTTGAAAGGAGAGATCCTGAAGGGTTGGGGGCTGAAGAGGTAGGGATGGTCAGGAAATCAGGGATGAAATTAGGAAAAAGCAGGCAAATTAAGGGGAGGGAGGAAATTCTCAAACATAAACTATTCTATTCCAAAGCAATGGTTATTCAAGAAAGGTGATACAGAGATGTTTGAATCACTTCAAACTGGGAAAGCTTGCTAAAAGAATACTCATCCGGCTTTGGTGGCTGGTAGGTAAGATGCCCCCATATGAAAACTTAATGAATTCTGTGAAAGTGTTAATAGCTCTAAAATGCACAAAGACACCAACTTGGTTTTACTTCTTATATAAAATTCCATCCTGTATATAATTGTGTATTCATGTGTGTTTATATATCATATGAGCAATCTGTAGAAGGTACCTGTAAGATACATATATGATGCATGTTTCTCATATGCAGATCTACAAAAACATCTGTAGCTATTTACATACACATAAACATCTAATCTATCTCTATTATCTGTATCGAAACCTGCATCATCTTTATCTATATACATACCTATATCTAATTTACTTCTATTTCCATCTCCATTCTCTATTTACTGCTATTAAATTTTTAGGCACATGTACTTCCACTAAATTCTGATGCCTTTTCTCTTTCTGTCATAAAGATTACTCTGAGCTTCCAATGACTAAACTAGTAAAACACAAACGCAGGCAGATCTTACAGAACTAGAGGAGCCTCAGGCCATGACAGTTTTCTGTGCTCTAAGAACCACTAGCCAAGCTTGAAGAAACTCATCCCCAGAAGTTTGGTTACTGGCTACATCAAGTCACAAAGGCTATTTTGCTAAGGTGTAGAGATATTACACTGCATTCATGAAATCATGGATCCTTGAAACGTTGAAAAGATTTTACGTACACATATAAACTTAGTTCACTTTGGTTTCTATGTATCTTCTCTCACCTCCCCCACCCCAAAAGAAAACAGGCCCATGATATCATTGGTAAAGAGAATTTTCAATGAAAAAACTCCCCATACCAATGTAATTTAGCAGTTTTCCTGTAACTTAGTATTAACTCAGTTGCCTGGGATTCTGAGAGTTTAAGTGACCTGCCCAGGATCACACAACCAGGATGGGTCAGAGGCAGAATATAAACTCAAGTCTTCCTGGCTCTGAAACCAGTTCGTCATCTACTGTCCTACACTACTCTGCATGTATCCTTATATACTCTACATATGTATCAGTGTGTAAAGAATAAACCCTAGGATTAATATCGTTACTTATCAGTCTTTACAATGTAAGTTTGAATGCATTGTGGGTGTGTATCACCTTAATACTATTGCTGTGTTTTTTAAAAATTACATTATTACCAATAGGGTATAGGCTTGACATTTCAACTTTCTTCCAAATAGTGTAAAAGGCAGTAATAATCCCTCTGGGTAGAAACACATACCCCCTCACGTCCCCAAAGTGTGGCCCTCTGCTCCTCCGCTGGAGTCCTGAAGGTACCACCAAATTAATTCCCATTTAATCGCTTCTCACTAATCCCCGAGCAATGGCCACCAACCTCTGAGGAGGACTGGAAGTGACTCCTCTAAGAGCCCCTCAATGCTTCTCCTTAAATTGGACAGAAGGGGTCACTGCGGTTGAATGACACAGGGCTCCATCCCTCCCAGGGTTGAGGCTGCAGCTCTGGAGTGCTCCTAGCTCCTGCTCATGGAGTGAGAAGCAGAATCCAAGTATTAAACCCTAGTCTTTCATTAGGGAGCACACATTGCTACTGTGAGACCCCTGGTCTGTTCTGAGTAGCACATTCTTGAGTATTCTTTTCTCTCTATCTTGAAAAAACAAGTATGGTCATTATTTTGTGGTCAAAGAAAAAAAAAAACATTGTAAAGGAGTGGCTGGTGATGGCCCTTTTTATAATTGTCATGTTTGATGGATAGGTTCAGTCATAAGATATAGCTGACATAAACTGTCCAAGTTGTGTGGTCCAAAAGCTTGGTCAACTGAAATCAGCAGTGAAATCTGCACAGAAAGACTGTGCTTCACAGACTTCTGTGGCCATCTGAAGTTTCTGCTCATCTGAAATTTATCCACATTTTCTGGGCTTGGGGGATTTGTGCTGTGGTTCAAATGATGCCTTGTACTAAGCTAACTTGAAAAATCAGTAAATGCATCTTAACACCTAGCACTGCAAGAAAACAGTGTGGGTAGAGTGGGAAGAACACTGGCCTGAGAAGAGACCTGGAGGTCTAGGCCTGGCTCTGCTCCTTACTAGCTCTGTGACCTTGGCTAAGTCTTTTCTCTTCCATGTGTCGCCATGTTGTCACCTGTCCAATGGGGAAGGGGGATAAAAATAATTCTAGAGCTTCACTTTAAAATTCTGGGATTACATGAACAGGCTTATTTTATCTCAACTTACAAATATTTTGGGCCTCATTAATTTGGGATCATGTCCAAAACTGAGGTTTTATGTACATTTTAGACACACTTTTTTTGGTCAAATAAAGAGCCCACCTCTTTGGCACTAGAAGGGCAAATCTGCAGGTGTATTTTGGTCCAGTGCTTTGTCATCCCTTTTAGATTCTTAAGGGCTCACGGGTATGGAGACTACTCCAATGTAATGATACTAAGGCATTGCTTGGGAATCGTAATTTTTAGAAATCTTTGCCCTAGAATAGTCAAGAAAAGCAAAATAGCACTTTTTTCACTTGTCAGGCCATTTACTCCATGGCCAACGTCTATTGGGTGGCTTGGAGTAGAAATAGTATCTTTCCTCTGCAGAACAGGGCAAGAAGCCCAAAGGGACAGTAGAAGCTTCCCATCTGAATATAGAGAAAGCTAAAGAGTGGGAGGGACAGAACTAGCAAAAGGGGAAGGAAGCTGAGAAGAAGGAAAGGCAGAACTAGAAGAGAAAATTTGGGAGGAAGTAATTTTTAAAAAAAATTTCTGTACTGGTCAGTCCATCACTAGTTAGGAGGGAGATGGAAAAGGATCAGGACACCAATGGAGAAGGTAACACACACAAGAGAAAATAACTGAAATCCAAGGAAGGGAGCAAGTCAGAGCTTAATCACAGAGAAGGACAAGATCAGAAGACTCGATGGATAGAGAACATCCACCAGGCACCAAGAGAGACCCTAGGTGACAGAATAAAACATTTGGTAAAAGGGAAGATGCAAAAACAGAAGGAAAGAGATGAAGGCCATTAAGAGCTAGGGAAAAGAGGAACATAATAAGGGGGCAGAAGAGAATATCAGGTTTTGGAAGGAATAAATGTTCAAAACAGGGAAAGAAACTAGTCAGGATATATGAGGAGTATACAACAAAGGGCAGAGTTTTGGAAGAAACAGCAAGAAATATGAAGAAGATTGAAGCGGTTCCAGACCACATAAGGCTACTTCTAGCTAACCTAGTTCTTTGGTATAAGAAGTCATTGACATTCACAAAACCCCTTTCCAAACTGATGGCTTTTTTCTTTGCCAGGTCCCAGAAAGGAAACAGAAGGCCAAGACAATGGAATGGTTGTGACCACATTCTCCTCCCTGGGTCTGAAAGTTTACCCTTAAAAAGTGGGGAAGAAGGATGTCAAAAACATACATGCCATTCCCAAACATCTATATTACCTTTTTTCATTCCTTTCCAATTTTACCATAGTATCTTTTTCTTTCAAGTTTATGACCTGAATCTTTAAAAAAAGAGAGCCCTCCTTCCCCTCTCTTTTCATGCATGAGCTCAGCTACAAGATGGCAGAAGACAACTGAAAGTTAGTGGCTCCTCTGGCTCAGGGCCCTCTTCCTTTTGTGGTCAAAGGTCTGTAAACCTCCATCAGTATGCTGCCATTGGTAAATGATATCCTATTTACACCCTAAATGAAAGCTCACCTGCTTTTGAGTCAGACAGTTCTTTAATTTAAATCTTCTTGCCACTCAGATTTGTAATATTCATGCCTCATTTCTAGTTTACCAGCAAAAACATCCAAAGCAGATTTCCCCTCGACAGGACCCTCCCCAACCCTCCTTCCTCTCCCAACTTATTTGCTTCTAAAATGGGTTTTATCTTTTATTTTCTATAAGAAGGAAGGATAGACAGAGACTTCAGGCCTAAAAGGAAGGTGAGACTTACAGGTACCTGACTTGACAAGCTCAGGTTTGCAGCAGGCGTTTTTTTTTTGCTGCTGGTGCTGTTGGCATTGTTTCCAGCGCTGCTGTTGGAAGTGCTACTCGTGGAGTTTTTCCTTTTTCTCCGTTTGGTGGTTGGCTGCCTTGTGGGTTCTGCTACAATATGGGACAGGGGAAAAGAATCAGTTCTGAACAGAAAGCATTACAACTTCAACAGGAAGTACTCCAAGTCAATCCCTGCTAAGATAACTTTGTCATATAATCAACAGTTGACATCCCATATATGAGGGAGAAACATCTTATGAAATTTCAAAGTTAGAGGACTGAAGAGTAGGTTTTCATGTTTATCTTCAGAAGATCTGATACCTTGAACTTAAGAAGTTTTAAATTTAGAATGCATATATCATTATGTCCTATCGTGTTGGAAATGTATGATATTGCAGCTCAACTCTATTACTTATCTTGGATACTTAAACCAAAGATTCTTAATGTATGCCGTCTTGGTATAGAGTTCAAAAGGTCTGTGAAATTCGATGGAAAAACAAACAAATTTAAAAAACCCTTTATATCTCTATTTTCACTAACCTTTAGCTAAAATCGAGCATTTTCTTCAAATGTGATTTTAAAAACTATTCTTAAAATCTATAGCTTATACTGTAGTGCCAAAAAGGGTGTGAACACACACACACACACACACAAGAAGTGGAGGAAAGATCTAGTTCTGGCAGCTCTGAAGGCAAAATCCAGGGGTCACCAAGCATAAGATAAATTTATAAGTGTGGGGATCAATGAGTTGCTTTTGGAGCCATGACAACCCTCCAGATTTCTGAGAATTCTATTCCAGGAGATCTATTGCTGTATTATCCCACAAAATAAAAGCCTAATGGTGCTTATTATCAGTTATTAGTGGTATAATCATAAGCAAGTCTTCTAATCTCTGTGAGCCTCAGTTTCTGTTTCTGAGATTAGGATTCACTTCACAGGATTGAAATGAAACCATGTATGTAAAGCCCTATGAGAATTCTAAATGCTACACAAATGCCAGTTATTATCATATGACCGTCATCATCATCATCATCCCTTTTCTGAAGGTTTTAACTTAGTTTATTGAAGGATGATTTATTTATTTATTTTTGAGTGGGAACATAGTTGGTTTTATAATGAAAGTCATTGGGGTAATGGGATTTTCTATGCAGAAATAAACCTTACAACCACTTGATAGAACATATCTAATTTTTATAGGAAAGGGTCTTGTTTAGTTTCTAATTCCATTCCAACTTGTGTCATTTAGAATGAATTTGCAATCCTGAACAGGTTAAGTCCTATTTTTGGAAGTATTGATCAGACTCAATGACTGTGCTATTAAATATTTCGTTTGCCCTGCTAGGGCAAAGATGCTTTATAAAGAAGCATCCCATTATGTTATCCTTCTTTGTGCCCCCTGAAAAGTGTCTAGCACAATACTTTGTTTGGAGTAGATACTGAACAAATATAGGTTGAATTAATGAATGTATATTAAGGAATAAGAACAACTCTATCTCCAAACAGGGAACCCAAAGAATACCTGGTTAGCAGTCTAGGTGACCTGGAATACCAGATGCAACACAGAAGAATATGAGATCAGACAGTAATATTTGTGCCAATAAGAAGCCATCTGCTAGATGACCAGACTTTGGCCACTAAATGCTATCTCAAAAGGGATAGGTTCCCTTTTTAGGATCAGTGAGCTAGACAGATGGGACCTCAGAGGCCATCTAGTCAAACCATCTCATATTTTTATAGATGGGAAACTCAAAAAATGTTCATTGCATGTGAATTTGTGATTCTCGATCAGAGGTGGGGAACCTGTGACCTTGAGATCACATGTGGCCTTCTAGGTCCTAATACAGCCTTTTGACCGAATCTAAACTTTACAGAACAAATTCCCTGTTTGCAGCAAAGAGCATCACAGTGTAGTGCAGAGGAACTATATTTGGAGCCAGAGCACCTGGCTAGGTCGCATAGTATCTATGTGATCTCAGTGAAATCACTTTATCCCTTTGGGCCTTAATTCTGATGGGGATTAGAGGAGATGGTCTCTAAGGTTCTTTCTTGTGGCAGCTAGATGATGCTATGCATAGAGTGCCAGGCCAGGAGTCAGGAAGACCTAGATTCAAATCCAGCCTCCAACACTTACTAGCTGTGTGACTCTGAAAAAAATCTCTTAACTCTGCCTCAATTTCCTAATCTATAAAATGAGCTGGAGAAAGAAATGGCAAACTACTTCAGTATTTTAGCAAAGAAAACCCCAAAAAGGGGCATGAAGAGTCAGACACAACTGAAAAATGGCTAAACTGATAAATCACAAAAAAGTTCCTTCCAGCTCTATCCTTTGATGGAACTTTGGAAAAGGTCTTTGAAAATTCTCCTAACGATCTCAGCCCTAATTCTGTTGGGTAAATGGAGGAGCATTATTTACTAGGATCTGGTTAAAGTTTATTTAACCTATGATGATTATAGGGCTGAGGATAATTAATAGCTATACATTCTTTCCCCAAAGTATTCAAAGATATTTAAGATTTCCACTGTAATTTAATTTAAAACTTTTGTTTAAGGGTTATCATTTCCCAAGGGAAGATAGGTACAGTTATTATTCTTTCCAGATTTCAGATAGGAGCAAATGAGGCAAGGGAGTTGAAAAACTTACTCTTGATCATGGAGGCAAGACTGCCCAGAGAAGACTACAGCTCATTTCCTGTTCCTCAGAATGGGACATTTGTTATATTTCTGTACCCATAACTACAGGTATCTATAGGTGTGCTATTTGACTAAATATGCATCTTATCTCCCATTTAAATCACACATTTCTTGAATTCTTGCAGCATATCTTTTCTATGGTCTGTTAAGTCTCCATTACTTCCTAGAACAACGTAGTTTTTGTTTTGTTTTGTTCGTTTATTCGGCATGTTGTGATTGAGAGGCAATCTAGTATGGAGAAAAGAACCCTGGATTAGGAATTAGGAATCCTAGATATGGATCTGGCTCAGTTATTTATTACCTTACATAAATCATTTTAATGTCTGTGAGCCTCAGTTTCCTTATCTGCAAAACAGAACTATTAGTCTCTGCCCTGCCTATTTTGTAAGATTTTTGCGAGGCTCAAATAAGGTGGATTTCTGTGAAAGTGATTTGAGAATTGTAAGGTCCAATGAATATATAAAATGCTATTGATGACAATGAAAATAAAGTACATCCAAATCCATTTAATGACATTGAAGCATATTTCTATAAATCCAAGATTCCTCTAAGATAAGCATTAAGACAGTTTAACGTGAGACTGTTAACGTCTGTTAATTTTTCCTATTTCCTAAATATGTACTTGGTTAAGTCATCTATGTTAATCTTACTTAAGACCCTATGCCTTCCTTCAGACTTTAGACCATCATATTTCATGAATCAAAAGGCAGCATGGCTCATGTTAATAATTACTTTTTACAAAAATAATTTTTTGATGAATGGATGTGTTTTGCTTTTGTGATCCATGAGGCTCAACACACGCCTGGAAGTGAAAATGCATGAGACAGGAAAGCAATTAATGATGACGTGAAACTGCAATTTCAACCCCCCCGCAGGAGATTCTACCGTCTATCCTGCATCCAAGAGAAGGCTGCAAAAGAAAGCATTTTACATTCTCTTCATGATTAAGCTGCCTTTTGCTACATATATCTTAACAAATAGGACAAATGTGACTTACTTTAAATCCATCAGTTCTTTCTTCTTTCTAACTAGGATACAACACTAAAGTATACTAGAAAGAATAGCTTGGGAGATCTAGTCTCCTAGATGGGTGACTTTTAGGGAAATCACTTGAGTTGTCTGAACCTCAGTTTTCTCATTTGTCCTCTTCTATAAAATGAAAGGGTTGGATTTTTTATGGTTCTCTAAGGCATTGTCTAGAGGCAGCTAGATGGGGCAGTGGATAGAGTGCTGGTCCTGAAGTCAGGAAGACACATCTTCATGAGTTCAAATCTGACCTCAGACACTTACTAGCTGAGTGACTCTGGGCAAATCACTTAACCCTGTTTGCCTCATTTTTCCTCATCTGTAAAATGAGCTAGAGAAGGCAGTGGCAAAGATACTGCAGTAGTTTGCCAAGAAAACCCTAAATGGGGTCACAAAGAGTTGGACGTTACTGTAACAACTGAACGGTAAACAAAAACTACTAAGATTTTGTCCAACACTAAAATTTTATTATTCAAAGTTCTTCAAGAAAGCACGGACATATTACTCTTGTAAATGGTGTTAAATTACTCCCCATGTTTTTCCCATCAGTTCATCTGAAATTGAAACGTGCAAATGTAAACAGGAGGAAGAAAAAAGAAGTTACCTGGAGGTGCCACCATGCGCTGCCATTTCTGAAACAAGCATGTCTTCAGGCAGTCTCGGGGACTGAGATTGTAAGTTTTATGTCTTGACATCAGTTCCTGCATTGGTTCCAGTATTACACACAACTGCAATGAACAGAAGAAACATATTTGTATTTGACCATATTGATTGCAACAATAATGATAAAGGCAGCTACACTAGTTGTAGCACTTTGCGTACATTATCTTCATACCACCTTCTTAAGGTCATTAATGAAAATATTATCCCCATTTCACAGATCAAGAAATAGAAGCTCAGAAAATCGCTTAAGGTCACAGGTAGCAAGGAGCAGAGCTGAAACTCGAATTCAGGTCTTCTGGCTCTAAGTTTGATACTCTGAACTGCACCATGCTGTCTTAATAATTAAAACCACTGGGAGCAATCTGAGAGCTTATTGAAGCTTTAATGTTTCTTGGCTTTGTTTTTCTAATATATCCGTTAGAGAAAAAATCTTATTAACAATTTATGGCACCTTAAATTATCGTTTATTTTTTGGCACCACAGCACAGTACTAAAATAATCTCACATTCATATAGCATTTCAAGGTTTACAAAGCATTTTTTCAATGATATATAAAGAATATACTGCATGTATCTATGTTTTGCTCATCGTTAGGTGCTATATATATTTGGTCTCTTTATTGGTGAAAAATATTTTTAATGTTTTAATTGATACATTTTGTTTTTTTCCATCACCACCATTTCCCCCTCCTCTGTTTTTCCCCTTCCCCTGCCCAGAGAGTTATTCCATATAATATCTAGTATTTTTTTAAAGGAAAAAATCAGCATAACCGATTAACACATAGAAAAAGTCTGGAAATATGTGCAATGTAACACATTTGTTACATTCCTTCCACTTCAGCAGAGGGAGGGGATGGGGTGTGTCCTCTCGGTTCTCTTTCTTTAAGCTTTGCTCGTTTTGTGCTTTGTTTTTTGTTTTTGTAATTTTATTTCACAGTTGTTATTTTCATTCACATTGTGGTAGTTGTTGGGTATATTGTTTTCTTGGCTCTGTTTACTTCATTCTGTACCAGTTCATATAGCTCTTGCCATGCTGCTCTGTATTCAGCACACAAATAATTTCTTATAGCATAGTAATATTCGTTTGCATTTGTGCACCACAGTTTGTTTAGTCATTCTCCAGTTGGTGGGCATCTACTATGTTTCCAGTTCTTTGCTATTACAAACACTGCTACTATAAATATGGGGACTTTCTTCTTATCAATAGCTTCCTTGGGATATAAGCCTAACAGAGCAATCTCTGGGTCAAAAGATAGGGACATTTTGGTTATTTTATTTACACAATTCCAAATTATTTTCCAAAACAATTGTAATGATCCAGTCCCCTTTCCCTTTACTGCTCAGCTGTTAGAAAGACTAGATTACTCTTTTACCCCTCAACACCACCCACCTCCACCAGTGACAAAGGTCTGAAGATCTCTCCTGCGGAAAGAATGGAAAGCAAGAAGGAGTTTACAGTGACTTGCCATAGCCAAGTATCATTATCCATTCTCAAAGTGTAGGCTGGTTTGCCTCCTGGAAGAGAAGGTAAGGGCTCTTGAAAAAGTTATGTCCTCTCTCCAGATTATTACACAGAGGGAAGTTTCTTTTTTTAAAAGCAGAAGGATTTCAAAAACAAAGAAAGAGTTGTGAAAAGCAGCAAAGGACCCATGTTAGGTGGTCAGACAGTGGAAGAAGTGTCGTAAGGAAGGATGACCAATCACCAGGAGTTCAGGAATGGATATGTGCTTATTCTTCAATGCATTATTATATTACCAGTTATGATGATCTGTGACCAATGATCTCTGATGTTACTATTGTAAATGTTTTGGGGTGCCACAAGCTGAATCCATAAAGCATGATTAACTTAATGAATGCTGGGTGCGTCCTGACTGCTCCATTTCCCATCTCTCTCCATCTCCTCAGGCCTCCCTATTCTCAGAGACATAACAATATTGAATCAGGCCAATGAATAAACCAAAGGCCTTTAGGTGTTCAAGAGAAAAGAAGAGTCAATGGATGAAGCAAACTTCATTCTTGTCTTATTTTAAGAAATTGCTACAGCCACCCCAGCAAAGAGGTTACAATTCTCTGAAGGCTCAGAGGATGGTTAGCATTTTTAAAAAATAAAATATTTCTAATTAAGGTGTATACTTTTTAAAGACAAACTATTACATACTTAGTTTATAGTATAGTGTAAATATAACTTCTATATACACTGGAAAATCAAAAAAATCATGTGACTTGCTTTATCATGATATGTTTTATTGTGGTGGTCTGGAACCAAACCTACATTTTCAGGATATGTCTATAGCAATTCATCTTTTGTTTTCAGAGTACCAGTGGCATCATGGGGTGGTGTCTTGACTTGCATGTGAATTGGATTTAAGTGATTTGAACTCTAGTAGTCTTATACTCATTCATACAAAGAGCTCCTTCATTTCCTCAACTTCTGATGATCCTTTGACACAGCCACCCATTTGTATTCTGCAATGCTACTACTAATCACTAATTAATCTTTGTGTGTCTGGGACAGGGCTGCAGATGGGGTTAGAAAAGTCCATAGACTGATCATCTCTTCTTTGCTGAGTTCTACTAGTCTCTGTATTTAGGGTCTGAGCCTGTGAGCTACAACAGAGTCCTAGGTGCATGAATCTTGAGCTGGAAAGAGAGTTACAGAGACCACCTAGTACAACTCTGTCTTGTCTAAGGTCATCCAGAAAATCATCAGAGGGAGGATTTGAATCCGGGTTCTCTGAATGCAGAGACAGGGCCCTTTGGACTGTACCATGGCCAAAGTTAAATAAGATGTCTTTTGGACTTGGGAGAAGCAAAATGATGAATGTGACAGACCTAGTAAGTCCAGCTTTTCCAAGGAGAAAGTTTCCTTCTGTTCCCCTCAGAGTTTTTCCATGAGCCTCAATGGTGTCCATTCTGTTTTATTCTCATTCCTGTCTTCCTTCATACCCCAGGGTCTCCCTGCTTCAGTCTTGCTATGTCCAAAAGCCAGAGGAAGCTTTCTAGTGCACAGCCCTGCTCATGTCACTCTGCTGTTCAGAACCCTCAGACCCTTCACTGCCCACTGATTGCAGAAGGGAGGGGGGAGCAAGGAGAAGCATTTATGAATTACCCCTTATGTGCCAGGCACTGTGCTAAGTGGGAAGTAGATGTGATTATTATCTCCATTTTACAGCTGAAGAAACAGAGGCAAATCAAAGTTAAATGACTTGCCCAGGGTCACAAGCCTTCCTAATTCTAGGTCTAGGACTCTATTCACTGTTCCACTAGCTGCCTTACAAACTCCTTAGCTATTGAGAAGACGTCCTGTGTCATTCTTCATCATGTGTCACCTAGCATATTGCCCTGTATGTAGTAGGCAATGAATAAATGTTTGTTGAAATGAATTCATTGGTACTGTAACATTCTCCCTGGGTGATTATTTGCTTTTACTCTGGTCAAGAAGATGACACAGACCATCAGACTGTGATCTCCACGAGGACAGTAAGAGATGACTTATCCCCAACTCCCAAAGTAATGCTTTGGCACCTGTAGCAGCCAATAAATGCTTGTTGAATTTAACTCAATCATAGTTTCAGAAAATGGAAGAACAAAACTGTCTTCCAGAAGTGAGGGGAATATTGTGAGTAGATCCAGTGAGTAGATGGGGATACTGGACCAGTTGAGAGTTCTGATGGACTAATTGATCTATATTTCTCTATCAGTCTACTAATCCTGACTGCAAGAAACATATTCATAAAGGAGATTTTGAGTAAAAATAAGAGATACTTGAATTACATAGCATATATTCATATATTCAATTACCCTTTAGCCTCCTAGTTTGCTTGACAAATGTATTTTTTTCATGACTAACACCTTTGAACTTCGTGAAAAGCCTCCTTGTTCTGGCCTGCCACCAAAAGGTGTTCTGTAGTGGTAACTGAATGTTGATCTTTCAGAACTAGCAAAATATTTAGTTATTGAAACAAAAAACTTAGAAATAAATAACTTATAACCTTATAAAATAAATAATTTTGTTTGAACCAGAAGAGGTTAAAGGACCCCTAAACAATTCATTTACTCAAACTCTCATTTTCTTGTCATAATTCATATTTTATGATGGCACACAGAATGTTAGAACTGGAAAGACCCTGAGAAATCTAGCCCAAGTCCCACTTTTATGGATGAAGTTAAGTCCTAGAGAGGAGAAATGACTAGTTATATGTCATCTCTGAGCTTTGTCACGTTCCTGAGACCTAGATCCTTGACAGCTGCTCCCAATCTCTGAGCTCATTTCAGCAGGCTTACTAATTACTAAGGATTTTGCTTTTGCTTTATTTGGAAAAACCTTTGGCATTGTTTGCTTTTGGAAAGAAAGAATGCCCTTTGTATTTATATTGGTTCATATTTCAGCAAATGAATATGGTTTCTTTCAGGTTTCATGGTTCTGATGTCTTCCTATTATGTCTTTAAGAACAATCAGTTCAAAATGGGGCCTCCACAGTGTTCTTTAATGCATTTTTCAGAGGCTGCTTCTTTTGGAACTGGTAGGGGAAGGGATGACAGAGTGTGGTGGAAAGGATAGAAAGCAAGTAGGGGCTAATGAACTGGACTAGATTTTCACGGAGACTCTTCACAACTCTGTCTGAAAATAACGGTCTTTGTCAAGGTTGTGTATGGGCTGCTGGGAGAAGCCTCATTGTGCATGTTGCTCCCAAGAGACCTTCTACCCACAGGGCACTGGGGGTCAGGGTTGTCGCATGGGATAGAGGTCCAGAAAGACCAGCATGGGCTTGGCCATCTTTTTCTTGGTCTATCATCTCATCTCCAAATCTCTGAGGTATGGGTTGTCAAGGGAGGGGTGCAGATTACATATCAGAAATGAGGGTTTTTACTCTACAAAAGGAGAGGAAGTTAGTCACAAAATACATTGCTATATTGCCCCACAAACTCCTCATGGCCATTGGTGATAACATCAATGAGCTGGGCACTGACTTTACAAATCTGATGAGACATAGCCTATACTATGGAAGGAAGGGCCCTTTAGTTTCTGGGTTCCAACCGTACTGGCAGTGTGTTTGAAATCATCTTGGCTATACTATATCCTTGAAAAAAAAAGCTCTTCAGGATATGATAGTTTTGTGGGCTATCATTCTCATTCTTTCTTCTTGTGGCTGCAGGCTTACCACATTGTAATCCATATAATGGGGAATTGGGGAGAAGAGAGTTTCCAGGTGACTAGTCCCCACCCTTCTACAAATATACCAAGGATCTAATAACCCCCACTGGAATGTAACAGTGAGACAACTTGCTAATTGCTATTATACATTATTGTGCAACAAAGAGTGTCTATATATTGCCTAGGAAAAGAATTTGAACCCGAAGGATCAACTTTCTGAGGGAAAAAAGATAATGAGTAATTAAAGAATGAATCTTACAAACAGCTCAAATGATAACTAAATAAGAGGACATCAAAGTATTGTATTAAAGCATCCTAGTTTGAGAATTGGGAGACTTGGGTTTTAGTCTCAGCTTTCCTACAACTTATTTGACATTTCAGGTCACATTCACTTGTCTGGGCCTCAGTTTCCTCATTAGCAAGACAAATGAGTTGGATTGTGTTTTGTTTTGGCAACTTTACCTGGGCTGAGCCAAGTGCTCTGAAAATAGTAAATGTGATAAACATTAAATGAAGAGATAAATACGGAAACCATTTCTGGGAGCCACATTTTAGAAGATATTGATGAACTCGAAAGCATTCACAGGAATGCGACAAGTTGGTGAGCAGCCTGGAAACATGCCCAAGGAGTATCATTTTAAGGAATGTGGTCTTTTTGAGGAAGAGAAGATTTGGTGGGGTACACCCTGTGAGTCTTCAGATATTTAAAGGGTTGTCTGTCAAATGGCCCTACAAGGAACAACTGGGATCACTGGATAAAAGTTACAGAGAAATAGGTTTGAGTTCACCAGCAGGAAAAAGGTCCTAACAATAAAGTTGTTCAGAGGTGGAATGGGAAGACTCAAAGGGTAGAGAGTTCCAATTACTGGAAGCAAAGACTGCATGACCATTTGGTTAGGGATGTTGTGGCTGGGATTCAGGTTGAGAGTAAGAGCTGGGTTACATGACCTCTGAGTCATGAGGGTGTGCTGAAATTTGGCTCATATCAGCTTTCAAGAGTCAATTATTAAATTTGCAGCATGAGCACTTACATCTTGGAAACTGGCAAATGCTACAAATCAGGCTTGACTTATTGCTGATTGTGTAGATGAATTTGGAGCTCAAACTTTTAAAAATGTTAAAAATTGTTTTAACATGTAATGGGGGGAAGCGATAAGAAAATGTTAAAGCAGATTAAACTTAAAAGCATGTCATGGGCATATATATATATATATATATATATATATATGTATGCACATATGTGTGTATACATATACACACCTACATATGTGTGTGTATGTATATATATATATATATATATTTTTTTTTTTTGCAGAGAGCCAATTGTTAAGCCACTGACCTGTACATCCTTGCCTCTAGGTATTTTCCAACTCTAATTTTATAATTCTATGCCTAGATTAGTTTTAAGTTTCCTTCTAACTCCAAAATCCAATGATTAGTGAAGATGGTTGGCATGGCAGGAAGATACTGGAATTGTTATCTTTGCTGTTCTGAATAGACTCTCTCAGTTCTTTCAAAACTTACTTGAAGATTTATAGTATCAATTTTCTTGAATTTTCTGAAGGGTTTTTAAAAAATGACTAACAATGCCACAAATTGGCAAATGGAACCATTTCTCCCTCCCTTTTATTCCCCCCACCCCCTCCAGATAATGTTGGAAAAGTGACATTTCACAGAAATCCATCATCTCTGGGTTGGAAAGGACCTCAAAAGTCATCTAGGCAAACCTATATTTGAATAAGAATCCTATGACATTCTTGACAGATACTCATCCAGCCTCTGTTTGAAGATGGCCAATGAAAGGAAACCCATTGAATTATAGGGCAGCCTCATTTCACTTTGGGACAGCCGTACTTATTAGGAAGCTTTTCCTTACATGAAGCTAAAATCTGCCTCATTGAAACCTTGTTGACTGTTCTAGGTCTGCCCTTTGGAACCAAGCAGGACAAATCTAATCTTCTATATGACAGCCCTTCCTTTTACGTAAATGTAGATAGATATGTGGGGTGGGGTGGAGACACTGCCCCTACTGTATTATTCTCATATATTTCAATTCTTTCCTGCCTAACTTAGGTTGGGCTACATAATTCTTTTTAAAATTGCTGAATAATACCATCTGGAATGAATAGCAATGAAGCCATAGACTCTGAGGTCTGGTTTTCTTTCATTCAGCAAGTGCATGGTGTGGCAGAAAGCACACCAATTGACAGTGAGGGGACCTGCAGTCTAATTTCGGTTCTGCCCCTAAATTACTGTGTGTGTGTTGCCTTACTTCTGTGGGACTCAGTCTCTGTTTATTCAACAGCAAAATGAGGTTAGATCAGATAACCTTCCAGTCCTAGAACTCTAGGGTTCAAAGATACATGGTATTTGTATTTAATTTCTTATGTCTCCTGCCACTTTGCTGTTGGCCTTTGATTATAAGTCATGGATTGTGGTGTGTATAAAAATCATACATTTCTATAAGTGTAAATGTTCTCTGGATGGGAGGTTAGCAATATGTAATGAAAAATTATAAAATATGCATCGTATTAGCTTGAATCTGAGAAGGATTCTTCGTGCCTTCCTTTAACATATTAAATTCTGTGACAAAAATTTTTCAGCTTAAATTTTATTTTTTAACTCCTGGAATATTACACATTGTATGTTTGGCTTTTCAAGGCAATCCCTTCATAATCTATTTTTCTCCAAGTGTTATGCCATTAGCAGCACCTGTACCATGCCCAAAGAGCCAGAATAGGAAGGCATTCAGTGGGCATAGTTAACTTTTTCTCAGATTACAGTTGAGCTTCCAAACATTTGTGCTTTATCTATAAGAAAATGGCAGCTAGATGGTGTAGTAGAGATAGGGCTTGGCCTGGAAGCAGGAGGACTTCGGTTCAAACCCAGCTTCAGAATGTTTGCCTCAGTTTCCTCATCTCTAAAATGGGCTACAGAAGGAAATAGCACACCATTCCAGTATCTTTGCCAAGAAAACCCCAAATGGAATTACACCAGTTGGACATAACTGAAAAAAATTGAACAGTAAGAATAAACTCTATTTCTTAAATACCTAAAAACAGCAATATTGAGTTTTCGAAGGGTGTTTTACAAGTTTACAAAGTCATTTCTCAACATGGGACATTCTTCAAAAGATCTCTTGCTTCTGACTCTTCCTGTGCATTCACAAGTCATCCTCACTTTTGCCTTGCCACTGGACTCAGAGAGTGAGACTGATGACTGTGCAGCTCTGCCTCACTTAAATCCAATTCCCTGACAACAATTCTATGTATTCCTCTACCATGAAGTTAGTAAGGCGTCTACCAACCTGCACTAGGACTGCCACAACAGCCTTTGACGATAGTTACCCTATTTCATCATATACTATCACCACACCCTGTTTTTTCTTGTCCAAAAGTTGGCTTATAATCTTTCATCGGGTAATTAATTGTCGCATGTTATAATTCTGTTTGCCATGCCACTTCAAAGGTAAACAGAAGAGAAATGTATTTTCACCATTGACCTATGGATACACATTTGTCTCTCGCCCACTGTGAGATGTGAGCCTAGAATTCTCTTCAGCCTCCAGATCTCTCCCCACTTATCATATTGCAGCCATGCTCAAAATATTCTAATTCAGGCTTCTTAACCTTGTTTGTTTCATGAACTCCTTTGGGCAATCTGGAGAAGCCCGTGGACCTCTTTCCAGAGAAATGCTCTCTTAAAAAAATTCAAAATTGAAACAAATGCTAAATTTGAGTTAGAGGTTAGTTAAAAATGAAGATGTATTTTTTTCCCCCATCCATGTTCCTAGATCCTGCAAATCTATCCATAAATAAGATCCTAGGTCAAGAACCCTAGGTCTTATTGCTTCCCACTTTTTATGGGAAAAAGTCTAAACTCTTTAGCCTGGCATTCTAAACCTTCTATAATTTGGCTCTAGTTCCTCACTTACTCACATCTATGGATGCTCCCTCAAATGAAGTGATTTACTCATTATGGAATCCTAGTGTAGGGGAAAGAATACTGGATTGAGCTTGAATCCTGGATCCACCGTTTAACTCCCTGTGTGATCCTAGGGCAAGTGACTCTATATTTAGGTCACTGTTTCCTTAGCTGCAGAAGTAGATAAGACAAGAAGGCCTCTAAGGTCTAGTCTAGTGCTAAAAAGTAATGAACTTGAACTCACCTTGAGGTTTTCTGCATCAATTATGTTGTGGGATCCCTTAATTCATTTGTACTTTATGTGTCCCTCACCTTCCTACTCTTCATCCTAGATCAAATCTTACTTTCCCTAAGAAGTTTTACTTTATTTCCTAGCCTAAAGTGATTACTCCTTCCATAGAAGTCCTAGTCTACTTTCTATTTATACAATTTAAAAACAAAACAAATTGGGTAACTTGACTTTTATTCTTGCTTTTGCTCTCTCTCAGAAAATCAAGCTGCTGATTACTTCTTGAATAGGGCTGATGGAAATATCAGTCTTCCAAAAGATGGAAGAAAGTGGAGGCCTTCTATTGTGGATCTGCTTCTGACTGTTGAAAACTAACTGGCTGCTGAGGGAGAAATAATGAGAATCTTGGGAGGATATGACCATGCCATTTTAGAGTTCCTGATAGGTACAAGAAGGGAAATCAGAGCATAGTCTGAAGTGTAGCATGGATTTGGGGAAAACAGATTTCTCAAGAATGATTTCTTCATGACATGAACACAAACTATCCCAGTGAAGGACAAGGGGGATTAAGGGCATTTATAGGTACCTGGGGGGAATACATTGTCCAACTCCTTTTTAAGATATGCAGAAAAAAAAGAACAAGGGCAGATAGCTGAGGATGAGTACAAAGGTACCATCATACTAAAGTTAAATGCCACGAGACTGCTCAAAGATGCATGTCCAGATTTTAGAAGGAAGACAGATTTTTTTTTTAAAGCTACAGGCTGCTAAACTTAACATCAATTTCTGGCAAAAGTCTTCAACACATGATTAAAAGTATGATTTGTGAATACTTGGAAAGGAATGAGGTGATGAGTATAACCCAGCATGGGTTCATGAAAAGTAAGTTATGCCACGCCAAGTCCATTTCCTCTTTGGCAGATCAGAGCCATGGAATAGCTCTATCATTTGACAAAGTACCTCATAATATCCTTGTGAACAAGGTAGAAAGATGAGGGCTAGATGATGGTCCAATTATATGCACAGTTGAACAATTAGATCCAAAAAAAAATGATGATTAATGAATTGAGGCTAACCCAGTAGCAAAAAGCACTTTCCTTGACCCTGCTTCATTTAAAAAGGTGACCAGTGGATTGAAAAGAAATAGATGGCATGCTTATCAAAGTTACAAATGACCCAAAACTGGGTGTTACGTCTAACACATTTGATAAAAGAATCAGAATACAGAAAAGATCTCAATAGAGGGTCTAATCTAATAAGATGAAATTTAGTGGGCATAAATAGAAAAACTTTAGGTTAAAAAATGAGATGGATTGTATGGCATGGAAGCCAAAAATGGTAATAAAACTTGAACTTCAAGGAAGTGGTCATAGTGAAAGTGATAATCAACACATGTTTGTTGATTGCCAATTATATGTATGGGGCAAATTTGAACTCATCTTTTTTTACTCCTGGGCTAGCATTCTATCTACTACACCCCTTAGCTAAAGTGTTATGGGTGAGAAAAAGAAAGAGGATCAATCTGGCTGGACCCTAGAGTGTGGTAAGGGAAATAAAGTGTACATTTAGAAAGGCAGAGTTGGGGTCAGGCTATAAAGGGTTTTAAAAATCAAACAGAGGATCCTGTAATTGATCCTAGAGACAATTATTTAGGAGCCATTGGAGCTTATTGAGTAGGAGAGTGACATGATCAGATACACATTTTATAAAAATCACTGTAACAGTTGTATAAAGGATGCACTGAAGAGGGGAGGGAACAGAGGCAAGGAGATCACTTAAGAAGCTATTGAAATAGTCAAGGAGAGAGGTGTGGAGCACCTGAATTTCTGAGCTGATGGTGTTCACATGAATAGAAAGAAGGGGATGGATGAAAGTGCTGCCATGGAGGTAGAAAAGACAATATTTAAAAACTGATTAAAAATGTGGGTCAGGAAGAGCAAAGAATCCAGTATGATGCCAAAATTGTAAACCCAAGAGAATTGTGTAAAGAGGGCTGTGTTTTGGGGAAAAGATAACGAATGAGTAAAACTTTACGGAAGGTAAGTTTGACATGTCTATGGAGGCATTCAGTTTAAGATATTGAATAGGATGTTGGTGATGGATGACTGGATCTTGATAGAAAGAGTAGACATTTTAATTTTAATTAATTTTATTTTTTATTAACTTTTTAATTAATTTTTAATTTTTATATTTTTTAAATTTATTTTTTATTAATTTAATATTTGATTAATTTAATTTTAATTAAATTCTGTCATTTCTATCTCCATGGCAGCACTTTCATCCATCCCCTTCTTTCTATTCACATGACCACCATCAGCTCAGACGTTCAGGAGCTTGCTCTGTACCTCTCTCCTTGACTACTGCAATAGCTTCTTAAATGGTCTTCCTACCTCTCTAGCCTCTTCCCCTCTTCAGTGTACCTCTCTTGAAGTTAGACTAGGTCTGTGTATAAATATATGGAAGTCATCTATATAGAGGTGATAATGAAACCCATGAAAGCTGATGAAGTTACTGAATGAAGGAATATAAAGAGAAAATGGAAGAGGACTCCGGACAGAGATTGGGGAATCGTTACATTCAGGGGCACGATATAGATGGTTTGCCATCAAAAGAGGCTGAGGAGTAGTCTCAGACTCTTCTCTCTGATCCATCTGCCCTTCCACTCCTTCATTCCATCCTGATTTTGATGGTCATAAATATGATTACTAGTACATACAGAAAAGAACTAATTCTACCTCAACATGGCTTCCTTTCTACTGTGTCTTCAAAGACTTTAAGAGACTGGAGGATGGGGATGGGGATTAGAAGATGAAATCAAGGGGTAGGAGTGTTTTGAAAGAATTAAAGTGAAACATATTTGAAAAGGCAAGTTTTAATTACCTGTAGATTTTCTACTGATGTTTGTTACTTGAAATCATGTTATTAGGAATTTGGTAGGCAAATACTACCCCTTAAAAAATAAACTTGCAGAGTATATCTTCAAGTAAGGCAAATGACACTGCTTGAAACATCTGGAGAAACACCAGGAAAAACAGTTTGGGGAACATGGCCATTGAAGGCCTGTTCTGTGGAAGAAAGGTAGATTTATGCTATTTATCCATAGAGAGAAATAGCAACAGAAGGTAGAGGTCATAGGGAGGCAACTTTATTTTAATATAAGGAAAACTTTTTTAACAATTAGAACAAGGCATTAAGAAACAAGATAATTCAGTTCAATAAACTTGTGTTGGGCATTTACCAAGTTCAAGGAAGAATTCCAGGAGAGGCTAGGTGTTACTTGGCAGAAAAATTGTTTAGTGGATTCTGACGGTGGATGGGAAGTTGAACTAGGTGACCCAAACCTAGCTAGGTGAATCTTGTACAGCATGAAACTTATCCTCAGGCTTGTAGGTTCAAGTCCAATGTTGACTGGCTTGCCTTGAGAAGCAATACAGGGGTAGTGAATAAAGCATTGAACTTTGTGTCAGGAAGACACAGTCAAGCTGGGTTTTGAATCCCACCATACCTGTGTGACCGAGGGCAAGTTATTTGACACTGATCTTACTTTCTTCATTTGTAAAATGAGATCATTGGTCTCAATGTCATCTAAGGTCCTTTCTAGCTCTCAATCTATGCTCCTATGAACCGCTAAAGTGCCTTCCCACTCAAGAGTCTACACTTCAGTCCTGTCTCCTACATCTTCTAGGTTTACAATCCTAGAAAATAATCATTTATGTAATGCAGCATTGTTTGAAGGTTCGGCATCATGCGAAGCAGAAATTCAACTCTGTTTCTTGGCAAATCAGTTCCACAATAAGTTCAATTGACCAGGAAATTCCCTACCTTGAACATTCTGGTTAATTTAAATTTTATTGCATGTTTCTACACTAGTCATGGGGTAAAAAAAGCTATTTCCTTGTGCTGAGATGGGGACAAAACCAATATTTGTTGTTATTGTTTCTGTTTGTTTTGGCCTGAATTCATGCTTTCATGGGTTTGGAAATACCCAGTGAGGAAACACCCTCCACCCTTGTAGATCTGCAAAGGTTTTGCAGTTGAGAGTATTAGAGTTACATGGGGCACTTAGGGAAAGTGAGTTCCCAGGGTCACACAATCCATACACAAACCCAAGGAAGGGTCAACTCAGGTCTTCCTGACTCACGCTACCTCCCCAGTATGAAACATGATCTCTTCCATTTAAAAAAAACAAAACAATATCCTGTAAATGGTTTCTTTTCTTTTTGTCTTGTTTTACTGTTGCTTTTATCACATTCATTTCCAAAAGCATCTCTTCTCCTTTGCCTGCCCAATAAGGCTTCCCCTTTACCAAATTTTAAAAGAAGGAATAAAACAGTTCAGGAAAAAATAACCGATCCCTCCATGATATTGAACACACATAGTTCTCTGCCTCTCTGATGAGAGGAATGAGACATGCATTTTCTAACTTTTTTTTTCAAGGTCCACCTTATAAAACCAGGTCTACTGGTGGACTAAAAATGAAAATCACCCCTAAGGCAGCAGAGAGGCACATGGTGCATGCAAGTAGACTGCAATGCATTGCAAAGAAGAAATTAATGAAGATAACTGGAATAAAGGATATCATCAAAGAAATGTATGAACAAATAAATAAGATGGGCTGGTCATATGGTGAGTGTAGTAATAGCTAAGATTTGTATAGCCCTTTCTATGTGCCAGGCATTGTGCTAAGTACTTTCCAAAAATGATCCCTGGGAGGTAGTTGCTATTATTACCCCCATTTTAATAAATAAGGAAATCAAAGTAAATAGAAGTTAAGTAACTTGCCCAGGGTCACATAGCTAGTTAAATGTCTACAGTCAAATGTGATCTTGGCTCTTCCTGACTCCACACTTAGCACCCTATCCACTGCATCACCTAGCTGCCCCAATCAGATAACCAATGGACAGTCTTCCATTGACATATCTAGAAAAGCCCCCACCAGGTTAGGTGAGCACCCTATGATGAGCTTGGGGGA
Organism: Bettongia penicillata ogilbyi; assembly: GCA_023548195.1. Lineage (NCBI taxonomy): Eukaryota > Metazoa > Chordata > Mammalia > Diprotodontia > Potoroidae > Bettongia > Bettongia penicillata. The sequence continues at coordinate 887,190 of JAJHZJ010000378.1, forward strand.
GGTCATGGGAGGCCACAGACAGGATGTGACTTAAATCCCTGAAAGGAATACCCACATCCATCCAGCTCACCTCTATCTGAGTATTTCAGTATTCAATTTTCCCTACAAAAAGATTTTCTTTCTTTCTTCTGAAATTCAAGTATGAATTAGACCATTAAGTATGCCTAGAAAAATTCCTCCATCATTTTTAATCTATTTGCCCAAACGACTAATCCCTCTTAAGTGTTGCTGTTAATCATTTCCAATTTGTGTTTTACCTGACCTGGTAAAGTTGAATAGCAAACTCTATCTGAAAAATGCAAAGAGGAAGCCATCTGGCTTTGTGTGAACTGGACTTAAAAAGTAAAGAGAACAGGATTAAAAATGATGGATTTTAAATCTTCCAGTTCATCCCGATGACCTCAGAGAGTCATATGAAATCTAAAATGTCTCCAAGGGGAAATGTGTAAAATATAAACTGAAATTGCACATTTCAGTTTATATCCCATACTGGAATTTTGTGCTCATTGGGGTTCAGAAATACTTATGGGGACATACATACAAAATGTCAAGGGAACATATTACACCCTCATCTTCTATCTACAGATATCACTGACTATCAATAACATAAAGTTAGTATCGGAAGAAGCTGTGGAACTTACTTAGTCCGAACTCTACCTGAACAAGATTCATCTCTAGCGTATTCCCAATCAGGGATCCTCTGGTCTTAGCCTAAAGACCTCATCATGCCATCAGTCATCCAAAGTTTTACAGGCTAGTTAACCTGACGCTAGTTAATGGGTCAGCCAGTTAGAGAGAAGTGAATTAAAGAAGAGGGGTATTCTTTTTACTTGGCCTGCTGTCTCTTAACTTCCTCTTCTCTTTCCTCAGTGAAACAAGAAGGTTCCAGGCAGCAGCAAAGGATATAGAGAGGGCATTGTAGCCTGGGAACATGTGGTGAAATGGTGTATATAACAGAATCTTCAGACCTCCACTTAGTGCCTCCGTCCTCACCTGGTCTAGGGTTTGGACAGCGTCTTCACATGTCCTAGCGTATGGTCAGTCCTGGTCTTAAGAACAGCTCTCATCTTTATAGTGCTTTAAAGCTCAGAAATGACCTTCTTTGATTCTCCCAGAAGATAAGTAATTCAAGTATCCTTATCTGACAAACTAAGAAAAATTCAAGATGGGCAGACAGTGATGCAGCTACTAAATATCAGAGTCTGAATTCAAGCTCATGCCTAGCACTCTTGTAGTTGTATTATATACATTGTTTCTCTAATTCTGTAAAGAACCTTTAGGCATTCCATGTGTCTAAAAGTTGACTGGATAAAAAAATTAAAAGCATGTACAGTTATCCCTTCCATATCATGGGTGTTAGGGGCATGGTGCTCCCACAATCTAGAAAATCCAAGTAAAAATTTTTGGGTCCTCCCTTCATCCCAGAGAAGAAATCTGAATTATTATCATAATTTATTATCATAGAAGACAAATTCTGTTGATATTATACAATACTATGCATAGATTTTATGCATTTCTGAACTTTTTTGGTGTCATCTGCTAGCCTTCATGCATCTTCTGTGGCTTCTACAAGACTCTGCTCAAATTCTCATTTAATTTCTTATACCAACCCATGATATATTGAAGCCATGATAGGGAGAAAGATGATGTAGAAGGGATAACAGTAACCTGGAGACAATATGACTTCTATGTTTAACCACCTATTAGCATTCTGTGAATGTGGGGCCTGGCATGGAAACTAGGTCAATATTTTTGGAGACAATGCAAACCCCAAAGTACTTGAGTTCAAGGTCCTAGGCTGTCTTCCTCAGAATCCAAGGGGAAGAAAAGTTTTCCTGCAACCTTTCAAGAAACTCCTTTCCCATTCCTAGTGAGTATTCATCATGGATAATCTGTTTGAGTTAGACTGAATCATATTATGTTTTGTATGGATTATTAAATTAAGAAGTTTTGAGTTCTGGGGAAATTGTTTTAAGTGAGATTTGAATACATCACCTAAATATAGTACTCAGTGAATAGTAGGAATTCAACTCAACTGTTTCACTGAATCTTCCGGGGAACTTTGTAATTCGATACACATGAAAAATTGCTATATAAAAGAGTAGTTAGTTATAAAACAGATCATGTATGATAAGCATAGCCAACATATAAACTATATCACAGTCTTTTATCCCTTCTCAGGAGCACAGTATGTGACTCATAGTAAAGTTTTCATAAATACTTATTGATTGATTAATATAAAATGCCACATATAAATAGCTTTAAGGGTTACAAAGCACTCTTAAGAAACTGGAAAGGCAGTGCTAGGACTATCACATGTAAGGCAACAGAACCACAAGGAAGTTAAGTGACTTGTCCAAGATAATGAAGATAGTAAATATCAGGAACTGACAATGAAACTTCAGGGAATAAAGAACAGCAGAAGCTAGCATTTATAGAAAGCAAAAGCTGATGGGGGCCTTAGTAATCGACTTGTCTAGCTTCCTCGTTTTGCCAGTGAGCCAGCCTGAAGTTCATAAACCTCCCTGCTGAGGGTCACAGGGAGAATGAGTAGCCCATCTGGGGCTAGAACCAGGATGGCAGCCCAATGTTCTTTCCATTACACCTCCCTGCCTCTGATGAAAACTTATTAAGAAACTGCTTTGGACTGTGTTCGTTATCGAAGTACCTAAAATAATTACATCTTTCTCAATTAAATTTTTCTTAGGCTATGATAAATTACCCACCAAATCACGTAGAATAGCGATACTCCATAGCACTAAACACTCTTATCTCTGGCATTTTCTCCTGTCTCACTTCATGGATAGAGTGCTGAGCCTGAAGTCAGGAATACCTTGAATTCAGACTTGGCCTCAGACACCTAGTAGCTGTGTAAATCTGGACTTTGCTTAGCCTCTTTTTGCCTTAGTCCCTTCAACTATAAAATGGGGATAGTATCAGTACCTATCTCACAGAGTTGTTGAAATAATAATGGTGGAGCACTCAGCTTAGTGCCTGGGCCATAGGAGGAGTGATATAAATATTTATCTAATTTCCTTTCCCTTCCCTTCTCTCTGGGAGAGTTTTCTTCGAGGCTCAGCCCAAGGGCAGCCTTTTATATGGGGCCTTTCCTGATTCTCCAGGTGTTAGGACACTCCGCCCTCCTGGTTATTTTGATACATTTTTCACTTATTTGTGCATATAATTGCTCCTCTTTTCTCCCAGTAGAATATAAGCTCCCTGAGGGCAAAGACTCCTGCACTGAGGCCTTCTTATTCCCAGAACCTTATAGAGGTTCTTACAGCATGTAGTAAACGCTCAGTAATACATATTGGATTGAACTGAATTAAAATTCCATGTGCCCAGAATGGAAGAGGAGTCCTTTCTTTCACCTCAGTTTTCCTAACTGTGTTTTGGGGTAAAATTTCTCTTTTATGAATTTAACACCAACACATGAATGGAAAGTTCCTACCTACAACAGTAACACCCATTTTTAAAGAGCTTCTGTCTTCTAATTCTTATCAGAATTATTTTTCTTCTGCCTGAAATAATATACTCAAAGGGCTTATAATGAAGAGATCCTGCTCCCTTTTATTCATACATGCAAATAAGCCTTCCCTTTGGTGTCAAGGTCGGTTCCAAGCTGTAGGTGGCAGAACTAACCCAGCTAAGAATCTTCCATCTCTCAGGCCAAGTTGTTCCAAAGCACCAGCCAGGAAGGCAGATAGACCCCTCATGTGCACTGAGTCCATGACATCTAGAATGGGGGGTGGAAACAAGGTGCAGCTGTTGGCATGCCAGCCCTGTACTTCATTTGGTATCTTAGCCCCTTTGGCAGCCTGGTGAAGTCTAGTAACGAAGATCCCAGAAGAATGTTTTTAAATGCATAAAATAAAATGCACAGGATTACAAGGGAAATTGACTATACTGAAATACCATTATGAGTAAATTAAAAAAAAACAAACAAGTTCATGGATTCCAGGTTAAAAATCTGTATCCTAGATTCAGAAAACCAGTGCTATGCATGAACCAGCTCTGCTTCCCTCCCTAATCCCTCAAAAATATGGTATAGAAATTTTCATAGAAAGAGTATAAAGAACATAGGACAATTCAATATGTCAGAGGGTCCTCTCATTTCCAATTCAATCAAACATAATTCTAATTTAGTTCAATATAACCAGTATTTTTTAAGTGCCTTCTATGTGTACTACTACACTACTTATAGGGGATACACAGATCAAACAAAACAAGATAGAGACAGAGAGAAAGCAGGGGTGTATTTACTGACAATAGACAGGGGAATTGGGAAAGGCTGCTCCCAGAAGGTACATAAACATGAGCTCCGGAAGAGGTGGGCAAACCAGTAGGTCTGACCAGCTACAAAGTGCTCTGTGAAAGTCAACTAGCCCAAAATAAAAGCTGCAACATGAATGGTGTAGGAAATTAGATGGTGGCTAGGGAGGGCTTTGAAGCTTTATTGTAATTCAGCTTGATCTCCTCCAACAGAGAACCGATATTAATCACTTGGAACCAGAGAAAATGGTAGAGGGCTGTGAGAGATTTATAGCTTTGCATAAATAAAACAAAAAAAAATCTTTGAAATTGGAGGAGGGCTGAATACAGAAATTTTGTACTAGTGAGGCCTTAGAAATAGTTATGGGAAACATAAAAATACAAACAGCTGGAAGGGGGAGGACTTCCAGCTGGGTCCAGGCGTCCCCCAATGGGATACTGCCCCCAAATGCCCTTTTGTGGTTACAGCCCTGAATTGGAGTATTGTTCACTGCCAAATGCCCTGTTAGGCCTCAGCAGTAAACTTATACCTGGCAAATAGCTGTATAAATCTCATAAGGTTCAATGCTTTTTTAGGCTCAGTTATGCTCCACAAAGGTTCTGATTTTGTTTCCTGGCATTGCAGTGTTTATTCCCTAACCCAAACTTTGTAATTTTTATCACAAAATATGATAATGAACAGGAAATGGCTTTTAGACTTCGTTCTCCAACAACAGAGCTTATAGCATGGTCCTGTGTCCACTGCTCTAATCCTAGTTCTATCACAGGTATCTGGGTTACATTGCATAGGAGGCTTTTGAAAGGTGGCAAATGTTCAGAGGAAGATCTCTAGGATAATGGAAGGGCCTCAGGATCATGTCAGTCAAGAACTGTTTCAAGGAACAAGGAATGTTTGTTCTGGAGAGGAAAACACTTGATGGTACTAGGAGTAGGAGAGAAGGTAGAACATGATAATGGTCTTCTGGTTTTCTACTATTTGAAGAGCTCTTACGTGGTAAGGGGATTAGATGTTCTACTTGGCCTCAGAAGGTACAACAAGTAGCAATGTATGGAAATTGTAGAAGACATTTCCTGACAATGAGAACTTCAAAGAAGTAAAATGGCCTGCCTTGGGAAGCATGCCAGGCTCTTCCTAGCTTGGGGTCTTCAGGTGAAGGTCAAATGAACTCTTCTTGGGTACCCTGGAGAGAGGATTCTTAGACTAGATGGAATTTTAGAGGTTTCTGTGAACCTCATGGTTTTATCCTTTCCTTTCCCTAGACCACAGTTTCCTCATTTGTAAAACCAAGGGGCTTGACTAAATTTAGGTCCCTAAGCTCCCTTTTACTTCAAACGTCATTCTATAATATGCTGCATTGTGTTGTGAAGTCAGTTTTTAATCTCTGTTAGCAGTTAATTTTCTACCTTAATAAAGTAGAAGATCCTTAAGGGCAAGAATCATTTTTAATTCCTCTTTATTTCAGCCACAGCTTCTAGCACGGTCCTCAGATATAGGAAGTCCTGGAATGGTCACTGAATGAATGAGACAAATCCTTTTGCTAGATTATCAGGCCCTTGAAGGCAGGAACCAAGCCCCTCATTTCTGTAGCTTCTATAGACTCTGACAGTGTCTTGTACATAATTGAGGGAAGTTTGGCGTAGTGGAAACAGCATTGATTTTGCAACTGCAGGAGGTGGTTTTGGGTCTTGGCTTTGCTACTTATACACATATGTCCTTGGACAAGCCACTTAGATAATCTAGGATTCTATTTTTTCATGTATAAAGTGAAAAGATTAGACTGGAACATGCTTTCCAGCTTTAAATTCTGTGATTCTATGACCTTAGGTCAATGGTTTTCAATATTGATTTTTTTTTTGCTCATAGTACAGTACTATTCTTCGCACTCTACCCAGAGAGACCCGCACATACACATACAATTACAAGTCCCACATAATTCTTGCTACATTTAATCAAAATGCAGGGAATACAAATATGATGCATGCTCCTTAAGAACCACCACTCTTGGTAATTAATGTTGAGACCAAGGATTGTCTTTTGCCTTACTACAGGCATCCCCAGTACTTAGCACAGAACAATAACCCATGTTGCTCTTACTGTTTTTTACTTGTTTCAGTTGTATTTGACTTTTTGTGACATTTGGAGTTTTCTTGGCAAAGATACTGAAGTACTTTTCCATTTTCTTCTTCAGCTCATTTTATAGATGGGGAACTGAGGCAAACAGGGGTAGGTGACTTGCCCAGGGTCACACAGCTAGGACTTGTCTAAGACACTCTATCCACTGTGCCATCTAGCTAGGTAAATGAATTAATTCCTTATACCTAGAACTTTGTTAGCCATGAGTTCAGAATGTAGAAACTAGCCTGGGATACCTTGCTTTGGACCTAGCAACTAAACCATTCTTGAGTTATCTCAAAGCTGAAGGCCCCTTGTGGCCTTCCATGACTTGGTGTATATCTGGGATCTAACTGTGATGCTTACTACCTCAGTTTTTTTCTTTGTAAAATTAATAGGTTGAACCAGATGACTTTTGCAGGCCATTTTAGCTGTGGAGTTATGAGTCCATAGATCTAACATCCTAAATAAAATGTCATACTAATAACATTAATAACATTACCTCTAGAAATCATAATATGAGTAGGGATAGATTATGATTTCATTGCCATCTGAATGAATTGGACAGCCTCAACCAATGAAGATCAATGCCTTCTTTGAAATTTATAATGCAGAGAGTTGTCTAGAGCATTGAGAGGTTAAGTGATTTGCCTAGTGTCACACAGCCAACAGGTATCAGGCGAGAGGCCTTCCTGGGTGTGCCTCGAGCCATCAGACACCTTTATAGGTTTGATTATTGGAAAATGTGGCTGACTGTGGATAAGAACTGTGAAAGGGCATCTGGCAAAAGGCAATGTTGTAATAGGGCTTGAAACTAATGATAAATGCAGCCTTTACAGAACTTTATTCCATGGACCATACACACCTTTTTGTGACTAGAAATGAATTTGAAAGAAAAGGTGAAGTGATAACGAGGAAACTAGTTCATTGTGACTGAAGGAGAGGACACCCCTCTTAATTAAGGGGCATTTATGATGATATTAGATCATTTAAAAATGGAAAAATTTAAATATGAACTCGTTAAGAAATACTAATTATTACTGCACAGCTGGCAAAATAAGAGATGTGTGCACTCACACATACACACCACACACAGAGCAACTCTTTTTTTTTTTTAAAGAGTAGATAACAAGGAAGAAAAAAGAAATCCTTTCACTTAGATATAAATATCAGCTGATTCTTTGGGTTTATTTTCTGATGGGATTAAAATTAAATTCGACCTCAAATTCAGAACATCCTATCCTTTTCCCTGAAAATTTAGTCAGGGAAATGGTTTTCCTCTTCTCAGTTGTTTTGTGAACTGATTATATTTGTAGATGAAAACTTGATAATGAAATTCTTTCTCATTTTTAAGTGATGACAAAATGAGGGGGAATAAGCACATTCCTAAATGTTAGCATCTCAGTGTCTGTTAGCATTGTGCTTTGGGAGTGCCATTCAATATGGTCCAATAGAGAGCCAACCAGCTTCAGAAGGCTAACATGAGGTCAATATTTTGTAAATCATAAAGCTTATAGGAATGTAAGCCAGTGGATTGGGAGTCAGAAGAGACTTGAGTTCAAAGGAGATTACTGGTATTGTTGTTTTTGCGATAAATAATTAGGGGAAGCCTTAGAGATGTCAGGCTTGAAGCTAATAAGATTGCAAGTTATCACGGCATCACAGGACTGGACGCACCTCAGCAGCCTGAGGAATCTCCTTTTCAATGACTCCTAGAAGGCCACAGGTTGAAAATCTCCAATCACAGGAAATCCATTACCTCCTGAGGTGGGGCCAGTAGACATCTGAATAGCTCTACCTATTCCCATTTTTTCCCTTCTATTTAGTCAAAATCTTACTCTTTGAAACTTTTACTGTTCATAGTGAATGTGGAAAAAGCTGGGGAAAACATTAGATTGGACAATTCAATTTCTTTTTTTTTGGTGAATGGGGATGGGGAAAGGGAAGACATTGTAAGTTACCTGAGGGCAATGCTTGCCCTGAATTATCATAAAAGTTGTTACCACAATGTTAATCTATGACATTGGTTAACTGGGACTTAGCCACTTGACAAAGAAGCAAAGTGCAACCTGTTTAGCCTTCACTATATCTCAGGGAGCTCTGATCTTCTAAAAATGGAGGCTACTTCAAACATACACTCTGCCTTTCATATTCTGCTAAGCCTGAGATACCAATTCTGTAGGATTCTTAGGGAAAAATACACCTGGAAGGCAAAGGTCAGCAAAAAAGCACCATAATCAAAATATAATATTCAGTGAATCCATATTATGTACTTAGATTTGTGCAAAGTACAATACAAAAATCTGAATACATCATATAGCATGTAAGTTTTGAATTCTAGTATTGTGGTTTGCTCCCTCTAGGGCTTTGGGCAAGTACCTTTACTTTTCTGAGTCTCAGTTTTTTATTATGTCACATGTGGGAATTAGACCTGATGTGGCCTCTAAATGATCCTCTAGCTCTAAATTCAATAATCTCTGCTTTCAAGGAGCTTGTATTCTACTTGGGCAAGTCACTTAACCCCAGTTGCCTCATCCTGGGTCATCTCCAGTCATCCTGATGAATATCTGGTCCTTGGATTCAGATGGCTCTAGGGGAAAAGTGAGGCTGGTGACCTGCACAGCCCTCCCTCACTCAAAACAAAGTCAAGTGCAAAGTCATGTCATTATTTCTCGGATGGTATGGTCTTCTTTGGCAACAAAGGACAAACACACATTCTACTTGGGAGAAAACATACAGGAAATGATCTTATGATAATACACTACATTCCTTGAAGTACAAAGTATAAGCACTGTCAGAATTTAGGACTAAGAATTATTAGTAAGGGATGAGTATAGTCAGGGAAGATTCCATGGAGAGGGTAGGAACTGAGATGGGTTTTGGGATTAGGATTTAGATTTAGAAATGGATAAAGACCTTTAAGGTCATACAGGATAGCTCCCCTATTTTTCAGATGAGGAAACTCACCGTCAGTCAAACTAGCATGTGTCGTGTACCCACTATGTCAGTGTGTTACGCGTTGCGGAGACAAAGAAAGGTAAAAATGTCATTCTTGCCCTCAAGGAATTCCATTCTAATGGGACAGACAACAAAAATTAAATGCACAATATATTGTGTGATTGAAGGTAATTTCAGAGGCAAGGAACTAGGAGAATGAGATAGATGGGGGAAAAAAGAGAGATGATCAGTAAAATCTTTCTAAAGAAGGTGGTTTTTGAAATGACTTGTCCAAGGTCGGACACAGGGTAAGTCAGCAGAGGCAGGGTTTGGACCCAAGTTCCCTGACTTCAGATACACCACTTCTTTTATTGAGTCATACAAACTCCTCTCTTTGGCTTTTAAAGCCCTTTACATTGTAGCTGCAGCCTACCTTTCCAGGCTTACTATGTATTACTCTCGTTTACTCATTCTGGCCAGTTAACTTACTCTATATGTGACAGGCTCTTTCCCATCTCCAGCTAGCTGGTACAGTGAATAGAGAGGGCAGCTAGGTGGTGCAGTGGATAGAGAACCAGTGTAGGAGTCAGGAGGACCTCAGTTCAAATCTCACCTCAGATATTTGACACTCACTAGATGTGTGACCTTGGGCAAGTCACTTAACCCCAACTGCCACATCCTGGATCATCTCCAGATGAATATCTGGTCACTGGATTCAGATGGCTCTGGAGGAGAAGTAAGGCTGGTGACCTGCACAGCCCTCCCTTACTCAAAACAAAGTCAAGTGCAAGTCATGTCATCATTTCTCTGATGATATGGTCTTCTTCGGCAACAAAGGACGAACACACACTCCCAACAAAGGTGCTTGGTATAGTGGAAAAGCATATTGAACTCAGAGATGAGAGACCTGAATTCAACCCTAGCTCTGCTATGTAACTAGGGGCAAGATGTTTTACTTCCCTAAGTTTCAGTATTCTTAGCTTTAAAATAGGGATAATAACATTTCTGTAACATACTTGGGTACTGTGAGGAAGGAGCTTTGTAAATCTTTACATTCTACATTGAAGTGGGGTATAATTCTTAGGGTAATCAAGGTACCAGAAAACCTTCCAAAATAGCATCCATTAGGGCAATAACCACAAAGCTCTGTCTTCTCTATGCTTTTTAGGAAAATATCTCAGCTTTGGTGATGAAAACAAAATTTTTGTTGGGTCACAGCTGTCTTGACTCATCTTTATATCTGATGTGATCTTCTTTTAATATATGTTGTTTCCACTTGAAGGTGTCACTTGAGATGCTTCCTTTTGTATTCCTAGTCCTGACCAAGGTTTATTATCTCATGTCACTAGCACTGATTTCACTTAAAAGTTGGCTGTGAGGAAATGCATTCTCTCTTCTAGGTTTGTACACTGCAGAGATTTTGTAATTGCTTGAAACAGCTCAGTTCAACTTACATCCATCCCCTTGCCCAGCTATCCGCCTAGCAGTGGGATATCTGGATCCAAGGGTACAGATAGCCTAGTCATCTCTATTGCTTCTTTTCAAGATGATATTCAGAATGACTGGATCAATTCATTACTCCACCAACAGTGCATAGTGTGCTTGGCATCCCACAGACCCTCCTACATTAACTATTCTCATTTTTTTTAATCATCTGAAAAATGAAAGGAGTGGGACTAGATGACCTTTAAAGTTCCTTCCAGTTCTAACATTCCACAGTGTTTCAAGATCCCTTTAGTCTGATAAATGATTATCTATGAAGCACCTCTAAACACTAGTACTTGGCACCTAGTAGGCTCTTCATAAATAATTATTGACTCAAAAAAAAGATTCTGAAGCACTCCTGAAATGACTAATGTCACACAAGAGAAGACCTCATCCAACAAATAGAGATGAATCTTCTTCCCTGTCTGGTTATGGCTAACTTTTGTAAGAACATTGATTTTTTTTCTCCCAATGAACCAACTGTCTGTTTATTTGTGGTGAGGTAAGTTAAACACTAACATTTATAAATGGACCCTTATGCTCTTAATACTACAAGTAAGGGGATTTGGATATGGTCCTTGGGAGTTGCCAGTGGCAGTTTAGTAAGAACATGGCTGTCTTGTTCCTGTAGTTATAATCCCGGCTGAACAGTAAACAAGTTGTTATTCTTTCCTTGTGCAGTGTTTGGCTATTTTTAAGTACCCACTGAGCATTCAAGCACAAAGTGGTTTTTCCCTGAGGCTGCTTCTCAGACCAGGTTCAGCTGCATAGACCTTAGAATCTAGAGTCTCTGTCCTGGATTGAATTACCCAGAGCCTGAATTTCTATATGGAGGTTGTTCTGTGTTATGCGTTTTGTGCCTGTCTGTGATTCTCCAGTTTTTCTGCGACCCAACGCACAAGGAGGAGCTCTCAATAACAGCATTTAGAGGCTCAAGTACTCCCAAGCTCCATAACTCACAATATTCCCATGAATTCTTCTATCAGCAGCCATTTTGTTTCCTGGCAAGAGCTGCTGGAAGAAAAGCTGGGTTCATTTCAATAAGGGCAAAGCTTAAAAAATGAAATAAAATAAAAAAGATTTTCTAAAGTAATTATGGAAGTCTCAGATTCCAGAAATGTAAACCCAAAATGCTTAATGGTCTAATCTCACGGTAGGCAGGAGCTCTTACACGTCAGTCAATCTAGTCTTTCCCTGGGATATGGCCATCAAATCACAAAACAATCAATGATATTCCTGGATTTGGGGGAATGTTAAAACTACTTCATAGCTGTAAGTAAGTGACCAAATGTTTTAAATACCCAGAGGAAGCTGCTGCTGGAGTCACATAGCTAGCTTGTAAGAGACCGAGGATTTGAATCTATGCCTCATGATGCTTATTCCAACATCTCCATTTCGTTATGCTTCCTTCTCTGTTCCCAACTTCCAGTTTTGCTACTGATTACCTGTCTTATGGCTCAGCTAATTCACTTCACATGTCTGGTTCTGAGGGTCCTCATCCATAAAGAAAAGGGACTGGAGTGTATGATGTCTGAGTTCTCTTCCAACTCCAGACCTATGATCTTTTGCCTCAGCCTACTGATTTGTTGACAGTGTTTTTGGCACAGACAAACCAAGTAGGAGTGTGTGGATGTCTGGATAGGTTTGATGGTTCCACCAGGCTATCTTTAGCCAGATCATGCTTAACAAACATTCATTGAAACACCAGCCTTCTTTCTCAACTCAGAAGGCTTTGGATAGCTTTGTTCCTCTGTGTTTAAAACACATTTACTGCTATGAAGTGATTTGATATTTCCCTAAACTCAACAACTTTATTGATTAACTTCAGAGCTAACTGTTCACCTTGTATATTTCTATATTTTGTGTGTTTAATGTTTTTATACTGTTCTATCTATATCATGGCTGAAGTCTGTTGTTAATTCGGACTGTAATTTCCTGAAGAGACTGGACCATGTCCTAGTCTTCGCCCAGCCTAGCTTGGTGCATCGAGTGACATACAATAAATATTATTTGATAGCTAGCATTTGGCCGTGGGGTTCCTTGGAGTCCTACATTATTCATGCATGGTTCCTCAGAACCAGAAAGAGGTCAGGAGTGGAGGATGAGTGTAGTAGGGTGAGCAACAGTGTCTAGAAGAGATTTGCTTGGGGAGAAATTCAGAGGGTGGGAGATGATTTGTAAAGGTCAAGGGAAAAAGGCAAAAACTCAGAGACACCGCAAGGGAAACAAGTAGCACTGAGTCTAAAGAGAAAGGAAGAAACACTTTAAAGTAAAATGAGAACCTGGAAATTTACTCAGATACCAGCCAGGGAGTTTTGAAAATATAAGCATAATCAGCACAACTACCTTTCCTCCGGTGTTTCAGTCAAACAATTCTTTGCCATTCCCTGAACTCAGTCTTCCATCTCCTCCCTCCTTGCACACAGAATCCCCCCCACCAGGCAGAGAACACATTCCTCCTTCAGCTTGGTGTCTTAAATTCATAGTTGCCTTCCAGTCTCCTCTCCTGTCCCACCTGCACAAAGCCTTTCCTGATTTCCCACTTACTTCTCTCTCCCTCCTTCCCCCTTGCCCCCACAACTATATATTTCTTATTTATATGCTATAGCCTTTCTCTTTCTCCCAGCATAAAATCCTCGAGGACAGGTAATGTTTTTTTGTTTTGTTTGAGGAATGAATGAGAAAGAAATCTGCAGGAACACCTTGCCACCCCCTATTTCCCAACAGCTTGTTCAGAAATCCACAGAGATGTGAATTTGGGGTGTTAAGAATTTGTTGTTGCACCTTTCATAGGAGACAACTTGACAACACAAAATAAGCATCTCCTTTAATTTCATGATGCTTAGTTTTTAAAATAGAAAGTATTGTGAGCCCCAGAAACATTTTACTGCTTGTAATTCTTTATACTTTTCCTTTTCCATCGACAACTTATACCAGATGCTTTTCCACCTACTCTTCCTTTTTTTTCTCAATAAAAAGAAATCATATTCAGTTTGGTATCAGAAGCACATAGTCTCAATGCCCAGTTTTAACATTTACTAGTTGTATGACCCATGGCAAACTAACCAAACTTTCTGAGTCTTAGTTTTCTTATATGTAAAATGGGGGTGACAATATTCATATCATGCCGCCTGTCTCAGAGTTGTTGTGGGACAAAGCACTCTGTAAAGCATTGAAATCTTTATGTAAATGCAAGCTATTATTATCCTTAATACTACTAAATAGAGAGAAAAGGAGGGAGGGAGACAGAGAGAAAAAGATAAGAGAGAGCTCTTAGAAGAGAAAGGTACTCCAGCACTCAAGCCATTCCCTCATACATACCTGCTTCATAGAATCCTTAGACATGAATGTTTACAGCTCAGTTCAGGTTCCTTCTTGTATGGAAAGCCTTTCCTGATCCTTCTTTTCCTCTTCCTTTCCTCTCTTTTTCTCTCCCTCCCCCTCCCCTCTTCTTTTCACTCCTTTCCTTTCTACTCACCATAAGCTCCTTGAGGACACTGACTACCTTTCTTTTATAGCTCATGTTCAGAACAATGCCTTGAACATAGGAGAGGCTTAATAAATAACTTTTAAATTGAACTCTATTGAAAGAGGGTCATTTAGTATAATTTCTCATTGAATGGAAGCATCTCCTCCTCTACTGAATAGTGATGAGTTCATCCTCTGCTTAGAAAGAACTTGAACACTTCCTATACTGAATATAGACTAGGTGCTCTTGATCGTGTGTGCATGTGTGTGTGTGTGTGTGTGTGTGCATGTGCACCTTGGCAGTCTAGTGAATCCTTCTTAGAATGATGTTTTCAAATACATAAAATAAAGCGTATAGGGTCACAAAGGAAAGCAACTATGTTGAAATAGTTATCAAACTATTACCAAACAAAAAAAATGTTTTTGAAACAAATTCATAGACTCTGGTTTATGAACCTCTGCTCTAGATTAAAGGGATCTAGACATGATCACTCCATCCCTTTGCTGGGCAGCAGGGCAACTTCTGGCTTTTTCAATTTTAGAAATCTGGTCCAATTGGCAGAGTTAAAACCAGGTGACTTCCAACAGGAAGAGCAGGGGAAACATTCTCCCAGTGCCAAAACCTCTCTCAATCCACCAAGTTAGGGCAGATTTCCAACCTACTACAAGATATAGGGATTACAGAATCACACACTATTAGAACAGAAAAGGGCCACAGAAGAATCCAAAACTGACTTTTACATAGCACTTCAAAGATGACGAGGATTGTACATATATTTTTCAGTAGATACCAACAACTGTTCTGTTAAGGATGGTATCTCCTTGTGTTTGTTTTAAAAATGAGAAAGCGAAGGCTTAGGACATATCCACACAAGGAATTAATACCAGAGGCAGAATTTAAACTCGGATCCCTCCTAACTCCAAATGCAGTGGAAGCTCATCTGATTTCCTTCATTCCTTTTTCCTTCCCTCTTTGTCAGCTATAGCTTTGATGGGATCACAGATTTAGATCCAGATGGGAACCTAGAAGGTTATCGAATTTCACTTTTACTGATGAAGTAACTAAGGCTCCGAAAGGGATTTGCCCAAGGCCAGAATTAGAGTATTGGGGTCCCAGTACCCAGTACTGTGACTCCATGTCTAGCACTTTCCATTTTACCTTATTGCTTTCCAGGTGTTATCATGGTTTCTGTTTATCACAGTTCCATCACTCTTAGCTAATGTTTTGAAAATCTCTGCAACAAGGCTGGGACCATATGATATTCAGGACCTGAGATCAGGGACCCTCCTCATTGGTTCTATCAGCACCCTCCTTATCAGCTGTAACTCCACATCCTAGTCTGTCACCAAAATTCCTACTGATACAAATGATTTTCATCTCTTTGGTTCCCTGCCTGAGGACCACTGTTCTGGATTGTACACTTTGGCTATCTGTAGCCAGCAGACCTCCTCATCTTCCTATCCTACGAGTCAGGTTTGGAAATATTCATTCTTTTGTATCTTAAATTCACTGTTAAAATACTGTGAATCAGCTGAGAAGAAGCTGTTGCCCCAAATACAGAAAGGGAGAGGCTTTACAGGTTTGCCTGACTGCTTTTTGATCTCAGATTCCTTTGATGGCCTTAGAAGTGAAATATGAATCAATAAGTATGGGCTCCATGCCCCCAAATGCGGTTGCTAGCTTCTTTCTGCTTTGTGCCCTGATGGAAAACAGTGGTGGGATTCTCAAAAGCCTTCTAGACCTCCCTTTTCCGTGTTCATCCCCCAAACACTATCCCATGAGCCCTGGCCTCTTTTCTTTATTTATCTTTACATGATCCAGCACAATTAGGGCCTTTACTTCTTATATAGGGCTTTAAAAATCTAAACAACTAAGGGAGAGTTCTCAGGCTGGCCTCATTTCAAAATAAGTTCTCCCTTAATGACCCCCTTTCAAATGCCAAATGTGGGCGAGTCCCTTTTATTTAGCTACCTACCCTGCAACTCCAGGCCCAACAGTATCTTTCGGAAACAGCCTGGGAAAGGTCGATTTCCCCATCGTCCTCCTAGTCCTCTCGATCCTGTGTGATGTACTAGAATGACATTTCCTTCCTCTTCACTTCACCAAAAGGCAAACAGCCCATTACTCAGGAGTCCCAGTCAAATCCTAACACCTGATATGCCTGATATGCAAACTGTGAGCCTTTCCATTTGTGCAACAATGAGACCTTATCAGTTTAGCTGCTTTTCATTTTGATTAGGAAAATGCAGCCACTATCTTTCTTCACCTGTGTCCTTGGCAGTTCCCTCAGGTTCAGATGGATTCTCAAATGTTATTTGTCTTGTTGAAACTACTCTACATCCAAAACAAATCACAGTGTAAGGCTGAAAAAAAGCAAAAACCCTGTTTGAAGACACACAGACTAGGTCTGCATGAAGTACATTTTGGGGTTGGCATGCTTCAAATGTGCTAGCTTATTAAAATCAGGACAAAAGTGGAAGGACTCTTTCCGGCCAGGCTGCTGATGTAAGCCAGCATGCACATGACAGTTTGAAAGATACCATCCATAAAGACATGGCAAAAAATAAGATTTCCTGGTTGGGTATCTTTTTTTGGGGGGGGCGGGGAGTGTAAAACCTGCTAGGTTGGGAGTCAGAGGGCTTGGGTTTTAATCTCAGTTATGGTACTTGATACTGTCTCTTGTCAGGGACTGAGATCTGGGACACTTCTTAGGGACTATCAACACCGTCCTTATCATCCACAGCACTTCTTTTTAGACTCACATCAAAGAGGCTTTAGATCTCTATAGTACATGACTAACAGTCTCTTTTCTGATCCCTATCTCTAGGGTCCTTGTGTGACCACGGACAAATCACCCAACTTTTACGAATCTCTATTTCCTCATCTGTTAAAATGAGGGAAATGCTGGATTAGCTGACTGCTAAGATCCGTTTCAGTAGTAAATATATGATTCTGTGATACAGTCATCTAATAAAATTTGGGTTAAAAAATTATCAAATAGAGTAAAATGTAAGGCTGGGTTCTCAGATATTATCCAGTTCAGCTCCCCCCTCCCAACTTTTTACAAGTGAGGAAAATGAAGGATGGAGAGGTAGTGACATAGCCAAAGTCACACAGTTTGGTGGTAGTAGAGGCAGGCAAAGACCCAGATCCAGTGGAAAGTGGAAGAGTGGGTGATTTTAGAGTCAGAGCACCTTGCTTTGGAACCAGCTTCTTACTAACTCTTTGGTTTGGGCAAGTTACTTCATTGTTTCAGGGGCCTCAGTTTCCTCATCTATAGAATGAGGGGTGGTAGTGTATTAGATGACTTCTTGTGATTTCTTCCAGCTCTAAACCTATGTTCTTGTGATCTCCTAATACCCAGCTTATCCTTCCCTCCACTACATTCTTCTGTCTTCCTATAATAGCAATTTGTAATTCAGGGTATCTGGACAATAATTTTAATTTAGGATTAAAGTATCACCTTCTCTAATAATAAGAATCATGGCTAATTTTAGCATTAAGCAAGTGCAAGCACTTCTCACATCAAGTATGAATGTACAGCTCATATACAGCCTGGCTTTTCCTCAAATGCAGCATTTCTTTCTCTCTGGAGAGTGGCCTGTTCCTGTCAGCTATATTTTAATTATATGTATGACAAAAAATTAAAGGTTTTCAAGGACAGAACAAGTTACAGATCTCTGCCATCGCAAATTTATCTCTGGGTCCACCCAAAACCCAGTTTCTATACTGCAGCTTGGGCATGAATGCAGCTTTTTTTTTTTTTTTTTTTTTTTTTGCACAGAACTGCTTCTATTTTTAGACTGAATTGTAGGAAGTCTGCAGCATTAATAAATGGAGGAGAAGTACAGGACTGCACCGCATGGTAATGTGCCAACTCGAAAGCTAGCTTGGCCTTTAGCCAATGAACTGTGGTTAGACGTTAGAGCCACGAAAGTAAAAAACACCACTTACAAAGGAATGATTAATAAGCTGACAAAACTTTCATGCATCTATTTCATATTCTTGTGTGCCAGCTATATTAATACTAACATATTTTCAACTTTATTAGTAAAAATCTCCCAGTCTGATACTGTTATATGTGCTCATTGAAGTCCTTTATTTTGCCTTTGGTGTTATTTGGTGAGGGTGCAAGGTTAGAAAAATGCTTTTCCCCTTCAGAGTAATTAATAATAGCCATATTTCTGTGTATTCATATATTTATATGAATATATTCATGTGTATATGTATATACATATTATATATTGTATATATGAATATACATATGTACACCTTAAATATTCATATATTTAAGTACATAGATATGTATACCCACATTATTCATTGCTTATACACATATATAGGACAAGGAGAACTGTGATTCCATTAGTATAGGGAAGCCCTGAGTGAGGAAATTCTCTTACCAATGCAGGTTGCCACCATCTTTGTAACTTTATAGTATTAAACTGTTATCTAGGGCACCTAGAGGTTAATGATTTGTCTGTCCAGGGTCATATAGTCAGTATATGTCAGTCATATATATGTCAGTATATGATGGATTCTTGTCTATATAGGTTATTCTTGGGGAAATCGCAAGTGTCTATTGTAAGCAACTCTATCCCAGTGGTTATTTCAGATTTATTAAGTGCCAGCAATGGGCTGGGGAGTGACACATTGCAGGTGAAGACCTTGCCCTGCTCAGTTGACATGTGCCAGTAACTTCCTTCAAGTCCCACCTTCTATAGAAAACCTTTCCCAAACCCTTTTAATTTTAGTGCCTCCATGCTCTTTATTATTTCCTACTTATCCTGTACAGAGCTTATTTGCATATATATGTTTATAGGTTGTCTCCCTCATTAGACCTTGAGTTCCTCCAGGACAGGGACTTCCATTTACCTGTCTGTGTATCATATAATACCTGACACATAGTAAGTGTTTAATAAATGTTTTTTGACTCATTTGCACAAAGGGTCTGGATCTAGAAAAACATGGAAAGACTTGTATGAAATAATGAAGAGGGAAATGAGCAGAACTGAGAGAATATCATACAGAGTAACAGCAATATTGTTTTAAGAATGGTTTAGAGTGAATAAGTTATTTTGTCTCTATTATAAATGTCCTACATTAACGAAAAAGAACATATGAAGAAAGATGCTAATTGCATCCAGAGAGAGTACTGATATGTAGAATAATTTTACATATATAGGTATATATGTGTTTATACATTACATATATATGTATATACACGTATATAGTTTACATATGTGTGTACATACGAATATATGTATATATATACACACATGTATATATACATACACCTATTTGTGTCTAATGGTAGCTATCTCTAGGGTGTTGGGAAGGGGAAAAGATATTTATATGACAATTTTGTTGTATATTTGAAAGGAATAATAAGTTGTGCATAGTAGATTTGCAGTTTCATGTATAATCATCTTTTTTTTTATTATTCTGTGTTATGGAAATGCTTGTTTCATTCCATAAATTACTTCTCTTTGTTCAAGTATTCATCCATAGGATAATCTGTATAATATCTTTCTTTATGTAAGTTTTCCTAGGTATCTTTGAAGGGAAGAGGAAGATCAGAGGTGAAACTGAGCTAGGCTGCTCTTAGAACTCCAAGGAAAAGTAAAGGAAGAATGAAAAAAATGGACTTATGAGATGTGGTGATCTCAGACCTCCAGCCACAATGAGGCAGATCTAATTGCCTTTGAGTAAATTGACACTGGCTTCTCACGAAGTAAGTTTTGAGGCAGAAGTGTAGTCTTTTAAAATGTAGTCCTTTAATTTCAAACTTTTCTTATGGTATCTCCAAGACATGAAAGCGAATATTCTTCAGTGAATTTTCTTGAAAAATTCTTTGAAAAAAAAAAAAGCAATGTGGTTGTATAGGGTTTGACTTGTACAATGCTTGAACAGAGTGGAGACACTTTGTAAATATCCTCAATATTTACCCTAAGCCCTTGTCCTAGTGACCATCCCCAGAGATGCTGCATGGATATTGACATAAAAAACCTTGTGATCCAACCAAATTCCACTCAGGGTTTGCATTAAAAAAAACAACTAGTACTGGAAATTTGAACTTTTTAATTAAATGCATTCAAAGGAAGTACGGTTTAATGACTTTAAAGTAAGAGAGCTGTTAATGCTTAGAGACATGGATCACACTCCACAGAAGCTATAATATCATTGCCAGTGACGCTTTTAAGTATTGATATTTCCTACATTAATAATACTCTAAACTATATTCATAACAATATAATTAGTAGCACAATTAATATCATACAGCATGCACAGGCTGAATTATTAATTATACTATGATATGCTTAATGTCAAGCAACATGCTCTAATTTTAGGTTTCAAGGTAAAGGATCATAAACTTGGGGAAACTTTCAGAGAATGATACAGTAGGCACAGTTCATTTCTCCTTGGTGATTACAAAATAACAATGAACTCTGGGTCTACATCTCCTGCAGCGATGACACTAGTTTTAAAGTCAATGGTTGAGTGAATTTGGCTTGGTGCTTGAATTTTGTATATGGCAGAATGTGATTAATGTTTTTAAAATGCTTATCCCTTTTTCATCTTAAAAACCCATGAGTATTTTAAGAAAATTGTAATCTGTATAGTTGCAATTGTATATGCCAAGATGATGCCATTATAGGATAAATAGCATTACGGTTTCTATCATAGCAGAGCTGGGTCCATCATTAGAAGGCATATATGCAGAATTAAATATGTTTATGTCTCTGTGTGTACACATGCATGCGTGCACACGCACATACACATAGTCACACTCTTTTGCTACATCTGTTTAATCTGTTTCTACAGTATATTGTAATCAGGAGTATGTTGGTAAATATTTATCAGCTCTCCCCCCCTTCCAATGGATTTGCAATGCATTTTTTAAAGATTAATCTTCATTATTAACATTTTCTCAAGTAGCTTCTTAAGTGTAGACAAACAATGCAACAATAGATCAATTCCTGATTTGTACCATTTGTTATGAGGTATAAATGGTCACAGTGAAAACTGAGCAATCTCCTAGGGGGCTGGTTGGAGTTGGCTCCAGCACACCCCTGCACACTGGAGACAGTGCACTGGATCTGGAATCAGAAGACCTGCAGAAAATTCCTACACAATGTACATGACCATGGACAAGTCACTTTGCCTCTTAGGATTCCAGCCCCTCCTCTAAAAGTGTGGATCTCTTAAAGTGATGTCAAACTCATACAAAAACAAAGGCCACAAAAACATAAATAAATGACATTATTTATATTTTATTAATTTTTCCAAATTACATTTTAATCCAATTCAGGTCACAATTTGGCACCTCTGCCTAAGATAATTTCTTAACTTCCTTTCATTTTTAATTCTTATGTTCAATTTAATTTGATAAGCAGGATTGTGCTGAGCTGGGTACTATGATACTTTACAATAGGGTTTCTTAACCTGGGGATCTGTGAATTTGTTTTTCAAAAGTTGTTTATTTGTATACACACACACACACACAAATTATATGGAAGGGAGCTGAGTGGTCATCTAGTTCAACCTTGCCCAAACTCATACCTGAAGTGACAGGGCCACTAGTGGATTGTTCCGTTTTCGAGGAGCATTTATACCACATAGCAAATGCTACAAATCAGGGCTTGATCTATTGTTGTCCTGTTTGTCTATACTTAAGCAACTGCTTGAGAAAATGTTAATAATGAAGATTAAACCTTTAAAAATGTGTTGTCTATACATTTTTTTTGGGGGGGGAGAAGAGCTGATAATTAAACACTTGCCAACACACTCCTGATTACAACATGATCGTTGTACACAGATTTGAACTCAGGTCCTTTTCTTATTTCATACTTGTTTCCTCCTGCATCAAAACACCTACACTAAAATAAGTTGCATAAATTTGGGGGGAACTGCCCCACCCCAACAACAAGTCTTGGTTTGCAATCTGCGCTATTGTAGGGAGTACCTACTTGTACAATCATGGTTCCTGTGAAGTACTGAAACATGTGCCTCAATAAACGGAGCAACGAAAACAGGAGGCCAATTGAGAGTTAAGCCAGTGACAGTCGGTGCGATGGAGGTAGAACAATGATAACAGCTAATACATGAAGCATTTTAAGGCTTACATATAACAACCTTGTGAGCTAAGCAACATAAATATTAACCCATTTTAAAGATAGAAAAACTAAGTCTCATAGAGATTGTGATTTGCCTGGTATCACATAGCTGAACCATGACTTGAACCCAGGTTATCTGACTTCAGGTCTTGGCTCATAGTCTTGCTTTTACAGGAGGAAGGTTGATCAGTCCTAATGAGGCTGTGTGGAAAGTTCTAACAAGGGATCTCAATTCTTGCTCCACCACTGACTAGATGTATGACCTTGGGAAAGTCACTTAACTGCTAGGGGCCTCAGTCTCCTCACCAACAAAACAAGGAAATTGGGTTAGATAATCTTTGAGGCTGTATATAACTAAAGCATTCTATAGATTTATGAACTATATCCCTGAAAAGTTAGCTACAAGTTAAAATTCTGTATTTGGAAATCAATTTTCCATTTGACTTTTAGTATAATAAGGAAGATGAGTTATTCCAGAAATAATAAAATAATATTTAATAATTCAGAAAAATAAGATTTAAATTAAAATGCCATTATAAAATATCAGTGACCATATTGAAAACAAATCACAAAATACCTATGCAGAGTGTTTAGGAATCAGATATATTTGGTGTAAATGATGATAGTATTTATGGAGCACTTAAAGCTCTTTATATGTGTAATCCCATTTGGTCTTCATGAGAACCCTGCCCTGAGCCATGTGCTATTTTATCTCCATTTTACAGATGAAACTCATGCAAATAGAGTGACTTGCTCAGGGTCACACAGCTAGCAAGAGTCTGAGGGCAAATTTGAACTCACGTCTTCCTGATTCCTGGTCCAGCATTTTAAAAAAATACCCAGAGAGAAAGGTATAGTCACTAAATTCTATAGAGGGAGAAATCTCCCTAGTTTTGTACTTTGTTCTGTAGTCTGGAAAACATTTTAGTGAGAAAATGAGATAAATTTCATAACAGGGACTGTGTGTGTATATTTAAGGAGTTTAATAAAGCACTTCACTTTACAGCCAGCTTTTTGGCAAGGCATCTATTCTATTTATTAAGAGAAAATGATAGCACCCAAGCAGTTTCAAAGAGTTATTGCTTCTTCCAAAGGTACTTATATTATCATCTGAGCATAACTTAGGCACTGGAAGAATTGAGCTCAAGGTCACTAACTGAGATGCACACATACATACACATATCCAGAAACCTATACCCCCACACCCCTCACATACATATATACAAATGTGGTGGGTAAGTCTTTGTTTCAGAATGTTCCATTTGGATCTCTGAAAGCCATCAAGCAACCTCTACAAGATTAGGATGCAGGAAAACAAATATCCTAGCCCCAGAGATGCATTTATGAAGCAATGCCTACAATGTTGTCTTAGAGTGCAAAGAAAAGTGACTCGGTGCCTATTATTCCAGCAGTCACACAACCCAGAGATGTGTGCCCACCTCTCGGCTTTTTTTCAGCATGTTCTGTATGCAGGGAGTGGTGCTGAGGCTGGGGCTTTGGTATGTTAGCTGGTGAGAAATCACGGCACCCTCTAAGATCAGAAATGAGAGGGCCAAAGAGCTTCTGGCCCTTCTTTCCCTAAACTTTCAGTTCCACAACAGCCTAAGCATTTGTATTTTCATGGCCTTTGATGGAGCCAATTTCCCTTCTCCAAATGGCATTTCAGCACATGTTCCCAAGTGTCTGCCATCCTTCCATTGCCTGACACTTGTTCAGCAGATGGTGCAAATGGACTGGCACACACAACGTTTGCTGAAATCAGCGTCAAATATGTAGACTCCCGACTTCTCTGGGGTGTTCCATGGTGGCACTGCCATCCAATTAATGAGTCTGACAATGCATACCAGCAACTGGGATTCACTTGGGCAGATTGGTTTTTGAATGAGAACCACAACTTTCCTCTTGACATTTGCCTTTGTTGTCCTAGTATCTTTTTTCTTTTCCCTTATGTTGTCAATGACGTTTTCTCAAATTCTTAGGTTGTTAGAGGCACAGCTCTTAAAACAATTGTATACACTTGTTAATATATATGGTTCTTGTACTGCTGTGATATGTGGAACACTGAAATCTCTGAATAACTAAAAATGAGGATTAGAGGGCAAAAGTATACGGTAAGTGTGAATAGGCGGCAACATATTGTCCATGCTGAAGAACAGGAGTAGATGATGTCATCAGGAAAATATAAGATAGGAAGAGAAGCTGAACTCCCACTGCTGGGCACAGAGAATGGGAGGCAGGGAGCCTGACTATGCTTCTGGCTTCCTCAGGATGTCAGGTGGAGGTGTGTGATGTAGTTTTAGGAGTTTACAGTTAAGAATTGAAGAGGATGGATAGGCAATGAAAAACTATACAAAAGTAGAAGCAGAATATTATAGAGAGTCAGCTGCCCCATGAGAAAATACCTGGGTTCAAGTTCTGACTCTGACATCATGGCTGTGTGACCCTGAACAAGTCACTTTACCTCAGTGTGTCTCAGAAACCCTTTACGATTTTAGCCTGGGATGTGCGGATAGATTTCAGGGGCTTGAAAAGCTTGAATGGGGGAAATATATATGTTTTCTATGTGTATACCTACACCTATACATACATAGATACATATTTACTTTTCACCAACATCTTAAACTTAAATATTAATTAAATTAATTATTACTTAATTAAATATAATTATATTGAATATTAAATACTTAAACATTTCCTTCAATTATAAAGGAATTTTGAATTAAAAATGTTTTCTCAAAAGGGGTCTGTAGGCTTCATTAGTTTGTCAGAGGGGTCTCTGATACAACAAAGGTTAAGAATCCATGCTCTAAGACTGTTAGTATTATTGGTTTCTACATTGGTAGAGTGATTTTCATTACTGGGAGTAACCTACACCAAGGAAAAAAACCCAAAAAAGCAACACTGGTCCCTTTCCCCCATACTGTGTGAGTGAGGCCTAGATTGTCACTACAAGTAGCTTTAATATGTTAGAAGCAGTGAAGATAACACACATAGCTGGGAGACCTACTGCCAGATGGCCCCTGACCCTGATCCACAACCTGTCCTACTCCCATGCCTAAGAAAGCCCTTGGAAGGCCATGTTTCTTTCATTTCTGTCAGAATGTTGCTCTACTCTGTCAAGTACCAAAGACGAAAATGGATGACAAGACTGCAGATTAATTGCTTACAACTACAACATGGAAGGCCTGGTTGAACAGGAATGGTGTTTGCTTAGCTGGGAGAAGGGGAGATTGAGGAAGACTGTGAGAGATGCCTTCAAGTGTCAAAGGGGCTGCCATCTAGAGGGGGTATTAGGCAACTTCTATTAGACTCTGTGGAAAAAAGCAATGGGTAGAAGGAGTCAAGAGAAAGCTTTTGGCTTTAGGGAAGGAGCCTAACTGTTAGTGCTATCGAAAAGTAAAATGAGCAGGTTATGGATGTAGTGTGGCCAGGAGGAAGGGAGGTGATGGAGTCCAGGTTTGACCTGGAGGAACTGGGTTTAAATCCTGGCTCTGTTACCACTTCTGTGACCTTGGCCAAGTCCTTCATCTTCCTAGGTCTCAGGTTCATCCTCTATAAAATGAGGAGGTTGGGTTGAATGGCTCTTAGAGTCCATTCTAGCTCAATGACTTTTCCTTAGGCCCTCTGCTCCTGCTTCACAGGGGATCTTCCAGCAAACACTTGGCAGAGATACAATGAAGAATCTCAGGACCATTGATTTAGAGCTGCAAGTCACCTTGGAGGCCGACCAGGTCAACCCCTTCCTTTTGTAGAGGAGGAAACAGCTGCAGGATATACAGGTAGTGTCAGGGGCAGGACTTGAATCCAAGCCCTTTGACTCCAAAGCCACTTTTCTTTCTACTATGCCATACCTGTGTAGGCCCTGCTTGGAACAGAGAACCCTGAGATCCTGCTAACTCAGATTCCACAGTTCTATGAAGGCTGTGTTTAAGACCCCACAGAGTAAGAGAGATGGTGTTAAAGTAAGCAGGAAAACCTTCTGCTGGTCTATATCTAACTTTTAAGCTAAAAGCAGAAACAAACTCTTTGCTTTTCCTGAGTTATTTTGTTGTGGAATCTTTGCTCTTTGCCCAGCAGAAAGAACAAAATTGAATTGCTCTCTGGTGTGCCCAGATAGAACTTTCTAACAACACATTTCAGAGCCCTCTTTCTTCAGGTCTTAAGGCTAGAGATTGTCTTTGTGGGATTGATGCTGCAGAGTACGAATGGCCCATGAAATGAAAAACCCCAGCTTGGTGCAAAGAGGCTGGTGATCACTGCTTCAGTGGCTGTTTTCCTTTAATATTTAGCTTGCAGGGAGGTAGAAATACCCAACAAGCAAAAAAAAACCATAATGACAGAGCCATGTTTGGAGGATGGATGTTTCTGAGCTTTTAAAATATGATTTTCCTTTCTACCTCTCTTGGGTATGTTCTATTTGCTTTCTGAGAGAAAGGCTTAGTTTTCTTCCTATAAACACATACATACAAATATGCACACACACAATCAAATACTCACCAAGGCACAAACACCTTCTACAGTATGATGGGGAAAAAATCTTACAAGCTATAAGGATAAATTGTCAATTTTCTAGGCCTCCTCTTAATTACCATGCCATTTTTGTTTTTACATTCTTCAAGGCCAAAGAGAAATAGTAATACACTGGAAAACACGAAGGAGGAGATATATATGTGGGAAACTGAGGGAAGATCACTGTATTTAAGTCTTTGTGTTCCACCAGTTAACAGCATTGCTCCTTTAAGACCAGCCTGCAGGCTAGGAGTGTGACAAAAACTGTCAGTCAATCAATACTTGGCTCTGAATTGCCCTAGCTACCTTATCACGGCCCCTGATTGCTCAGCATATTTCTACATTTGGCATTTAACCCAACTCTCACATTTATATGTATCCGAAGGCATGTGAACAACCTCGCCTGTACTTGACACCCATTGATTGCTGATTTCTAGTGACTGTCTCCAATTTCCTGGCTCAAAACCTTAGTTTCTTGATTAAAAATGACTTGGTTTATGCTTCTAGTAACTTTGGCATTCAGCTCTTCCACTTTCTCAGGTCACATACAGCTGTGTTCACCTCCTGGTGATCGGATGGTTAACCCTTGTAGCATTCTCCCCTTGGGACCTGGACATGATAGGAAGGTTCTATCTCAGATACATTACCCATTTAATTCCATTAAATAAAGGAGAAAAAAGTAAAATTCAAGTAAAGAAACAGAACCAAACACAACTCAAAAAAAATCTGGGATCATAACTCTCCTGGCTAAAATTTTCACTCCGATTATTTGCTTTTTTGTCATTAATAAACGAAGACTGGACCAATGGTAGGTCCCAAGCCTCTTTACCTTTACTCAAGTACAACTCCTTAGGTTATAAAGGCAGCTTAGAACAGTGCATAGAGTTCTGGGCTTAGAGTCCATGAAATATGGCCAAGTGATGTCAAATTAAGCAGATAAATCACTTTTCTTCTCAGAACCCTCAATTTCAAACTGGAAATAAAAATACATAGATGCATGTACCTCATAGGTCTGTGAGAGGAAAGCCAGTGATACGTGGCATAATTAACTGTCTCAGTTTTCTCATCTGTAATATGGGAATGGTAACAGCACCTACCTCCCAGTGTTGTTGAGAAGATAGAATGAGATAATGATTGTAAAGATTCTGTAAACCTCCAAGTGCTATATAAATGCTAGCTATTATATTATAATGTGTTATGTTTTGGTATATATTTCATTACATTATAATGTACCTTATAAACCTTAAATCTTTATAGATATACCAATTATGTTATAATTAGTTATAATAGTGAAAAAAAGAAATGAATTTAATTCAACAAACATTGTTAAGCACTCATGCAATTCCCTGTGTTAGGTGCTAGAGACACAATGATAGAAAAGTACTCCCAATCTATAGCAAATTAACTGTTTTTAAAATTAATTTCTTTCAATTATCAAGCACTTATTTTTTCTCCCTCCCACCTCCTCCTCTGACAAGTTAATTGCTAAAACATAAAGTTCTATTCTCTGAAATACCATTAAACCTATTGCAAAATTCTCTCCCAAGAAACTGGAAACATTTAAGTTCAGTGGGTGACGCACTATGTTAACATATTGACATAGTATTTTAAGGAAATGCATTTTATTTCTATCATATATCTTTGGGCATTCAAATTTGTGCATGTAGTTCCTGAAGTCCGGGCCATACCCAAGGGACAAGATCAAGACTCTTCTATTTACAGAAGCCTAATGAGGTGGAGAGTAGCTTGGTTCAGTATTTTATTGTGGTTCCATTGCTTGGTAACCAACTACCTGGTAGACATTGTCAAATAGCCTTGGAGCTCTGTGTATCACATTATCTTCCTCTCTTTACTTCCCTACTTCTGCTAAGGATATCTCCATTCACTCTGTTCACATTTCTACATCTAGTCCAGTCATCAAGTCCTGCCAATTCTATCTCAGACATATCCCTTTCCTTTCCTTTCCCTTCCCTGCCACCATGCTCCTAGTTCAAGTACTCACTGCCTTCCTGCTCCAACTATTGACAGAACCTCTCACTGGTTTCTTTGTTTTCCATTTCTCTTTTTTTTCTTCAAAGAACGAATGTTTTCTTCCTACACCATGATCCCTTGAGAGTAGACTGGGAAGCTTCTAAGCCACATCTCTTAGACAAGAGATAAATCAGTCTAACTTGTAGCCAATTCCTATTTTCAGTTATGACTCCCAGCAACTTGACTGGCTCAAACTAATTTCACCATTTCTTTCTGCTGCCCACAGAGAGATATAGGATCCTTTCCTCACCAGGAACACAAATCACTTGATTCAAAGGGAAAAAACTCAATCTGATATAAAAGCACACTTGAGGGAAGGATCTCAGATACTGCATGGAAATTTCTCAGTTTGAATGGATCTTCCCAAGCATCTTGGTTGTGTCATCAGAGAATTTCAACTCTGTGATGACCAGATGAGGACAGGTTCAACATCAGCTCAACATCACCAGAGATTTCTCTTCCTATCTTAGAAAACTTAAGTAAGTTGCTTTACCTTACAAATACTGTTTAAACATCTTTGCTTGTTATTCATGGATCTCGTGTTCTGACTGTAACCCATCTTCCCAGGCTTATTTCTCATAACTTTGTATATGAACCCTATGTTCTTCTATAAAACTCCATGTGTTTACTGCCTCCAAGCCTTTGTTCACCTTTGAATAGATTCCCTTTCTCCGATTGCCGAAAACATCTATTCTCCAGTCTCCAGCTCAGGTGCACAATATCCTTTGTGAAGCTTTCCCTGATACCACAGCTGGAAGTAATTACTCCCTCCCAGTCCTGTTCCTGGCTTTGGACTTTAAAACAATGGCTCTGACTGTGTCTCATCCTGGAACTTTTCTCAAGCCTCCTTACCCTGGAATATCCAACTTCCCCTGAGTCCTTTTTTCCCACTGGATTTCTCCAGGGGCCTCCATTTTGTGAAGGAGTTGAGGCTGGCTTTCACTCCCCTCCTGGTCTTCTTTGTAGCTTCTGAGTTTTAAAAGCATGGCTCCCATGCCAGGTATCTTCCTGCCCCCCACCCACTCCATACCTCCCTTCTCCTTTTAAACTTCATTTTGTGTGTATTGTTTTAACCCACTACAGTGTAAGCTTCTGGAGGGTAGGAATTGTCTATTTTTATATAAGCAAATATAACTGTATCTCTAGTGACCCCAGCACATAGTAAAGGCATCATACACCCTTGTTTGCTTCCTTCCTTCCTCTTCTCTGGGATGGCTTATTTTGTATTATAATTAGTTGCGTGCTTGTCTTATCCACCTCACTTGACCATAAGCTTCTGAAAGTCAGGTCCATGTTACATCCCATAGCACCCAGCATATTTCCTGGCACACAGTAAGTGCGTTAGAGATAACTGAATTGAAGGGTAATTTTAAAGAAATGTAAATCTTGTTTTTTCAAAAAGCACAACATATTAACATGATGTAATGTATACAGTGGACACTTAATAAATGTGATCTAATGACTTCAGCCAACATAGCTACTTTAAAGATTCCGGGGACATCCATTCTATATGGATAGATGTATAACGGTAATAGTAATAACGAGCATTCATATAGCACTTCTTAGAACCTACCTATGAGGTAGGTTCAACAGGTATTATTATATCCATTTTAAAGATGAAGAAACAGTCTCAGTGGTAAAGTGTCTTGCCTATAGACATACAGCTGGTGAACGTCAGAGGAGAGATTTGACCCTGTGGTGTCCTGATGCTTGACTTGTGGCTAACACTTAATCTACTCTACCAGGCTGCCTCAGTTGATATTGATAGGACAACTGAACTAATTCTCCCACAGCCTGAAAGATCCTTCCCTCAAATAGTGTGTTAATTATTTATATGTAGACAGATATGCCTATCTACCATCTATGTGTCTACCTTCCTATCTCATGTACAAGAGAGGAAGGAGGAAATAAGTGAGAAGAGGAGATTCATGAAATATGGTGGGTAGAGTCCTGGACACACAGTCAGGAGATCCAGATTTGAATTCTGACTGACAGTTGCTAGCTGAATTACCACAAGCCAGTCATTTCACAACTATGGTTTTCTTCATCCTTAAAACGGAAATAATCACATTTATATTAGCCATCGCAAAGTGTTATGAGGAAAGCATTTTGTAGGTCTTTGTACTATATACATTTAAACTATTAGTATATGTAGGCATATGTATAGATGATAGCATGGTGGATAAAGAGCTAACCTTGAAGTCAGGAAGATTGGAGTCTTGAACAAGACCCACCTATGATGCCTTGTTCTGGTGACACTGGGTAAGTCACTTATCAGTGCTTCTGGTAACTCTCTTAATCACATAGCTAGTTGCAGAACTGCATGGGTAGAGGGTGTTTCCTTACTAGGAATGAAAGAATAAAGCATTTTTAAGTGTTTACTGTATGTGAAGCACTGTGATGAGTGAGCATTGGGGATGTAACTATAAAGCAAGACAATCCCTGATCTCAAGGAGATCCCATTCTCATGGGAGAATTCCCTACACCAGGGAAGTCAAAGATCCAGACCCCAAATAAAAAATATGGATGTACACCTAAGTAAACTATTGATTGTCAGATTTCTTCATAGTTTTCCTAAAAAAAGGGTAACTGACATGATTGTAGTCATTAAAACACATTTATTAAGTACCTGCCCTATATACAAAGTTATACTAAGTACTATGCTTCATGAAAATACACCAGGATTAATTTTTCTTAAAAATGATTAAACCTGCCCAAATTATAGAAGACTTACTATATTGTTCTCTTTAAAAAATTAGGGGCAGGAGATGTATGAAACATAAAGAATTGATTATAGATCTAAAGATATTAATCTAGCAAAGATTTGCATGAATTGATG
Source organism: Bettongia penicillata ogilbyi (assembly GCA_023548195.1). Taxonomy (NCBI): domain Eukaryota; kingdom Metazoa; phylum Chordata; class Mammalia; order Diprotodontia; family Potoroidae; genus Bettongia; species Bettongia penicillata. The sequence continues at coordinate 918,962 of JAJHZJ010000378.1, forward strand.
CTGACTGAAGTGAACAGAACCAGGAAAACATTATACACAGTAACAGAAACATTGTGCGATGACCAACTTGGAGAAACTTAGCTCTTCTCAGCAATGCAATGATCTTAGAAAATGCCAAAAGACTTATGACAGAAAATACTATTCACGTCCAGAGAAAGAACTATGGAGTCTGAATGCAGATCGAAACATACTATTTTTCCTTTTTTCTTTCTCATGCTTTTCCCCTTTGGTTCTAATTCTTCTTTACAACATAAATAATGTGGAAATATATTTAACATGATTGTATATGTATGGTCTATATCATATTGCACTCTGTCTTGGGAAGGGAGAAAGGAAAGGTGGGGGGAGAAAATGTAAAACTCAAAATTTTGTAAAAGAGAATGTTGAAAACTAAATATAAATATTTTTGAAAGAAGAATATCTAAGTTTAATCTGAGGTTTAAAAGTTGTTATTGATATCCATCTGTGTATATCACTTTTTTCAAGAATTAATTCATCTCCCAGAAAGAGCCCTTTTGTTTCCTTGGCATTTATATATATCCTTGCTACTACAGTATCAAGTGTTTTTTAATACTCTCTATGAGTGTTATATTTGTGTCTTCTTTCATTCAGGTATTGTGACCTAGTGGATAGAGTTAGTCTAGCCACACAGACTTGCATTCAAGTCCTGACTCTGTTGGATCCTGAATAAGTCACCTGCCTTTGAGGCTCTAGGTAGTTGTCTAAGACTCTAAGTTACTGGGAAGGTGCCAACCTTCTATGATTAAGGAACTTTCCTCACTCAGGAATACCTCCTACCAGGGAAATCACAGATCTAATTCCTATCCCTTCCTCAAAGCAGATTTGAATATTTCTTTTAAAATGTTCTTGCCCTTCTCTCTAAAACTTTATTCACTGCTGCTCATATGGTATAATCCTTAGGAAATTCTTATTGAATATATGTATATATTGTATATATACAATGTATATTGTACATATGTATAAACTTGGATATATAAACTTGGGTGAAAGTCCAATATCCTGTACCTCTTCTGGAAGAGGGATGGGAGATGGAGAAAGGATACTAGTGATAAAAAAGGTACCTGACCTTGTGGAATAATGGAGATCAATCCCAATAAGGAAATACACTTTGGGGATGACATTCCCCTTGTCTAGAATTCCCTCCATGTCTCAAACCTCCTGATTCAGAGTGGAAGCTCCAGAGACTGTCTTGGAAACTGACTTACCTTCTTTTTTCTGCAATAGGTTTAGAATTCGGAAAGAAACTAAAATTTCTCACAGAGGCTTATCATTGAGCTTTAACGAATATACATGTCGGGAGTTTTTGTTCTCTCTTTATTATTTCTATCTTGCAAGGGTAATAAGACCCTTCAGGCTACAGATTCCTGGCACTGTCTGCAGAAAGGAAGGCACTTGACTTTCTTCCTGAGGCCCTCTAAAGCACCCAAAGTATATGACAGATACATAGATAAAATTTTAATAATATAACCAAGTTTAAATATACTCTCTGGACTATCTTATTACTTTAATGACAGTGTCGATTGTTCCTATCTAACTTTTCTACACCAAGAATTGTGAAAAAGTCTCATCTACTGAAGATTTGTAATCATGAAAGTGTATACATGATCAGCATAAATCTCTCATTCCAGATGAAACCTCTTCAGTGATATATTTAATTTTAGATTGGAGCTCCCCTGTGAAAGGTTATGGGCTGAGGAGGGGGAGGTTCATGAAAAGAGGTGGTGCCTATGCCATCATAAGACCTACAATATGCCAGGGATTCGGGCAACCACTCTCATTTATGCCAAAAGAACTGAGTATTATTAAGTACATGCTGCTGACAGCCGCTGCAGTTGCAAATAAAATGGCTAATGAGAAGAAAAACTGCCCATATTGCTGTACTCCCAAAGTGCCAGCCATCTTTACGTTAAGAACGCTATGACAAATGGTACTTTTCACCTCCCTAACATCACCCTTCTCAGCTTCCAGATTTAGATGGATAACATGCCCACAAGTGTTAGGCACCCAGGCAGGTGATTGCCTCTGGCACCCTGGGTGTGCAATCTGGCTGAAATTTCCAAGCGCCAAATGAAATAATTGCAACAGGGTGAGTCTAACTTGGCAAGTGAATTTATAAAAATTAAAAAGGCTCTGAAAGGTACTGTTCTCAGATTCATTCATCTCATTCTTACCCATTAAGATTTAATTGAAATGAACTCTGGCAACAGTAAGAAAAGTTAGATTCTTCTAAAGACGATCAGGTGCAAGCAAGTGATTTTTTGAAAAGTGCCTAAACCTTCTCAGTAGGAATTAATTTGATGTGCCACTAATTCAAACTTGAAAAGAGTACAAACATCTTGATAAAATGCAAAGTATTCCTGTGTGACCTTGGGAGAATTGCTTTATGTCTCTGGGCCTCAGTTTCCTCATCTTTAAAAACATTAACTGTACTCTCTCTGCGGTTTCATCTGACAGTAACATTCTCTGAATACATGAATCTCCAAGTGCCAATCCTGACAAAGTAGAGAAAAGATGTTATATGCAACTGACATAAGCATCTAAGTTTCTGTGTTCAAAGGAAAAACTAAAACACTCTCCAAATAGATTCTGAAATGTAAACTGGTACCTTAGACTCTAAAACTAATTTAAGGGAAAAAGAAAGTTAAAACATTCCATTTCAGTGGGTTCATGATCTCTGTATGGATGTTCCTGATGATATACCCATCCAAAGACTTCTTATCCTGAGTCTCTTGCCCACGTCCTTCCATAAATTCTCCATAATGGAACCACTCCGTATTTTTTTTGTTTTTTGGGTTTTTTTTGCAGGTCATCCTTTTAGTAAATCTATCATGATAACAGTGTAGTACTATAGGCTACCCCATCTGCTATCCCTCCCTCTTCTATGACTAAACTATTTCCTTTTCTAGTCAGACATATCCTTAATAATGTCCTTTACGTCATTTCTTGCATACAAATCATTTATAACACAATAGAGCTTACTTAGAGTCGCTCCAAGTTTGCCCTCCTTGACAGTCACTTTACCGATTCATTGGATATCATGGGATGCCAGTATTTGCTTCCATACAGCAATCATCAAAAGAACACTCATGTTGAAAATAGGATTTTTTGTCCAATTAGCAGTCTGTATTCACTGAAGTCACCGGGCAACATTGATTGGGAAACAGAATGAAATAGGGTATGTGACTATGCCATAAGAAACAATAAATATGAATAATTCAGAGAAATGTAGAAAGGCTTATATGAACTGACAGCGAAGTAAACAGAGGGATGGGGGGGGGGACAATGGTCCAAGTTGCAAATGTTGAAAGACATGGTCATTATGTAGGCTGCTTTTGTGTCTTTTCCTTTGTTACAAAGGAAGTCTCACTGGGCAGGGACAGGAGAGAGTGAAACATGTCCAGAAATGAATGTGCTGTGGAAACAAAAGGCATCAAGTGAAAGTAATAAATAAAACAAAATTAAATTAAAAAAAGGGAAAAAGCCCCAACACTGGATTACTCCAGTGCAATCCAGCCTACTTGGTACTTTATTCCCAGACCTAAGTCACTGTTCATTTGCAATGCCAGCCCAAGATACCAAATGTCACAGTCTGGATAATATACGTTCTTTGCTTAGCTTTTCCTGTATTTATTCCTAGGTGGCTCTTTTTGAAGAGTCATCTGAAATAAGCATCTTAAATTTATGCACAAATCCATCCATTTCCCCCCTTCATTTTAATTTCTTGAAAGAAATAATTCCACACACAATTTTATGTGTGCATGAGGGAATGCTGTAGCAAAGAAATGTTTTCCCCCATGTGGAATTCCTGAGTTCCTCGTGAGCACAATATCAACTATTTACTGTTCTATAGATCAGTTATGTCCTCCTAACCTAAGTGCGGGTAAGGGGTCTCACCTTTGCCTGTGCCCATGCGCAGTGGGTGGCACTGTGAGGATGCCAATGAGCATTAACTTTAATACCAATTCCAGAGGCTTCTGTCATTCATTCCAGGCAATATACAGAAGAAAGAAGAAGCAGTGGGCCACCAGTCTTGTATCTTTACAAATATACTAATGCTTGCTTGGAAATGTAATTGTCACCATTTTGATTAAAAGAAAATATAGCTAACCTAGATTGGCTTTATTATTGGATGACATGAAGTTAAAGCTTCTAGTGATAAAGCTGAGGTTGTATAGAGAGTAAGAAAATGAATGCAATTTATTTTCTGATTCCTGTAAGTTTTATATATATATATATATATATATATATATAAATATATATATATATTAAAAGCAGAAACACTGCTTAGAAGCTTTCAATTCGATTTAGTTTTGTTTTTGTTTTTTTTTAATCTACAACAGTACCAAGGCATTGCCAAATGCAAAATGATCTCAGCCCTCAGGGAGTTTTTATTCTACCGGAAACACTTTGAAAACTGACGGTCTCTCCTTAAAACCATAACAAATACTTTGTCATCACCTGGAATATGCGGAGCACTTTGCTATTCAGTCATCTTTTCCTCAGAAAGATTTCCGAATACCATTAAGCTAAGAAAGTTACAAACTTCAAAGATAGCACATTGCAACCTTCCTGTCCTTTTTTTTTTTTTTTAAATTCTTGATTGTAGCTAGAAAACACTTCTTTGGTGCTTACCCCACTTAAGAAGAATTCAATACATACATGATACTAATATTTCACATTTATATATAGCTTTAAAGGGTTATAAATCACTTAGCTCATTATAAACACATTATCTCATTTCATCTTTTCAACAGTTCTGTAAGTTTCTTAGTACAAGCATCATTATCCTGATTAGGGTTGAGAAAATGAAGTAACTTGTGAAAAGTCACATTAATACTAAGAGGCAAAGCCAAAAGTTGAGCCAAGTTGATTCCAATTGTTGTAAGACTGTCTACTGTACTATGCGACTTGACTTTCAAGATGGTGAATTAATGGAAGAAGACAAGCAAACAATTTCTATTATGTAAATGAACATTTATATAGTGCTTACTATGTCCCAGGCTCTGTGCTAGGCACTTTGCAAATCTTACCAAATTTGATCCTTACAGCAACCCTTTGAGATGAGTGCTCTTATTAATCTCATTTTAGAGTTGAGGAAACTGAATCAAGCAGAAGTTAGGTGGCTTGCCCAGGGTCATACAGCTAGTGTCTGAGGTTGATGTGCATTTCAGGTCTTCCTGACTCCAGGCCCAAAGTTTTATCCATTGCACCACCTTATTCCCAAGTAGTTAACATTAATCAGAAGTGATTATTATAAGCAACAATTTTCTTTGTCTTCTCTTCCATTTCTTACATTTTTCTCTTGGGGATTTCATCTACCTTCATACCTTCAATGACCACTACTTTTAATCATTTCCATATTTCTCTCTCTAATTCTCTTTGAGTTTTCCATCTCACTTTTCCACCAGGTGGTTGGACATCTTTGCTTAGATGTCCAGTGAATACTTCAAACTCAAAGTGAGCCCTAACACAGCACAAAGTTTCATACTCATCTTTGTCGTCTACTCTAATTCATTTCTCTCACCCTATCGATTCCCAAGTCTTGTGGATTCTCCTGTTTGGGAAAGGTTGCCCCCATCCTGAAGCAGCAAAGCAACTTCCTAAAAAATGGAAAGGCTTCACCTATTACCAGAGAGAGGCAGCTTGGTATAGTGGAAAGACTGCCAGACTTGGAATCAGGAGAGACACTTTGGTTCAAATGCTTTAGTTATATCATCATGGATAAATCACTTGAAGTCTTTGAATTACAATTTCCTCACCTTTAAAAAACAGAATAACAATACCTAAAGTATTTCATAAGATTGTCAGGAGAGCAAGTGAACAAATAATGTAAAACTTTTAATGGCTATAGAAAAGTTAACTCTTATTACTGATCATTGGAGGAAGCTTAAGAGAAGAAAATATGATGAAGGAAAAACAATGCATCCAAAGCCATCTGAGAATCATTTACCAAATGTATCTGAATGATATAACTGGAAAAGGAGATTGGCTAATTAGGTATAAAGAGCAAGGGGATAACAGATGTACATGCCAAGTTACTGGTGGAATAGATGGAAGGAAACATGTATTAAGGGTCTCTCACATGCCAGGCACTCTGCTAAGCACTTTGTAAATAGTATTTCATTTAATCCTCATGAGAACCCTGGGAGATAAGTGCTATTATTATTAATATTATCCCTGTTTTATAGTTCAGGAAACTGAGGGAGACAGAGGTTAAGTGACTTCTCTAGTGTTACACAACTAAGTGTTTGAGTCACGCATTGACCTCATCTTCCTAGTTAACACTCTATCCACTGGGTCACCTAGCAGTCTCTGGGGAAAAGACCTACAGGAATGTCTTGTGCATATTGGATTGTTTCATACAATTTGCTTTTATTGAAGAGCATGGACAAAAATCATGCATGATGAGAACTCAAGGATAAGAAGTCCCTGATCTGCACTGATGGTGGTCATTCCCACTTGATGAGATCATAGACCCATTGATGTATCCAAGCCAGAATCCAAAAAGGTCTTGACATTTGAGAATATTGCAGCAAAGCTAATTTGATAACATTTTTGATAAGGGTAAATACAAAGTCTTATATCTGAGTTCCCAAAATCAACCTCATAAATAGCTAGACAAAAGTTCCCCTGAAAAAGATCTCAAGGTTTTAATGGAATACAAGTTCAATGGAAGCCAACAATGTGGTGATTGCTAAAAAGTTTAGTTAAAACACTTAAGCTGTAGAATCTAGTTCTGAGAGGTGATAGGAGATACTATTATAGTCTGTCCAAGACATACTAGGTTCTGTTCCAGGTGTCACTTCATAAAAAGGACATTTATAAGCTGAAGAGTGTCTATGGGAATAAACCAGGATGGAAAAAGGTGTCTAGATTATGTTATATGAGGATAATTTTTTTATGGATGTTCAGCTTAGAGAAGATTGGGTGTAAACATGAGTTGAGGAATCTACGCTTTCTTTGCACTGCTGTTTCAAGAATTAAACACCATTAGAGAGGATCATCAATTTCAAACTAGAATGAAGTTTACAAGTCACATGGTCTGACTGCCTCATTTCACAGGCAATGAAACTGAGGCTCAGAAATCATGAAGCTAGTAAAAGGTAGAGCCAAGATTCCAGCTAGATATCCTGACTCCAGATTAAATTATCTTTCCATTGGTCAACACTGTCTCCATAATGAATATGCAAACTCTTTGTGTGCAATGGCAACCTGACAGTCATTTAAAACAAGATTTCCATGAGTACGTGTTCTAAGTTTCAAACATCTGACTTTTATATAACTCCATCAATATTTATTAAGCACCTACTATGTGCCAGGTGTGGTGCTAAGCATTAGGGAAACAAAGAAGAACAAAGGACACTGTCTGCCCTTAAGGAGCTCACAACTCTTTGGAGCTCACCTCCTTTGTAGCTTGGAGAATACCTGTATAGCCCATTTATTTCCAAAGTATTCCAACATACAATATTTTTTTTCGTATTCTTGTTCTGAAAATGTTTTTCTGGGGAAATACCCCCATACAAATGTCTTAAAAACATTACAAATTGCCCTAGTTACAAAAAAAAAAATCCAATCTACTCCACAGAATCAGTCTATTGACTCTTTCCCCCTCCTTTTCAGTAAGATTCTATTCATTTTACATTTGGTACTTCAAGTCAGTGCTAAAATGAAGAAATAACAGATTTCTATTTTTCTTTGCATTTCACCTTAAAGCAACCTTTCCTTAAATGTTCCTCAGTGTTCTCAACTACAGTGTATTTCCCCTTAGATAATACTTTTTAGGGGGTCACTGATAGTTCTAATTTTTAAAAAACATTGTATCTACCTAAGTGTATTCTATTTCTCTAGAGATGTTCATTTGCTTATTTGAAAAACACAGGATTCCCATTGGTTTGGAAACAATCTCAGCAACATCCCAGTAGGACTAAGATTTCTCTAGAAATAGTGATTACTGTTCTCTCCTGCCCGCTCCCATCACTCTGATCTTTCAAAATAACATCATTTTGGTTTAAACGATAATTATTTCTGTTGCCCCAATGCTATGGAGAATTACAGATATAGTGACAGAGTAGATATCCCTTCCTCAAATTTATAAATATAGTAAATTCTCAACAAAGATTTGTACTGTGGTTTCCTCTCAGTGATTCCAGTCAGACCTTCCTCGACATCTCAATACTATTTCACCTACACATGGGCCATTCCCCTTATCCCTTTCCCATTCAGAACCTAGGACTTTGGGCTCAGTGAGGACACCTTTTCACCTTTCCTTGCCAGAACCCAGCCTCCAGGTCACTTTCTGGCCTTCCCTTCACTGTAGTGCAATGCTCACATCCCTTCTTGCTTTCCTGGTTCTCCTTTATGGCTGGGTCTATATCGATAACACTTGTGCTTAACAAAGCACCTGACACATAGGAAGGGCTTAAGAAATGATCTGCCCATCTGTCCATCAATCTTCATCAATTTTACTTTCAAGTTCCCTTCTTGATGCCGTTACTTTCTTTGTCATCTGTCAATAATTATGTTAAAGGGGATTCAGCGGTCATTTGTTTTTGAATGGTGCTTAGAATCAGTTTGATGGGGGACCCAGCCAAATCTTAATTTGGATTGAGAATTAGAGAAGATCTGGGTAATGGAGTGGGATTAGAATTTTCTAAACCATATTATAATTAAATCCATCATTTTTCCTGGAAAGGGCTTGTTAATCTACTCCCTTATGGTTCCTCCATTCACTTCACTATAACTTTTGAATCTCAAATTGCCTTCCTCCATGGCCACTACTCTCCTGCTTCTTCCTATTAGAATCTAAGATCATTGAAGTCAGAGACTGTTACCAACTTTTAATTGTACATCCAGAACTTAGCACAATGCTTAGTCCATAATAAATGCTGTTTCATTCATTCATCTGTGGGTTTTCAAGTCCTTTTTGTTCAGATCCTCCTCCTGGGCAATCTCATCTTGTATACATCTACTAAGGATATCAATTACTGTTATATTCATAAATAAGGCTCCAAACAAATTATATGGTCCCAAAAAATTTTAAAAAATTATCCACTTAAATGTTCATAAGTAACTAGTCACTTTTATTTGAAGAGATCATCAATATTTAACCATACATTGACTGTCCTTTATAGTGGTGGTAAAGAAACTTACACATTAGGCTATTGTGTGACTTTTTTTTTTTTTGCTTTGCAGAAAAGAGGCAAAAAAGCTTAGTGATCCTGCTAGTCATCCTGCCTCCCCCTATGAAATTCATTTGAGTGAAGAAAATGGGTAGAATTTCCTAATATATTATCCCACCTTAGGTTCCTAAATTTCTCTTCCATCAGATGATCAAAACTAATGGAAAGTCAAATGTGTTTTTTTCTGCCCTGTAAAATCATGGAATAAATATTCTTGTTGGTTGTTTGGACATATTGTCATTTTCATGAAGAAATAACCCAAGGCCATGGGAAAACATTATTTAGAAATAATGTGTTTGCCCAGGGCAAAAGACTTGTAAAGTCAAAGCTGAGCTTGAATGGGTTCCCTTAAAAGATGAGTAAACCATTTGTAGTTATAATAAATTCAGCTAAATTCAACAAGTATTTGTTAAGCACCTGCTAAGTTCCAGTCTCTGTGTTAGGCACTAGGGATACAAGAACAAAAATGAAAATACTTACTGGAGGTGGACACAAGGAAACAGCCCATAGAAGCACAAGAAGAAGGAAGCCTTCGGTTGGGGTTCTAATGGTGATAGTGGTGACAGCATGCTTTACAAATGTTTTCTCATTTTACTGGACAACAACCCTGGGAGGTAGTTGCTATTTTTAATCTCTCTTTCATAGATGAGGAAACGGAGGCAGTCAGAGATTAAGTGACTTGCCCAGGATCATACAACTAGCAGTTGTCTGAGGTAGGATTTGAACTCAAGTCTTCCTACTCAAGTCTTCTATTCACCGTGCACTTGCTACTCTCAGAAACCAAATGAAATTATCAGATTTTGGAGTTCCTCCTTGTGTCCCTAATGGAAAATCAATTTCAGGCAATACTGCATTCTTTCAACTCAGTATTCAGTTTTGACATTTTCATGCATCGAAGCAGGGGTTCTTAATTTGGGGTCTGTAAAATTTATTTTTAATTTAGTATTTGTATCTCAAAATAATTGTTTTCCTTTGCAATTGTATGTATCCTACTTCATGCATTTAAAAACATTATTTTAACAATGGGCCCTCGAGCTTCACCATACTTCCTAAGGGATCCATGATACAAACAAAAAAAGGTTAAGAACCCTAGTGTGAAAGGATAGGAGCCTCTGTCATGTTTTTACATCCTCCCCCCCAAAAAAAAACCCAAACAAAAGATACACATCCTCAAAGAGCTCCCATTCCACTGGAAACCCTTCTTATAGAAATTAAGACTCTTTTTGATGGCCTGGGGAGGGTGGTATTTCTGGAATTGTCCTTGCCCTGATGTGAGGGATTCAATGTACAGAAACCTTTCTTGGATGGAGCCCAGCAGCTTAGCTTTAATTTAGAACCTGGGCAAGTTTTCTGGGGGCACTGAGAAGGTTGTATAGTCTGTATGTGATTCAAAGGCTGACCTATTCATTAAACTACTTTGTTTTTTGAAGAGACTTCCCCCTCTCCTCCCAAACTGAGCTCCTCTCTGGGCTCGTTTGAAGTTTCAAACATGGCATGGGACTGGCTTACCGATCGGACTCTAGGATTCTGAATCTGCTCATGATACGAACATCGACTTTAGAGACGTGTGATTCTTTTACCTCAGGGATAGGGAATCCATATATGGCCCTCTAGGTCTTCAAGTGCTGCCCTTTGACTAAATCCAACCATCTCAGAACAAATCCCCTTTATAGAAGGATTATTTAAAAATTATTTAAAAGGTAATTTGGCCTATCACAAGGTATTTCCTGTGTGGCATCATCTACCTCTCTTTATCCCTCTCAATACTTACATATCTTCAGTTAGTTCACACTTTGGATTGATTGATTCAGTTGAGAAATCTGAGCCTTCAGTAATGTCATTCACTGGGGTAGAGTGGAACACCCTTACCCCCTATTATTGCCTATTGCAATTCTCCCCTTTTTCCAAAGCCCAACTCAAGTGCCAACCTGTCCCTAAAGACTTCTCTGCTCCTCCCACGCCAGAAATTTCCCATTCTTTCTCGCTCCTATTAATGCATTTTTTTGCCTTTTCTTTTTTGGCCACCTAACTCCTAGAATGCATGTTCCTTAAGAATTGGAATTATGTGCTCTACTTTGTATTTGATACAGCCTAGTACAGTGATCTGTTTGTAGTATGAACTTAAACATTTAGTGAATGGAATTAAACTTCAGATTTGCTGCTAATTTATTGCATCTCTTGGCCTCAGTTTCTTCATTTGTAAATCAACAGGGTTGGACTATGTAGTCTCTAAGGTCCCTTTCAGTTCTGACATGTGTTGATTCCAGATTTGCGCCATTGATACACTGAGGCATTTTATATCTTGGCCTTGGATCTAAGGAATTATCCTTCCCTCCTGGCATTCTGCCATCCATTAATCTAATAAACATGACCTATGTCTATATCATTGATAAAAATGTTTAATGGAATCAAATATACCTTTGGGCAATAGCCTTAACTACCTATATAGCAACATTGTCATGGATAATGAGTGCTTTCAAATATTCCCATCACTTAGAACATGATAGAATATTTCCCTCATCAAAGAATTCCATAATTTTAATAAGTGCAAGTATCTCTTGTGAGCTTACATGCTAGTACCACTGGACATTGGAGCACTCTACACATAATGTTTATAAATTCACTAAAAAATTCAAAGGATTGAAAAGTGGGCCACTTTTGTTAAAATATAGCTATTCTATACATATACATATATGAACATACATATACACACATACATAGATATATACATATGTGTGTATATATTGTTTACTTTTGCATGTGTGTGTGTGTGTGTATGTATGTGTGTGTCTCCATGGGTCCCAAGTTAAGAAACTTCTGCTCTGGAATTCTAATGACCACACAGTGAAGGTTTAAGATCAATAAACATTCAATGAGACTACTGTGTGTACTTGGAGGCAGCTAGGTGGCTCAAGCATTGGCCCTACAATCAGGAAGACCTGAGTTCACATCCAGCCTCAAACACTTTCCAGATGTGTGACCCTGGGCAAGTCACTTTACCTCTGTTTGCCTTAAACCACTGGAGAAGGAAAATCTCTTCAGTATTTTTTGTCACGAAAATCCCATGGACAGTATGGTGCACAGGGTTATAAAGAGCCAGCCAGACAACAATGACAGCTATGTGCTACTACATCCAAGTCTCTGTGCTAAGCCCAAGGGATCCAAAGAAAGATGAGACAAAGCCAGTCATATATTAGGGAGTAACCAGAAATCGCCTTTTTCTGCTTAACAGTACAACCATCACACAGGATTTTTATATATAAATGCAAACTATCATTCTTGTGTTTAACATCCTTCAAATACTATTCCACTTTTCAAGGGCAATACTCATAAGATTTAAATTAAAGAATTGGTTCCATTTTAAAACTTCAAACTTTCTAAGAAGCCACTGACTACATACCTTTGACACTGCTAAAGCAATTTCTTTAGCAAATATCTTTATACCTTATTAAGGAATGACATGGTGAGCCTGAACTATATTTAATTTTTATTAACAATTTCACTTTCAATTGCTTTTTACTCTTTTATATGTGTCAGATTTTTTCAAACCTGTCAGATGTATGTCCTCTGCAGAGGTTAAGCCCTCAGTACCTGATATCTTGTCCTCTGTACCACTGTCATCAATTATCCCCCAATCTCTTTTCCAGTTTTTCCTTGTTCTGCTCTAGCCATAGGCTTCATCCTAATCCATTAAAAACAAAAATAACCACATTCAGCCAAGGTTTCCAACCATCTTTCTTTTGGTAAGCCACCTTCGGGAGATGTAAGCTCCACCAACTCCTCAATTGTGTTTTAGCCTTACAGTTGACTTGCTCACAATCCCAGGATTGCCTTTATTAAGATAATTACAGAGATCTTAGTTGAACTTGATCACTTTCTTCTAATTCTAGTTGATCCACCTCATTTGAGTGCTGGGTACTTCCAAATTTGATCAAGTTAGTCTTATAGAGATGGCTCTAAAGATACTCTTGGACTGATGGCTTTGAATCAGTTCAAATAAATCAGTTGATTGGGAAATGAGGCATATAATGTCTGATATGGCCAGTGTGTGGATTTGCCTTGCTGTACCGTATATATTTTTTTTTATTACAAGAGTTCAACAAGGGATAGGGGAAGTAGTGTGGGATATTCTGAATTAATATCAGTGGTTTACAATATACCAGTAAAATGCAAATACACATATAAAATATAACAGCTAATTGAATCACAATAACTGGACAGTTGTATATATTGAGTCGGCTTTTCTTGTGACAATAATGATGTTTCTGACACTTTCCTTTGGTACATTTGGGATGGAAGTTTATATTTTATATTCAGCTTTTCTTCTTATTATTACAGTAGTAAACATACCTAGGCAGCCATTTCTTTTTGGAGCACTGGTTCCTTGATTCCTTTCCCTCCCTCCCTCCCTCCCTCCCTCTTTCCTTCCTTCCTTCCTTCCTTCCTTCCTTCCTTCCTTCCTTCCTTCCTTCCTTCCTTCCTTCCTTCCTTCCTTCCTTCCTTCCTTTTCTCCTTCCCTATTAAGTGCCCTTGGGAAAATAATATAACCCCTCTAAGTCTCAGTTGCCATATTTATAAAAAGGAAATGTTAATGCTTCTCCTACCTGCCTTCCAAGGTTGTTCTGAGGCTCAGGTGAGAAAATCTCTATGAAAGCTGTTTGTAAAATATAAAATTCTGTAGAAAGCAGAGATATGTTATATTACAGTTTTACCATCAACAATCTATCCATACTACTCTGATCTGTCACTATTGGAGAAACAATGAACTCTAAGGCACTATCTCTGATATCAAAGATCTACATTCCATTTGGGACAAAAGCAAAAGAGAACAACACACACACACACACACAACTAAGTATAAGAAAGCCATGAAAATAAACAAAAAAAAAATTACCAGCCCATCTTTTATATTTAAATTCAAGATTCTTTCCCTATATAGAGAGGTAGTAAAATGAATGAAAATAAGCATTCCCCACCCCCACCTCCCATTTTAATCTTTCCCTCACTCTAGACAAGCAGGCAAAGCTATTTCCAAAGCTGATTTAACCTTAGGCTCCATCCCGAACTTAACTCTTCAATCCTTCGTCTTTCTTCCTGGCCTGGCTATTTCCCACCCTATCATTTCTCTTGATTTTCAGCATCTCGTTAAATAACAAATTCTTTCTCTTTTTCTAGTGTCTGAGACTTGGAAATTACTTTCTTTAATCCAGGACCTATTTGTACTTTTAAAGCCAGACATTTTAGAAGCCTCCCTGACTCTAAAATTGATATCTGCTTGTCTCCAAAGTTGCTGCTGCTGAAATGCTGATTCTTTTTTTTTTCTTTTTAACCATGAAGCACCCACTGTTCCTTCTCTCCTCTCCCAGAGAGGCAACATAGTATGTGTGAACTTAGAGCCAGAAGAAGGAGGTTGTGGTGTGATACGTGAGCATCAGTATTAGCTGCTTAATAACCATAAGAGTTTGGGCAATATGCTTGTCCAACAGCCTCTTTTTCTTCATGTGAAAAATGGGAGTAAAACAGTTAAATGGTGGGTGTTTTCTAGAGTTTACAAACCACTGTCTTCTCTATCACCCTGAAAGGTAGGTAGTAAAAGTTTTTCTCATTTTTACATGTGGGGAAACTGAGGCTCAGGGAGACTTAATCTATGATCGTAAAGTTAGTGTCTGCCAAGGATTTGGGATTATTTTTCCAATTTCAGAAAAACCTGTTCTCTTTCAATTTCAGTCTCTTAGCTGTTGCTAAATATCTGCCCTGCCTTCCTCTTAGGGCATTTGGGAGCTTAATGTGATTTTCATCTCCCAAGGAAGATTAGAATTTGAGGGGTTAATTAAAGCAAAATATAAATGCTTATATGTATATGTATGTATATATATTTTTTGTATATATACCTCCATACAGCAGGTATATATACATAGTAAGTGGATACATGTATATATGTGCATGTGTGTGAATATACACATGTGTGAATATACATATACATATGTATGTGTGTATATGTGTGATGTAATATATGCCAGAAACTGTGCTAAATACTTCACAAGTATTTCATTTGATTTTCACAGCCTCCTGGGAGGTAGGTGCTATCATTATCCGCATTAGGCAGTTGAGGAAACTGAGGCAGATGGCAGTTGTGACTTGGCCAGAATCACACAGCTAGTAAGTACCTAAGACAGGATTTGAACTCAGGTCTTCATGATTCCAGGCCTGGAACTCTATCCACCGTGTTACTTAGCTGCCTATTAGCAGAAGCTTTCAGTGGAAATAGAGCTATGGAGTCAGAAAGGTTCAAATATAAATCCCAGCTCTGACTATGGAGTGAAGTCACTTAATTTCTGTAAGTCTTAGTCTCTTCATATGTAAAATGGGAATTTTACTTGCATTGTCTACCTCATAGGGCAGAAAACATTTTGTAAATTAAAAGTGCCAGAGAGAGACGTGGGAGCTCATATTTACAGGGTGAACATGACCCCATGGAGCAGAGCGAGGGGTAGGAGAGAGATGGGAGTGGGGCCTTACTTTTGGAACAAGATCATAAAACATAGATTTTTGAAGTTGGAAAGGGTCTTAGAAGTAGTCTATTTGTGTGATCATAGCATCAGATTTGGAGTCGGAAGGGACCTTAGAAGTTACTTGTATACACAAATACAGATGTATGTATCCAGCTGGAGATATCTATATACTTATACGGATAGACAATCATTCTTCATTTGGTTGGGAAATTAAATACAAATCATTAGCAAGTATTAACATGGGACCTAAATGATTCATGACTGTGGATAACATTCCTCACCTGTAGCAGGACTGGGATAGTAGAATAAACACTGACTGGGCTTAGAGTCAGAAGCCCTGGATTTGTGTCCTATCCATGCTGCTCATGAGCTACATGCACTTAGGCAAGGGACTTCACTTCTCTGAACCTCCATGTCTTTATATGTCATGGGCATGAGACAATTTACATACTCCACCTCACTGAGTTGTTGCGAGGCTCCAACAAAATACTGTCTGTAAAGCACTTTGTGCCATAAAGTGCTATATAAACGTAACTTATTATTATCATCGATGAGACTGTGGATTGGGTTGGTGGAAAAAAACCCAAAAAACAAAGACATCAGGTAACACAAAATAAAAATGCACAAGCACATGTATTCTAGCCTTGTGAGAAAGGAAGTTGTCCTAACTGAACAAGAAGAGTTTCTTGTAGAGAGAAATATATCTCCAAGACATTTCTAAAGTAATGGAGGTGAAACAGGGGACTAAAATATGAAGGTCTAGTTTATCTTAGTGATTCAGGGTCTAAGATGGGATGAGTAATAAAAGTTAGCCATGGAAAGAGAAAGACTTCCTTCCCTTTGGCAGCTCAGAGTTTATTATTGTTACAGCATTTGCTTATGGGGAAAAATGAATGGCCGTGATATGTGGTCATCATGGTTCATCTCTGTCAGGTCCTTAAAGAAGCACATAGCGGGTAGAAGTTGGGCCCCAGTTCGCCCCCGTACATGAAGCCACTGAAGATAACAGTAAATACTAGGGCTGCATGAGGTAGCTCCTCAGCTCCCTTCCACCTACTCCAACAAAACCTTGAAGTTCATATCAGACTGAAGAAAAATCAAGAAATCAAACGGGAAACTGTGACTGCTTTCCTCCCAGAACTGCACAAAAAAGTCAGTCAAAAGCCCATTGGTAATATGAATGAAGATTGCCAGAAAAGCCAGAAGTAGTGCAAGTGGAGATGGGACATATGTAGCCAAGAGGCTTAGGTTCCTGAGGGAACAAGAGTGTAGGGTTGCCTTGAGAATACCTAATGGCGGAGACTTTGGAGGTATTGGAAAAAGCAGGAACAGTGACTCAGGTAAGAGTACCCCAAGATCAGAGTGTTTCAGGGCAGTGTTTTACTGTGTTAGCAATGCCAGATTGGATCCATCTAGATCCTTCTAGCTTTACGTTCACCATTCTGAACCTCAACAATCAAGGGGGTTCTAACTTTGGGAAGAAGTCAGTGCCAAAACCCAAGTAGCTAAGGATGATAACTAAGCAGGGGTTGACTATCTCACCCCAAAAGTCCAACAGGACAGCAATGTCCCAATTCCGGATCTAAAATTGGAGAGATGAGTCAATCAAAGGAAACACGAAGCGGTATATAAAATATATATTGCCAATCTAGAAATTCCTCCAAAAAAAGAGAGTAATTCTGTAACATCTACAAGCAGAGACTCAAAGGAGAAAATGGATTTTCCACAAGGACCACATGAAGACCTAGAAGAAATGAAGCAAGGGATTAAAAAAATGAAATTAAAGCTCTTGATGAATTGGAAGAATAAATAGCTTAGATGAGAATGTAGTACATTTTCTGTCTTCAAAGGGTATTGAGGAAGTAAAATAAGGGAAGTGTTCGGGGTGGATTGGCTATGTTCTGAAGGTTTGAAAAGGAGAGAGAAGAATGAGTTATATTTGTGTGGAAAGGGGGAAGAAGGGGATAGAACTGGTTCTTTTTCATATTTGGGGTACATGAAAAGAAAAGAATACAAACGTGGAGGAAGGATACATCTCACTGTCAGCTGAAATAGACAAAGTAAAATTGAACACATGAATGCACACAAAGAGTTTAGTGTAGAAACCCAAATCATATAACAGGGAAACAAATTGGAATGGTGAGGTAGGGCATTAAAAGGGAGATTAACACCCAGGAAGAAAGAGTTGCAAACTTCTTTATCCTGAGAGGGAGAGTGAAAAGGGGAAAAAAGAAAATCACTAGAATCAGTTGGAGTGCTTAGATTGATTGTCTCTTACACAACTGGGAAATGGCTGAATCAATTGTGATATATGGATGGAATGAAATATTATTGTGTCTTAAGAAAGGATGAAAAGGACCATTCCAGAGAATCTCGGGTAGCATGATGTGATACAGAATGAAGTGGGCAGAACCAAGGAAACACTTACAGAAAGATGAAACATTATCAGGAAAAACAACTTTGATAGATTAAAGAACTCTGATCAAAGCAAATACCAACCATATTTCCAGAGGACTGATTATGAGACACGTTACCCATAGTCTGACGGTGAAGTGACAGACACAGTATGAAGGGACATATTTTTGGACATGGTCATTGGGTGGACTCATTTTACTTGACCATATTAGGTATCTATTACACAACTTTCCTTCCTTCCTTCCTTCCTTCCTTCCTTCCTTCCTTCCTTCCCTCCTTCCTCCCTCCCTCCTTCCCTTCCTTCATTCACCCCTTATTCCTTCTTTCCTTTCTTCATTTTGGTTTTCATTGAAGAAATATTGTGTTAGGAGAAGAGGATGGTTATCAATTGTAATTCCAAAAGAAGGCAATTGAAACATTTTTGATAGTACACAGAAGAAAATTTAAGAGACTTTGGAAGGAAGCACAGACTAATTTTTGAAAATAAAGTGTAGCATTTCTTTTATACTTTTAAAAAGCAAGGAATGTAAAATAGAGATTAATAGTTTCTTAGAGAATTCTAGTTTTGTATTTTGGTGTATATACAGAATGGCTCTTTTTTGTCTCAATTTCAGAATTTAAAAATTATAGAAACTAGTATATGCTACTTCTGTGCTTTGATACTTGTGTTATTTCATAGGATCCTAGATTTAGAGCTAGAAAGGACCCTAAAGGTCATAAAATCCATACCCCTCTCCCATTCAGAGGCAGATATAGTAGATATAGTGCTGGGCCTGATGTCATAGAAGACCTGGGTTCAGATCTGGCCTCAGACACTTATTAAGTGTGATCCTGGGCAAGTCACCTAATCTCTGCCTCAGTTTCTTCAACTGTAAAATACAGTACTAATTGCACCTAACTCCCAGGATTGTGAGGATAAATGAAGTAGTATTGGTAAAGCCCTTAGCATAGTGCCTAGAACAGAGTAGGTACTATACAAATACTAGCTATTATTATTATTATTGCAGATAAGCAAATTGAAGCTCACTTGAGGTTGAATGACTGAGCCAGGGACACACTACTAAGTATCTGAATTGAGATTTGAACCTCTGTTCTTTTAATTCCAAGTTCAGAACCCTAGTTACGAGGTGATCACCTCCCTAACAGCTTAGTAAGGTACTTTGTATAGATGTTATTACACCCATTTTATGGATAAAGAAATTGGGGTTCAGAGAGACAAGATCACAAAGTTAGTATGGGGGTTGGAATGAGAATTTAGGCTTTCATTTTCTTCTCCACTCTCTGTCCAAGCCTCTACATGCTATGCACCTGCCCTATGTTGGTCAACATTTGTATGTTTGGAATCAGGTTAAAATGAACTATAAAGACAGCTCTGAAGGGGAAAAGAGAAGGAGCAGGCTGTAAAGAAAAGCAGGGGTGGTAAGGGACAGTGCCAAGAATGCCAGTCCTCAAGCCAGCAGACCTGGGTTCATGTCTTTTTTCTGTCACCCAATAGCTGTGTGACCTTTGGCAGATCACTTTGAACCTCAGTTTTCTCATATGCAAGAACAAGCACAGTAATTGTCATGGCCTATCCTGTGAGAAAGAGCTCCTTCGAAACTTCACGGCACTACAACTGGAGGAGTTGCTCATTCTCTGACATGTAGTTAGAATTCTTAGAAAACCCCCTCGGAGAGATCTATGTAGTAATGACTTACTTGAAAAGTCATCAAGTGAGATTTTTAGGCAACTCAGACATGCTGAGTTACCAGAATAGGGTAACTTGGACAATAAGAGAACTTGAAATCCTCTCACATGAGAATAATAGGTTCATAGGTCTAGAGCCAGAAAGGACCTTAGAGTCCAGAGAGTTGAATTTCCTCATTTTACAAATGAGGATACTGAGGTTTAGGGAAGTTAGGTGACTTGTTCAAGGTCACATGGATGCTAAATGACAGACATAAGAGTTGAACCTGGGTCCTTGGACTCTAAAACCAGCACATTTTCCATTGAAGCCTGCTACCTCCTATCAGTTGATGAGACAATAAGTGTTTAATTCTGGATTTGAACTCAGGTCTTCCTGACTCCAGGTCCTGCACTCAATCCACTGTGCCATTTTTCTGTTCCATTTAAAAACACAGTAGGCTTGGAGTCAGAAGGACTCATCCTTCTGAGTTTAAATCTAACCTCAGACATTTACTAGCTGTGTGACACTGGCAAGTCATTTAACTGTTTGCCTCAGTTTCCTCCTCTATAAAGTGAGGTAGAAAAAGAAAGGGCAAACTACTAGAGTATCTTTGCCAAGAAAGCTCCAGATGTGGTCATGAAGAGTCAGACATGACTGAAATGACCGAACAGCAAACAAAAAAAGCCTATTGAGAGAGAAGAAGGAAATAAAGACAAAGTTTGTCCGTGGTTGAATTTATGCTTGAGTTAGTTGGTTTTCTTTAAAGACCCGTCCTTATTTTATAACATGTAAAAGAAAAAAAAAGTGGAATTCATTTTCTTCTTCAAATTTAAAAGCTTATTATTAAAAAAACCCACATATACAAATGTGAATTGCAGCCCACAGTAAACACTTAAGCAAAAGAGTTTCAGATACTGAGTTCAAAACTTAAATGACTGCACTTAGAGATGCTTTTCATGGAACAATTTAAACACACTGAGTAAGACGAAGCTTTCATTTCCAAATAACCAAAGGAAATAATTAGAAAAGGAGCAAATGGACTTCTAAGTATATTGGCTAATGTGAACTCTCATCATGAGCTCCATATTCAAACAGAGCCAAGGGAGAAAGAACAAGGATCCTCTTAAGCTGTGCCCTTGGAGAAACAGCCCTCAGTATTCGATTCAATTCAGTGTAACATATGTATTAGGTGCCTACTCCTAATCTAGGAACAATGGAAGGGAAGGTGGAGTTAGGGAAAGGTCATTGGACTAAAAACTAGGTTTCTTCGCTCCAATTAGTCATGGGATATGAAATGCAAAAGGAGGGAGGGAATCATTTATTCTCTGCAGAATGAAGCTCGTCTGGCTATCTCGGAGAGTTCTTCCAGATCTGACATTCTGTGTTTCAAGGTCCTTTACAGCCCTCCATCCTATATTCCAAGGCAATGCCTCTCACTCATGCAGGCACAGTGTTATTCTTTGTCATGAGGGAAGAATGAATGTTGAAGCTGGCAACAATGAGGGGGAGATGGGACATTGAAACATGTGCACATGATTGTAAATGTGCATTTCATATCATTCCTGGGAGACCCAGACATGTTATGGCAAGGGTAATTTGGCACACGTAGCCAAACTCAATCTGCTCATGCTATTTGAGAACCTCTGTTCTGATCCTGTGTAGCTCTCACATTAGAAGTAATGAGGACCCTCGCTTCTCGGACATTCTGTGTTCTACCTTGCGAGGGCTTTTCTGGTACTAGGGTGAGGCGATGGCAAGATAGAAATGAAAAAGAAAACAAAAGAGGAACTGCAAGCTTTGCTCTGATTAGCTCCATCAAGGCCCAGGATTGATCTCCTGTGCTGCTGAAGGAGGCTGTTGCTGTTTATTCTTTGTTCTCAAAGAGGATCATGACATCAGGAAGATGATGCCATGACTTGCAGTGAACTGGATTTAAGTAAGGGAGGGCTGTGCAAAGTCACCAGCCTCACTTTCTCCTCCTGAGCCATCTGAGTCCTCTGGCAAGATGGGGTGCGGAACCACACGTGGCCTTCTGGGTCCTTGGATGTAACCTTTTGACTGAGTCCAAATCTTACAAAAAAATTCCTTTTGTTAAGGGGATTTGTTCTGTGAAGCTTGGATTCAGTCAAAGGGCCACACTTGAGGACCCAGAGGGCCACATGTGACCTCCAGGCTTTGGATTTCCCACCCCAGATCATACCAACTGAAAATGGCCCCCAAGTTAAGGAGGTGAAGTTCTATGAGAGACCCTTGTTGGATGCCATTGATAAAAACATCTCCCCAACTCGGGTTCTATGGTATAAATACTTTTATCACTCTCCAGGTACATTTGGATGCTTTGCTCACTTGTCTTCCACAAACATGTTAATATTCAGGGGAGGTGTATTATGAGTAAATCCTACTAATTCAGCTTAATTCTAACTGAGCACACATTAATTAAGTAGCTAATAGGTATATGGTATTATGGTAGCTTTGAGGATATAAAGTATAATACAGGTTCTGCCCTCAAGGTTCTTACCATCTTACAGTAGGATAGGAATAATAGCTAATATTCATGTAATGCTTACTATGCTACTAATTAGTACCATGCTAAGCCTTTTACAATTACTATCTCATTTGATCCTCAAGGTGGGGGCTATTATTATCTCCATTTTATAGATGAAGGAAATGAGGCAAATGATCGTTAAGTGAATTGCCTAGGGTCTCACAACTAGGAAGTGTCTGAGGCTGGATTTGAACTCTGGTCTTCCAGACTCCAGGCTGAACACTTAGTGCACTGGGCCACAGACATGTCCCACAGACACAGATAAGTATGATACCAGTTATGATGTGATAGGGGTAAAGGAGAGCTCTGGACAGACCGCTAAAAGAAAATATGTGTAGAGAGAGGTCATTTTAAGGAAAGGCTATATATTAGAGGGGAATCTGAAATGGGTCTTTCAGCAAGTAATGGATTTCGGTAGGAGGAGATATGGGAGGAGGACTGCATTCTAAGCCTTAGTGAATATAGAGAGGTGAGAGACAGAGAGATTGGGGAGCATAGAGAGGTCTAGTTGGGTCAGAATGTGAAGGGTGTGAGGAGTGGGCTACAATGGCAAGGGAAGACAGAGGACAGAATCATTTGAAAAGGGCTAAGGAAGGAGTCTGCACTGTGTCCTATAGGGAATAGCATGCTAACTGAGAGAATACACAAAAGTTGCAGAAGGGAGAGGCAACCGAAATGTGCTAGTGTTAGTGGTGTGGCCGTTCTGCTCTATAGATGGGGCATTTAGTGGACATATTTAAGGAGGGAAGGTGCCTAGAGTGTCCTATTAGCCTAGAAAGCACTGCCTTCTCCCTCATCTCTAGCTGTTGAAGCTCCTTTCTTTCAAGACTCCACTCTCATTCCACCTTCTCCATGACCTTGGCCAGCCCAGTATTCTCCAGCCCCAACCCAGGGAAAAGTGATATATTCCCCCAAGTTTCCCATAGCACTTAGCTTCTATCTCTCCTTTGCTCTTATCTTACTCTCTCTTGGTTCTTAGTTATAGTGTATATGTCTTTTTCCCATTAGGATCCCAGCATCATTGACTTTGAACCATCTCAACCAACTGCCTCATTTTACACATGAGGAAACTGAAGCCCTGTCACATCGACAGCAAGCATGCAGCTGGAATCCATCAAATCTAGGTCTTTTGACTCAAAATCCAGTGTGGTTTTTATTATGTCACATTAAGGTATGAGGTCCTTGTGAGCATGGTCTGTATTATAGCTATTTTTATAATCCTAGAACCTTGCACCTAGTTAATATAGGCTTATGGAATTATAATCGGAGGTTAAATGACTTGTCCAAGGTCTCCTAGAAAAGTAGGTGGTAGGGCTGGGCCCGGAACTCCAACTTCTATTCTCTGCTCTTTTCTCTCTACTTTCAGCGCTGTACCAGGTATGCTGAAAAATGAAGAGGCATAGAATGGTGCATTAGAGAGAACACTGACTTTGGAGTGTGTATAGATGGGCTCACTTCCAACTGTGTGATCCTGGGCAAGTCTCCTAATCACTGCACGTCCCTGACCTGGACCTCCATTTCCTCATTTATAATAGGAGAGGATTGGCCTAGGATGACCTCTGCTGTCCTTTCTAGCTTTGGAGTTTTTTCTCCTACGATGGTCCCTGCCCTTATATTCCTTATTTTGATCACATTTTTTTTTCCCACAGGGTAAGGGGAGTGCTGAGGTGGGGGTAAAGGCAAGGTTAATACACATGGAATGATTACAGAGCCATCGCAGACATTCATATATACCATGCTAGGACACAAGGATGGAAGAAAAATGAAAGACCATTTAGTCCAATGGTCCCATTTGACAGATAAGAAGAGTGAGGCCCAGAGTGCCCAAGAGATGTCCAACTTTCACACAGCTAACAAGTACCAAAGCTGGAATGGAGGGTCTCCCCATTCCAATCCATAACAGATTCAAGTGTAGAGCGAATTGTAATTCAGGATAGAAATGTATGGTGCAGACAGCTTAGACTTTGGAAGTCTAACCATCAGGGGAAACCTGTTCACTCAGAGACTGTCACGCTATTCTTAGTCTACATTAAAAAATGAACATGGGGAGTGTGAGAAAGGAAAATGGCGGAATGGAAGCCAACATGGGCCTCACAGCCACTTCCTTTCACTCCTCCTTACCCAAATGCCTATTAAACTTCTCAACTTCTTTCTTTCAGAAGCATGATGTGGTTCTCCTAACAAAATCTCAGCATTTCCTTCCCAAGGACCATTAGAACAGTGTCACTGACTTGTAGGAACTCAGGCAAGGGGTAGGCCAATGCTCCCCTGCTTCCTCCACTGCCTCTGGGCACTGTCACATTCAAGCCATTACCCAGGGGAGAGCACACTAATTGGGGGCTGTTGTCATCCCAAATTCCATAACTGCATGGAAATAGATGCACCCAAAGACATCTTCCAGAATGCCCATTTTAAAGAGTTACTACAAGTGTTAATGGTAGAAAACTCAACATGAAAAACATGGAAGGGCCTCTACCAGATGCTGAATTAAATACTACTAGGAAAGCTTAATCAGTGAACAGGAAAGCTTCATGGAGGTCAGTGGGTCACCCAACAGATGAAGTGAGATCTCACTTTCAGTAAGTGGGATTCTCTTCCTCTTGGTGACCTCAAGTTACTGAACCAAGTAAGCATCATACAAGCTTCCTATGCCTGTTGAAAGCATTTGCACCTCTGAATACAATGGCCTGCCAACCCTGTTATACTTCGAGGTAGCAGGGTATAACAGGCAATTTGACAGAACTAAATTGAATGACAACAGATTGTTTCTGCTGTCCCTTCAAAAGCATCAGATGAGGGGAGAGAAGGAAGGGGGCTCCTTCTGAAATAGCTCCATTCAGTCATACAAGCTCAAGTTCATCTTCCTGATTCAAAGCCAGGATTTGATTTTCTGCGTAGATTTACCCTCCAGAGAAGTCTTTCCCTGAATGCCAGAAACCTGGTTCTGTCAACTCTGCAGAGAACCTGACAGCAGATTTTACTAAGTGACTTGGGATTCCTCAGAAAGCAAGGTATTTGTTTTGACAGTGAGATTACAGCAATTGTTTATTCTCAGTAGTACTTAATTATATCCTAAGAAAGATGCAGTTGGTTCAAAATTCAGCAGTCTAGTGTATTCAGAAATCTTTATCCAGTCTTCCCATGAAGTGAAACATTGATTTTAACATTTTTCCATGAGCTTGGGAGACTCTGAATTGATTGTCTATAACATACCTGTCTGACCTCCTCTCATCCTAACTCTGAAAGCTGCTTTTGAAGACCCTAGTTGGCTCTTTATTTGAACAACGTTAAGGATACCATCCTCAAAATGGGAACCAGAGTTAGAATTTAGACCTCTCACATGGCTTGTGGACCTATCTGCACTATTCAAGGCTGCATATCCATGCTGAAAGCTAAAGAAACTGACTTTTGACTCCTGCCCTTCAGCACATTAGATCTGGGTTAGTCTCATGGCTAATGTCATCTCAGTGGCTTCATGCGGGCAGTTAGACAGGCTAGCCTGGCCCCCGAGGGAAGAGCCTTCAAGGAGCCATGAGAGAAGGATCAGGGAGTAGTGCTGGCAAACTTGGCCTCACTTCTGGCCCAGCTACTTGCTCATACATCCCAACTGGACCTGAAAGTGGACTAAGCAGGTAAGCCAGAAAGGGTGAATGAAAGGGAGGAGGGGAAGGTGCAGGGAAAAGTGAGCAAGTCCACAAAGTCAGAACCTTCTGCACGGGAGCTTCTCTAACTTTCATCATCTTTTAGTGATCGCTGTTTTTTAATTTCTTAGAAGATTTTGCTTAGACCTTCCATATGCACTTATCATGAAGATATGGACCGGACATGTGATGTCACTGACATGGGAACTCCTGGACCTAGAAACACCTTCTCTGAAACTTACCCTTTTAAAGAGCCCATGGCAGTGACCTGCCCAGAATCCTGTGGTCTATGTACAAGACCGGAGTTGGAAGCTGGTCTCTCTGGCTCTCAGGGCAGTTTTCTTACTAGCTATAACACATTGTCTCTCCACATATTTACCATCCTATAGATAACTTATCTGTTGGTCTGTCTTATTTTCCCTGATGAAGTATAAGCCCCTCAGGGCAAGACTCACACCTTATTCACTGTCAATAGTTTCTAGCCCAGTACTTTGTACAGAATATGCTTCTATTCTGGGTTTGATGAGTTGAAAAGAATTGGTGTTCATTATCTGTCCTACTCTGACTTTGCCCATGTTTGTCAAAGCTGAGATGCAGGATATGACTTAATTGTTACTTTATAATTATGTGTCTTTATATTTATATTTACATGCATTTTATATTTCCAAAGGTCTTTCAAGAAAATCATGAACAAATTTTCTCCTCTGTGGAGAGCTACATAGCTAAGGTCTATGGCCCCAAAGGTAATTTAGAGGTTTGTTCACAATCATCTCAGCCTCTTCATGAGATTCAGTGTTGGCTTTTCTTTCCCCTGTTAGACTATGAGCTCCTTAAGGACAGGTAGCATTCTTCATTAAATTTTGTATCTCTTACAGAGTGTACCATAACATTCTGTACAAAGTAGGAGGTTAAAAATTGTAGACTGAATGAATGAACAACAGCCCTATAGATTAGCTGATCACACATGAATCTATACCTTCCATATAAATACCTTTGGAAAAGTCCTTAGAACAAACTGCCTAAGGAGAATCTTCTTTTGGTACTTCGAATAATTCTCCTGTGATCTTGATCAAATTAAAGCACTACCAGCACACTGGTAAGTGCTGGATCCTGTTTATGCAATGCTTTCACAGACCCTCATTCCAAACTGCCTGTATTTTAACTTCCTGCATCACTAGCCAGGCATCATTGGCCATGCATCAGCCTTCCCAGCCCTCCTGAACACATCGGCAGGGTCATCTCTGAACACAGAGGACAACGACAGATAGACAGAGAACATGCTCTGCTGTCACACCTTTTCCAGGGCAGACTTGTCAGGCTCCCTGCTCCTCTGCCATGGGCTTTCTCTCTCATGTGTCTTGGGAAGGGGAGGGAGCTGGGAGTGTTTAGGCTGTCAAGTGACCTGGCACCACATATCCAGATGGGAACTTCAGGTGGTGGATTGCCGATTCACCACCGACTATGGGGTCTGTGTTTGGCCAAACATTTGGGTGAGAGAAAAGAAGGGAGGATAGCTTCTCTCTCCAACTTAGCTGAAGGAGGCATCCTGTTGTGCCCAAAGACAAGAATCAAGGGCCATATTTCTTATTTTAAATGAGAAATTCAAAGAACAAGTCTTTTTGTACATCTAACATAGACCCACAGAGGAGAATGCTGATAGAATATAAAAATAAATGTACAAACTTTAACTGCATGAAAAGGGTCAAAAAGCAATTCAAGTAAACGTGTAGTTTTAGGGGAAAAATTACCCGGGGCAATGAAGTGCTGTAGAATGAAGAATTAAGACTTAAGTTCCCAGAGGCTGAGGAATGCGGAACTTGGCTGACTGTAGAGTTAGGGGGCCCTTTTTGATTTTGAAAGACAATGCCAGCTTTATGACTGAAGCTATAGCTCTATGGATTTGTAACACTATTACTGTAATTCCATACTCTAGACTAGTAAGATATATGACACTCTTTCCAATCAGATCTTGAGGCCCTGGGTATGTGTTTTGCATTGAAACTCTACTTTTCCCCAAAACTTCTAATGCAAAGTCAGATTTTACACTCTGTGCCACAATACAGGTTACACATTATAAGGAGGGCTTTGAAAAGCTTTGGGAGTGTTTGCATTAGAGGTGCGACACTATGGTACTTAGTGCTGAGTTTATTCAGGAGCTTATAAACACAGCTTTTCCCTAGAGGGAAGGCTGACTGAACAGGGGAAGGGAGCAGGGAGAGTGGGGGAGATTCCTGGATTGAAATCAAACTTCAGTGGAATCGGTAACAGTGAATTAGAAACCAGAGAAAACAAAAAAGAGAGAGTGCCAAAACATTTTATGAAATGGGAACATTTCTATCCTTTGAATAATTAATTCAGAGTCACACAGGCAAGGAAAAGAAAGCTTAATACTCACAAACTCTGAGTTTTCTGCCTTTCTTTGTTGGAATAAGAAAAAAAAAACACCACCACCTAGCCCAAATTTGATGTTTCTAGGGCATGCCTACCTGGTACTGGGTCTCCTTTTGTTTCTTCTGACTTAAGATTCATATAATCTTTGAAATGTTGCTCATGAAAATGACCAGAAAGTCCCAAATTCTTACCCTGAGGTAGTTGAGGGTGAAGTTAGTCAGCCCCATTCGGGTGATGTTTTTGGACAGCTGCTCCAGCACCTGAGGGTCTTGTGCCTGCAGAGAGAGACATCACTTTATTTCCTCTCCAGCCTTCACGTGGATAAAAGAACATCCCAGCTAGAAAGAACTGAAGTAGAAAGGAAAGAGCCCTGGGTTTGGACTCAAAGGACCTGGGTTATAATCTCAACCCTCAGGTGACCAGAGATAGGTCATTTCACCTCCACTAGGTCTCAGTTTCCCCAGCTGTAAAATGAGGGTGTTGAACCTCTGAAATTCCTTTAGCTCTAAGTCTATGATGCTATGATCTATTTTTATAGATGAGGTGGCGAGGGAAGGGAATAAGCATTTATATAGCACCTACTATGTGCCAGGCATTGTGCTAAACATTTTTTTACAAATACTATCCATTCAAGCCTCAGTAAGTGCCATTATTATTATCACTATTTTATAGTTGAGAAAGCTGAAACAAATAGAAGATGAGTTGTCCATCATCACATGGGGCTCTATCTACTGTGTCACCAACTGCCTGTAATGATGAGTAAACTGAAGCCCAGACCAGTGAAAGTGAAATAGCCTAAAAGAGAACTCAGATTTTGCAGCTCAGTTTTGCTCACTTTTCATTTCATTATTATATTTTTAAAATTTAAAGGCATCTTTAGGTAATACGTAGTGACTAATTGGACCACTCCCTCTGCAAGCTACAGTATCAATAGATATTGAGCTGACACCAACGCAATTTCTGATTCTTTGGGAAAGTAGCATCTAGCCCTGAGTGAAATGTTCCTTTCTCACTGTCTTTAAGCACTGGGTCATTATGGCCTGCCAGGGAACAGACAGATGATTGGATACAATTCTCAGAGAATGTGCCTCCAGATTTGGCAGAGACATATGTTTTCGGACTATGCTATGTTTCATTTCATGGTGATGGTGTTTGTTAACAGCTTGGAGTTAAGTTCTGTATTTGAAAACTTTGCAAGTGCCATGAAACATTTTTTTTAAAAAAATCTGACTCTCCTACTCACTGAACCCATTCTGAAAACAGGCAATAGTCAACTGTTTTCATTTCCTAGAATGTTGAGGGGAAGCATCATATCTTCTCAAATGTCACTCCACTTTGAGGAGGGGATGCCAAATTTTGAAGTCCCACCTAATGTTCTCTCTGGGGGTGGTTGTCATGTTGGTCTAAGACAGGGGTTCTGAGCCTTTCTTGGTGATAGTCCCTTTTCAAAGTGGGGAGACCTCAAGGTTGCAGTTTGGTGAAGCCTATGGTTGAACCCTTCTCATGCTTTTAAATGTTTAAAACAAAACACACAGAATGACAAAGGAAACAGATTCTACTGAAAGACAGTTACCAGAGTAATTTACAAAAACAAGCAGATAAAAATCAAGTTCACGGACCCCAGGGTAAGATGCCCAGGAAAAAGTCTGATTCTGCCTCTGAGCTACTTTATCAAACCTAATTGAGGGGAGATTTCAAGCCAAAGACTTAAGATTGGCTGTGAATGACTCCTACTTGGCCAGGTTCTCACCTTTATCTTGAAAGATCTCTCTAGGCTGGTATTCACAGCTCCCTGCACATAGCACATGCTCAATAAATATCTGTTGATTTAATTTGATTTGATTTGTAGACCGATGCAACAAAGAGAATTAATGCACATTGAGTTCCAACACCACAGCATCATGTGAAAATGCTTGCCTCAAGGATGACCCGGCCTCAAGTTTCATGAGAGCTTTTTAATAAAATCTATAAAATATTTTGCTTACTCTTTCCATTTCTTTTTCATTTATAGATAAGAGGTTTATTAGCCCAACTAGGGCAGACCATGATAATGATGAAATAGAATTTAGGATGAAGTGAAAAGAAAGGTTGACTAGGGGCAGTCTTGTTTCTAACTTTCAAATGTCAGAGTTCAGGACAAACGTAGGGAATGAACCATAACAAAGGCAGGGGAATAGGGCTTGTGTAGTCAACCAGACCAAGGCAAACTAAATATTTACAGTTAATTGCTTAAGGTGTGAAAACTATTGCAGTTCTTTAGGAAACATAATCTCAGCTCTTCACATTAGGTCAAGTGAAAAAAAGGATTACTTACATGCATGGCTAGGATGCTTCGTGGGACTAATTCTCTGTATTGTCTAATGGTAAAGTGCCATGTTTTTATCCTCATGAGATCATCAAAAGTAAACTCCAAAATCAGACGCCCTTCCGTGCATACCTGCAATGAACAAACAACAAAAGAGCTATTTCCCAAGATACTTTCAGAGCTTCCTCTGTCCATTTAATACAGACAACGTCCTTCCTTGTGGGAAGATACCAGAATGATTCAGGAAAAATGAAATGCAATGCCCAGTGCTCCCAAGCATATCCTAAACTCTTGTGCCCAGGAGGACAATCAGATTACTTCACAGTTAAAATACTAGTGATTCAAAAGCTTTACATCTCTTGACCTCATGTATTTGCATTTTAAAAGAAGATTCCTAGAGAGGGCAATGCTTAACCAAAAGGACTAATTCTCAAGAAATCTAGCGATTGGGTGGAATAAAGGTATTGGTAGTCCGTGGCTACCTCAGTGCCCCCTTAAATCACACTTCATAGCTAATGGACTACTTTGTCTCTGCCAACAGCCCACCTCAGAGGACAGTTTCATCCAAGAGAAAAATATACTGTTAATGAAATATATTAGAATTTCCTAGATTCTTTGACAGAGTAATGGTTACTGGTTTGATTTCGTAGGGTTCTGAGTCTCAAACCATTTTTATCCTGTCATTCCTATTTTTTTTCATTTTTCTATGCCTAGGTAATCCTTTTCAAACAGATAACTTTGTTATGCATATTTGAATGCCAGCTTCAATGATGGTCCAAATTCCCACCCCAACCCCATTTTAGTTTTACTGCTAGAAATGGCTCAAGAAATAATAATAATGTTGGATGAATTGATATAATTCCAGGTAATTTATCATTTCACATTCACATTGGGGGCAAAAAAAAAAAGATAAATAGGAATGTGGTCACTAGTAACTGAGGACACTGGATGGCCAAGAAAAATGTGCAAATGAAAACTAACTCATCAGGACACAAGTCTTGCTCATTCTTAGAAATACCATCCTTCATATAGCAAGATAATGCAAGACTCATCTCTTCTGTTCAAAGACTTCGGTGGTTCAATGGATGAGTTTAATCAAATGGATAACCAAAGATATCAAATCAGTTCCACCAGAATAACCAAACTATAAGCTCTTGGAAACAGGGTCCATATTTTATTCAACTTTGTACCTCCTCCAGAACCTGTCAAAGTCCAAATACACCCAGTAAGAATGGGATAAGTGCTTTTGAATCCTGACTAGTATAATGGAAAAATACGACAGATATTCAGATTTTGGCCTATGTATACAAAATTCTCAGTTTATTTATTTTGAAAGTCATCTCCAAAGCACTGTAAGAATATTATTGATATTCCGAGGGAAAACCTCTCACGGGGTTCCAATTAGCAGCATCCTTGGGCAATTTTAGGCAGTCAAACAACGTGGCCCTGTATTTCTTGTTTAGTTGGTCTTTAGAACCCTATGTCTGGGATCCAAGCCAGTGAAGGCTGAGCCTGAGGAGACGGGGATAGGCTGGGGTGTTCTGGAGGGTGTGAAGCCATTGCTTCTCCGGTGCCCCAACTTGCTTATCCCCAGAGCTTCATTAGCAATGGAAATGATTTACTCGAGGTTTTCAAAAGAGTTGCATGGGGATTAAGCCACACAATTCCCACTAGGGTGTTAGTGTGACAGAAGGAACCTGTGGTGAAGGATATAACAAAAGGGTGGGAGCCAAAGCAGGCAGCAATTAGTGAAATGTCTTTACAAAATAAAGCACAGACATTTGGATGGAATAATCCTCTATTTTAAAGAGAGGGGATTACCGGAAGTTTAAACAAATATTAGAGGAGTTAAATGTCATATTATATTGTCTAATCTCTTTGGTAGGCTGTTTGTAAACCCCAAAACCACCCTGGTATAGGTCCTAGTTTTTCTTTCAACTACAACAAAATTTCATGTGTAATGTGTGTGTGTGTGTGTGTGTGTGTGTGTGTGTGTGTGGAGTCTTTCTTCTAAATTACTCAATTGGAGAACAGTAGGGTCAAGTTAAATTATGTTCTCTATTTGCTCTGACATAGCAAAGAAGTTGGGGGTCCTTCTTGCAGTAGAAATACATAGACCTAGATAATAAAGGGCTGCAACAAGTCTTTCCAGTACTTACTCCAGTCACAAACAGGCTTGGCACTTTTTCATGATGGGCAATCTCAAATTTGAATTCAAGCCAAATATATTTTCCCTGAGTGGGGGTGAGGGGAAATCAGAAAACTGCCTGGATCAGAAGAAAATCTGAACCTTTCAATTTGTTTATAATAAGGCCAAAGATATGAGTGAGTGTCCTGCTTCTCTCCTGTCATCTTGCCTGTGAAAACCCCTCAGAGGCGCCACTACAACTGGAGACCTCTTTTCATGATACTAAAGGAAACTGAGCACTGGGGGATTTATTTTATATGCAATAATCGCCAAATGGAATAGAGAGAAGTAGGAGGAATATGCACCTCGCAGGGAGAGGGCAAAAATGGGGCTGCTTAAAAAGAGGAAATCCATCGCATTGCTCTTAATCAATCTAATTAATGTAGCTTTCATCTAAAGTTGCTCCCCCCCCAATTTTTCAGGTTGCCTTTTACTTAGAATCTAAAATCAAAAGGGTCCCCAATTAAGAAAACATTTTCTGTTGTGCTGAATTCATGTTACCGCACTGTGAGCTCTGACATTTTGTTTCTGTGGTAACCAAAATCAGCTGATTAGTTGGCATGGTAACAGAAAAGATGTAATCCCAGCAGACACACTCTAATCAATGCCCCCAGCACAGATGGTCTCCGGAGGATCAACAAGAAAGAGGCTGCAGGCATTCAGCATATCACGTGCTAGCTTGAGACTAGGCCAGGAACAGGAGGACGAAAAAAGAACATTTCTCAAACTAACTGGTAGCTTTTTAACCCCTTCCTCCCTGGGGCTCATTGCAGGATGTGAATGAGCTTAATGTTCCAGGAAAACAAAACCGTCTAAGGGGCTCTTAGACACTGAAATACTGACTTTAGAGGGTGCTGTATGCAAATATATGTGTGTGCAAAGCATGTCCATACAAGTATATCATATGTATATGTGGACTGCACACATACGGAGGTGCCCAGAATTGTACATGTGCACACAAGGTAGACATGATATGCATGCCTACACATGCACAAGTATCTATGCAATACATATGAACATGTATGCAATATAACAGTGAGATGTATGTGTGTATAGATGTATATGAGTACGTATATATGTGTATATATTATGTATGTGTGTGCATATATGTATATTTCTATAATATCCTTCTTTGAAGATTGATTCATATAATAGCTAACTCCTGAATATATTAAAATTGTTTTAGTTTAAAAGTAACTTAAAACTCATTCATTTCATTTTGAACTATGGCATATACCTGGCAAATCTCTATATTAAATATTATATATATATCTCAAGATCTCCATAGTCACACATAAAATATCTTAGTTATTATTGTGGTAGAGATATACATGGAATAGACGCAGGCACTGTACATGTTAAGAAAGGACGATTAAATCGCTGTTAGAGACATCAATAAGGTAGTATTTCTATTGAGAGAATTGGTATATACAACTTAATGGGAAATTCCCACAGAGTTGAACATAGGAAAATTAGTATATTATTATGTATAATAAAGAATAAAAAAAGTATAGCCCATAAAATGACAAGGAATATATTTTTATTCAACTGCAAAAATCTATGCCTAATACATGATGAAGATGTGCAGCATTCTCTAATTCTGATTTTAATGCCTAAAGACTAAAAAGCAAATTCACCCAGCAGAAAAGCCCAGGCATATTGGCATCATTCAGTACTGGTATACTCAACTATAATCTGGATTTTCTTGCTTCTGAACACTTTGAAGCAGGATACTGCACTTACTAAAATCTACTTGTAGTTTCCTTTCTAGTTTTTTTCAAGAAGGGATTTTTTTTTAAAGGAAAGGCTTTATTACACATATTGAAAAATCCAATTTTAAATTTATCCATAACCTATAATGTGACTGTGATCAGGAAATTGCAAAATGTGCACTGTGCACTGGGGAATTATGAGCTGGATCATGGCAGATTAGGGCTGCTGTGGATTCTCGACTCACCAGTTGACCAAATTTTCATAAGAGTTCCCGGGAACTACTGGGTCAAAAGCTATTCAGGGAATTACCCTTTATTGATAGTTTAAATCAGAACAACAGTGATGTTGCCCAAGTACAATTTGCTTAGTAATGTCAGTGATGTTAATAGCCTATAGGAATATTTCCCTACATAAATTTCCTAGTCTCTCACAACTCCCTTTCTGGAAACGAAGTAACAGCTACTTGGCTAATTTTTTTTTCCATACCACATTGAAAGGTCATTCGTCCATGGTTTTATGTTAATCACCCATAACATTTTATTACAGGAGGCTGTTATTTTTCTCCCATTCTCCCAGCTCAGATGAAAAATTTGAAAGATTTTGTAAGCAGTTTTGCGACCACCCAAAAGCAAATGAATCTTCATAATTCATAAAAATAAATGTGCACAATTAGTATCTCGAGTAAGACCTCATAGGAAGATGATGATTTTCATCACAGTATGGATGGGTTCATCCCAGTTATAAGCATCATACATTGCCAGTGTATGGGACAATAGGTAAATCTAATCATTTATGCTGAGGTGAACATGGCATGAGGATTCTCATGCTTAGTCAGCATGAAAGTCCCCAAAGTAATTGCCCTAGACTCCTGGGCACAGCACTAGGCTGTAGCATCTCAGCATAGGATCTTAGAGATCTTCTCACTCAGTACATATCTGAATAAAACTGTCTCTTCAACATCCCCCCTAAAATAGTCATCCAAGCTTTACTTGAAAGCCCCTTTGGAGGGGGTCACCTACTACCTGCCAGGGTAGAGCACTCCACTTTGGCTTTGTTCTACTTGTTAAAAAGTTTTTCCTATTTTGCCTTTCTTCAGTATTTCAGTTTTACATGAAATATTATAATATGAAGAAATATGAAAACTTTTGTAAATGAACTTCTTGAACAGGATGAAAGGGTAACTATATTTACAAATATGTTTTAAATGCATAGTGCAACATTTTCAGAGTTGCCAGGGGAGGTGGCATCCACTTGTAACCTCTGCTACTAGGTTGGAGGTGGGAACAGTAGATCACCTGAACAAGGAAATTCTGGGCTACATTAAGGCTAAACCTTAGATGAGGTGTCCGCAACAATGTGGGGAACCCCTAGGAGAGAAAGGAGCATCACACGCCCTAATCAACCTAGATTAGAAACAGAAGTAAATATTCTTTGCCCACCAATAATGGAATGGAGTGACCATTGCATTTCCACAGCTTTAGTTAGATAGGGAGACCTAGTAGATTCATTTTGAAGTGCCTCACTAATACTGAAGATTTAAAGGTTTTTTTTCTTTTTGGAGGGTCCACACATATGACTACATCAGTGTAGGGAACCCTAGGTGAATCTATTGATACCGATCAACCACTCATCTGTAACTGAAAAGTTGATCTGTATCAATAGATTCACTTAGGGCTCCCTATACCCAACCAGTATGGGGAAGAACCAGGACTTGTACCCACATCGCCTGGACTCTAAGGCTAGCCTACTATTCACTACAATATTCTACCTCTCCCAAGTTTTCCTTATGCCATTTTTTTCTTTTAAAAATATAATAGATTGCGTATGCTTACTGAATTAGCATCCACCTCAAAACAAGGAAGACATAAAAACAGTATGGCAATGTACAAGCAGAGAAGGCTGGCTTTTCTAGAGTGCTAAAACTGTATTTTCTCTTTGTGAATCAAAGGAGCCAATAAGGATGCTAGGCTAGAGAAATGAAACAGGACCTTTCTTCATCAAAGAAATTATGATTCCCACCCAAGAAACAAAAGCCTTCCAAGTACCGAGTTCCTGTCACCTCCATAGGGAAGGTCCCATGGCTTTCACAAACAAATCTTCTTGCAGAACTGTCAAAACAGAAGGAAATGGTGACATGTGATCCCTCTCTCCTTGTGCCTTTCTACATTTAGGTTACACGTTGATGATGCTTGGTTACCAGAAAACCAATAGCATCTTACTATTCATTGTCATATTCCCTTACCCTCTGGTTTCCCATGTTACTGCTTGGCACCCTATGGTTCCACCATACAAACTAGTGGAGAGAATGCATTTCATACTGGCTTTCTCTTCGGTCTCCAAACACAACTTCTGCTTGCCTGACTCTTTATATTTCTTTGTTCATGAACTCCCTCCCACCAGGAATGGCATCCCTCTGTCCTTTTATCTGCTAATACCTTCCATTAAAAGTATCTGTTTTCTACCCTCCTTTAAAAGCACAATCCAAATGCAATTCTTTTCATGAGGTGTTTTGTGCTCTCCCTCTCCCACTACTTTGTTTTGTGCCTTCCTGATATGCTTCACAGGCACTCAGTTTTGTGTATTATTATTACCTGCAGCCTGGCACAGAAGCCCAAGGTGCTTTATTAAGTGATATTTGACTGACTGACTGTTTGTGTCTTATGCCTTTACTAATGTGTAAGTGCCATTAGGATGTTAGTTAAACCGTGAACCTCTCCCAGCATGTCTGTCCTCTGTATGCCGTGGGAGCTTAGCAAACATTTGCAGAACTCGGCAAAATAATATATTTTGGTTTACTTTGTATATGTTAAAAGTCATACACCCAAGCTGTGGGGTTGCTGCTAATTACATTATTTTGACTTTTTGTACTGCCTTCATAATTTGTTTATACCTTAAAAGAAAAAAGTGATCTTGTGTCTTCACAGGTCTACAGTGACCATTATTGATTCTGTACAAATGTGACCATGTAGGGGATCCCCAGTGTGGACACTGGGTCCATTAATGCAGATCAACTATTCATCTAAATTGATGATCCTGGGGCTGGTGGGAGTGGCATGGCCTGTTATAATCTCAGGTTAAGTGTGAGTTTATTGCTGAATCTTATGGCCACAACAGATGCAAGACATTTTTTATAGTATCTGAGGACCATAGATCCAGGGCAGGAAGGAACTTACATATTATCTACTCCGCACCTTTCATTTTACACAGGAGGAAACTGAATTCTATAGAAGAGAAATTACTTGTCCAAAGTCAAGCAGGAAGCTTTAGAATCACTCACTCTTTCTATATGAACTCGGGTCTCCTTGTCCATGTGTAAAAATCTTGGAATACCTTAAAGCCTACATTTCTGCATTTCACGAAGCCTCAGTCAAGCCTGGACCAGCCTAAGTTCATGGGAGGAAGCAGACAGCTACAGTTAAATTGTTTTATTCTGCTTAGCTAAAGTTAACTTGTAAGCTGAGTTATTTTGGAATTTCTAGTTTGTGTATGACATGTATTTTTCTGCCCTACTAAGTACAATATACAGAACCAAATGAAAGATTTATTTGATGAAGTACAGATCAGGGTCCTGGGAATATTTTAATCTTTTATATCCAAAAAGGACTAAGGTTAAAGAAAATATACAAGACAGGGAGGAATTCATAATAGAAGATAATACTAGTAATAGCTAACATTTATACTGTTAGCCAGGCACTGTGCTAAGTGCTTTTTACAAATATTGTTGCATTTGATTCTTAGGACAAATCTGAGAAGTAGATGCCATTATTATCCCCATTTTATAATTGGGCACACTGAGGCAAACAGAGGTTAAGTGACAAGCCCAAGGCCACACAGTTAGTAAATGTCTGAGGCTAGCTTTGAACTCAGGTCATCCTGACTCCAGGCCAGGTGCTGTGTCACTTAGTGCTTCTTATCTCCTCCTGGAGTTTGCCCATGATCTTTTATGTAACATCATGTTGCCCGCACATCATGCTTTCCTTTTGCAGCCTTTTACTTGTTTTCTCCCTTCATTTAGTGTTGACCGTCTCATCTCTGCAGTACTCACAGAAATGTGAGCATGCTATGTGGCCACTAGGTTGGTGAACTGACCAATCACAGAGTTGTTTTTTTTAAACAAGCTATAAACGTAAGCATCAAAAAAGTCAAATAATCAAATAAACAAAAGGGGTATAATGTTTCCCTTCACTTATGATATGCATGTTTTGTTGTCCATCCTTCACTTTTGCAAAGAATCGATGACATCTCAGGGTGCTGTCCTGACTCATGAGTGAACTGGATTTAAGTGAGGCAGAGCTGCACAAAGTCATCAGTCTCATTCTTGCCTCTGGAGTCTAAGACGTCCAGGGATCAAAGTCAAGATGACCAGTGATGACTCAGAATGCAGTGGATGACCTTGGCCCAAGTTCTACGCACTCCGCAGTGCCTGCTTCATTCATCTTCATGGAAAAAATTGTTCTCATTCATCCACTGACACGCTTGTGATAGACATCCCTGCGCTCACTGACAGATTTGAGTCTGCTGGTTACCCTCAACCTGGTTTAGCTGATCTGCCAGGCTCAGTGGATAGAGTGCTAGGCTTGGAGTCAGGAAAGCCCAAGTTCAAATATGGCCTCAGACGTTTACTGACTGTTTGACCATGGGGCAAGTCACGTAACCTCTGATATACATGTGTACATACTATATGGGCATACATATAAGATGCACATGTGTGTGGATATATAAACACTCTACATGCATGTATACATATTGTACATACACATATATAATGAATACATGCATACATATCTTTTATACACATATAAATTATATGATGTGTAATAATATATACAATGGATATATAAACATATAACATATACATATTTATATATGCATGTATATGTGTATGCAGCTGAATGTGAACCCTATTTGGCAGATGGCATTTTGTCTTTGTGGTTTTATGTCTGTGCATATACACCTAATATAACGTGTGTGTTACACTCCATATATATATAAATACAGCTATTATATGTAGCTCATATTCACCATAAATCTCCATATATGATAATACATATATATCCACATATATAAGATATACATACACATGTGTACATAGCCTTGTGGCAGGGGGAGGAAAGGTCTGGAATCCAGAGCCCTGAGTTTGGATACCATCACTGCTATGCACTACAGCTCTGGTCTCAACAATGTCTCTTAGCAACTCAGTGCCTCAATTTACTCATTTGTAAAAAAAAAAAGAAGTACATGATCTTCAAGTATTTGAAAGGATATCATGAGGAAGAAGGATGCAGTTTCTTCTGTTGGATCCCCAAAAGAAGAACAAGGAGTTAGGAGTGGTTATTCTAAAAAGGAAAACTTAGATTTGATGTCAGGAAAACCTCCCTAACAATTCCAGCCAGCCATCCCCAACAAATGAAGGTCTTTAAAAAGAGGTCAGAGAAGCATTGAGCCGGTACATTGTAGTGGGGATTGTTTAGGTGGGTGGGGTGGGATTAGACGGTGACTGAAGTCTCTTTCAACTTGAACATACTGTTATTAAATATCTGCACTGCCTGCCTCAGGGACTGCCATGGGAGAAAGTGCTTGGTAAGCCTTCAAGTATTATTCAGATATGAATTATTACGATTCCGCTACACTACATAGCCTCTCTTTAGTTGTTGGAAAACTTCATTAAGAGTAAATAAAGAAATCAATAAAAATAGTTCCCCACGCAGCCAAAATGTCCATCCCATCCTATTAATTTCGAGGTTCTCACATTCTGACTAAACACACGTTCTTTGTTGCACATAACTTACACAACAGAATGACAATTCACAAAAATTCCAGTCATGTAACAAACCAAAAATTATCTAACCGTGTTGAAAATGACTGTAGAATGAGAAATTAGTTCCACATTCCAGAAGAAAATGGTAATTATTATCCTTCAATAAGGCCAAAAAGTAAATGAAAAGGGGGGCAGGTGGCCAGGTATTGTTATACAGACTTTTCTCTTACCTTGGTAAACATGGGTTTTCCATGCTGGGTGACCATGGTGCATTGATCACAGTCCACTGTGATTGATGAGTTGTGGTATGACTCTTTAGAATGCTTAAGAATGTAATACAGGTCTGTCACACCTCCCTCAAAGACAGTGCTGAAATAGCGGGGGATGAGGGTCCTTCCAATTGCTGTGTGAAAAAAAAATTAAGTATGTATATTATCAATGCAAATATTAAAATCCAAACACTGTGAAACTGAAAAAAAAAATCATTCTCATCTGGAATGATGCATTGGGCAGATTTCTTTTTTTTTCCAAAAGCTGTCATGTTCTTTTGGCATCCCTATTATGGAGACATGTTTTTCTTTGTGGGTTGTTGGCTCAGTTCTTTAATTTCATTGATGCCTGGAAGTGCCAGTATGGAAACCACTTGTACTGATGCAAAACAGAGACACATCTGTAATTCCTAGTCAGAGAGTTGTCCAGAGCATCAAAAGGTTAAATGGCTGTAATCTGGTCACGCAGCTACTATATGTCAGAGGGAACACTTGAATTCAGGTCTTCTAGACTTCAAGGACAGCTCCACCATCATGCTTTGCCTCTTTATGTCATTCCTTTGCATATAAGGGCAGCCATCTTCCTTGGATTTTTTTGTGTTGTCGCTGTGCATGTTTTAGTATGACAATGGAAATGATAGTGGGTTAGAGTCAGAAGACTTCTCTTTTGCATTCCAGCCCCAACACTGACTAGCTTGGTAAGTTATTAATCTATCCAAGACTTATTTTTTAAGTTTGCTTGTTTGTTTTTCAACCTATAAAATGGGGGTGATAAGATTTGTAATATCTACTCCACTGGGTTGTTGTAAGAAAAGCAATGTTAATGTGAGTTATTATTCTTATTACATTTAGGTTGTAACCATGGGAAGGGAAAGGGACCAGTTATATTAGGGGTAGTATTTAAAAATATCTGAGAAAAAAATCACAAGTATTTCTTTGGGAAAGGTACATTCTATGTAAAATGTCAGATAAATGAACTGGATCAACACTTCCCTTTTTACATGTGTTTGAATTCTAGCTGCCCCATTCTACTTCCTTTCACATACCTACATATTTATATTCTTTCTGTTTTTTAAGGCAATCTGGATTAAGTGGCTTGCCCAGGGTCACACAGCTGTGTAAGTATCTGAGAATGGATCTGAACTCAAGTCCTCCTGATTTCAGGCCTGGGGCGCTATCCACTGCACCACCTAGCTGCCTCATATTCCTTTTAAAAGTGGAAGTTTCTTATATGTGGACAGAATCTTCATGTAGTTAAGCTACATGCCCATGAGGAGAGGGTAAGAAAAGAGACCTGTAAATAGAAATTACTCTGATAACTTGGGCCTTCTAGTTTCCAAAGAATTTTATGTAAATTTGTTAGGGAAGCTAACACATCCCATTAAATGTACCTTGGCTGGCTTTCCCTAGCTCATAGATTGGATAGAATTGTAGTATGTAGCATGTTCAAATCATAAGGGACCTTTTCTGAGCCTCAGTTTCCTCATTCATATAGGGATTAGCCAAGAGGGTCACTGAGGTCCCTTCAGTTCTTATTTTTTATAATTGTATCCCAGTCTTTCCTTCCTCATACCCTATCCCACATTTTATAGATGAGAAACTGAAGGAGGGGAGAAGACAGTGAGACTAAAGGACTGAGATTTGCCCAAGGTCTTAGTGCTAGCTAGGGATGGAGATGGAAGCAGAATCCAGGTCTCTTAGCCCAATGGCTATTCAATTACTCTAGTCTGTCTTAAGTTCTTTTAAGCAGCTTAGTGTGCATCTGAGGGTTTGTGGTACATTAGACTTAGAACAACAGGATCTCAGTGCTTGGAAGGGACTGCAGAAATCTTTTAGTCTGTCCCCTTCTTTCCCCTTGGAGTAACAGGTTCATCCCCTCCACAACATCCCTGACAAGTGGTATTCCAGCCTCTGCTTAAACATTTCCACGGAGGGTAAGCTCAGCGTGTTACCAAGGCAGCCCATTCCCTTCTGAGATGACGTTAATTGGGAGGAACTCCTTTCTTACGTTGAGCTGAAATTTGCCTGGCTTTTTCCTTAGAAGAGCATAGCATGCACTTATTTTAGCTGTGACCTGAAGTCTTCTTACACAAAAACTTTCCACTGGCATTAGCAGGAACCTTGCCTGTGTACAAATCAAAAGCCAGGCTCCAGGAGAATATTTTCTTAAGCATTTATTAAATCCCTCATGTTGACTATCCTAAAGTTCTAGAGGCATACAATGCTATTTAATAGATAAATAAATAAACCACTGGTGATAATGCTCAGGAAAAGAAAAGTCACTTTTTAAGAAATATTTTAATGTTTGAAAACATTTAGTTTTAATTTCAACAAACACCAATGTTAATCCATTTGATGCAGCTCCACACCTAATTTATATATAGAGACTTTTAAAATTAAGTTAAAACACACACACACACACACACACACACACACACACACGGGAGAGATGTAGCTATAGAAAACATTTTCCTGCAAAAGGCTTTAAAAAAGGGTTCTGAATCTGTGGTCTAGGGAATGTGGGTGGGAAAATAGGACATCTTTATTTTCACGAATCTTGAGTTTTCTTTGTAATTCTATGCATCTTGTATTATTTGTTTAATGATATTATTCACAGAAGGGGTCCATAGGTTTTACTCGACTGAGGTCCACTACACAAAAAAGGTTACTCTAAAGGATCGTAATTGACAACCTTGTCATAATCTTTTTTTCCAGCCTTACCACACATTATTCCCATCCATACCCTCTATGGACCATCCAATCTGGCCTTTTTGCCACCGCCCACATGCAAAATACTGTTGCCTATATCCACTCTCTTTTATGTAGACTCTCCCCAGTGCCTAAAATGCACTGTCTTGCAGCCCCCATTTTGTTTGTTTTCTCCAATGCTCACCTCCTACTCGAGGCACCAAACCTAGCACATTTCTTGGAGAAGTCAGCCAACTAGCATTTATTAAGCGCCTGCTGTGTACCAGACAAGGTAGGTACTTAACAAATCCTTGTGGATTTATTGTCTAATTTAAATATGATTACCAAATAACCAACTGGGTTCATAAGCACATGCTATATAGTCTAGTGTCAAGAAAGCACATTTTAGACTCATTCTTTTTCATTCGTACCTATGGCTTCCTTGTTGTCTCCATATCTTAATATTCCAAGGAGTCATGGCTTCGTCTTACTGGATGATCTCTCCACCAGCACCAGTGATATAGTTCTTACTGTTGGTTAGTCATTTCAGTCATGCCTGACTCTCTGTGACCCTATTTGGGATTTTCTTGACAAAGATACTGGAGTGGTTTGCCATTTTCTTCTCCAGCTCACTTTACAGATGAGGAAACTGAGGCAAGTAGGATTAAGTGGCTTGCCTTTGGTCACAAGCCAGTAAGTGTCTGAGGCCAGATTTGAAGTCAGGTCTTCCTGACTATAATGGCACTCTGGCACACTATCCACTGTGCCAGTAGACCTCAGTTAAGAAAACTCAATAGACTTAACTCATTGGTGGGATAGTGAGATATACTACAATACTACAGGTATTGGACCTGTAGTCAGAAAGACCTGAGTTTTAATCTTATCTCACATACTTATTAGTTGTATGACCCTGAGCAAGTCATTAACCTCTCTGTTTCAGTTTCCTTATCTGAAAAATGGGGATAATAATGGTACCTATCTCAAGGGGTTGTTGCAAGGATCAAATGAGTAATATAGGTAAAGTACTTGAAGAACTTTAAAGTACCATATAAATGCTAGTTATTATGACTGTGATATCATTGTTACAAGGAACTTTTAAGTGAAGAAGCTACTTATATCAATGTAGGTCAGTTTGTACTCTGCAACTTAATTTTAGAAAATTGTCTAGCTCATTGAGAGATGAAGGAACTTGCCCAGGGTCTAATAGCTAGGAGATAGCAGAGGTGGCACTTAGGACCAAGTGTTCCTAACTCCAAAGTCAGTTCTCTATCACTGACCCATAGCTGTCTCTCATTACAACTATATCCATCATTATTAATTTCCTAAGTTGCTATGGCCAAAATAACTTACTATCTCTTGGTCAACCCTTTGGTGATGACCCTATCCAAACTAAACTTCAGCTTGATCTCCAATGACAAAAATGTAAACTGTCACTAGGCTTTCACTCGAAGCCTTTCCCATTTGTTAGGACCAGTGAGAACTTCCATTCTCCTGGTAGAGGCTTTGAGAACTCAGGGTCACAGTCATGCTGTGGTGAGACACTGGAAGAAGATTTTAATGAGGGCTGTCTCCATAGTTCACATTCATTTTGAGAAATTCAACCCTATTATATCAATGAAAGGTGTCATGACTAATGTTC
This sequence comes from Bettongia penicillata ogilbyi, assembly GCA_023548195.1. NCBI lineage: Eukaryota > Metazoa > Chordata > Mammalia > Diprotodontia > Potoroidae > Bettongia > Bettongia penicillata. Next base: position 963,892 of record JAJHZJ010000378.1, read on the forward strand.
TAAAGAATCATTTGTGCTGTTAAACCTGTGTAGCTAGATTCAATAAATATAAATGTATAATTTAAAATAATGGTGATAAATAATCATGTATCACCGTATATAAGTGAAATTACATGAATTTTTGCACATAAACCATCTCCAACTTGGAATTAATTACTGCAAATCAACCAGAATAATTTGGTGAACCAAAATGTCTACTGATTAGCATAAATGTGTGTGTGTGTGTGTGTGTGTGTGTGTGTGTATATTTAAATGTTGGATTAAAGTGAAAGTACTGTAACAGTATTATACAGGATCTAAGCAAAATTATATTCAACTCAATTAACTGTTGGTGACTAAATCATGCTGCAGTTTACCCACGGCACATCTTTTCAGTTTCTTTGTAATATCATCGCTTATTTTAAATAAACCCTTTTCTGGTTTAGCCACCCTTTCAATTTATAGCTCAGCTGGAGTTGGATGGGGAAGAACTTTGTGGTTCTTTCAACTAACCCTAAATTCTTGGTCACTACCTCCATCTCAGAAACTGTATGAACTGGGCAGCAATTCACCAAGGCAATGTTGTGAGGAAAAAGAATGCTTTGCTTAGGGTTGGTTCTTTGCATCGATCTGAGAGATAATCTTGTCCATTTCCAACAAGAAATAATGAGCTAGTAATGTGATACACACACAGACACACGCATAAACATATATATACATGCACAAACATACATATACATATACACATACATATATACATACATACATACATGTATGTATGGATTAAGGAAGGTTGGGATGTGAGAAAGCTGCAATGTTTCACGGGGTCTCCTGAGTCTTTATAATATAACATAATTCAAGTTCATGAATTTTTTTTTGGGGGGGGAGAACTCATGCTGTGAATCCACAGACACACCTTTATTGTATTAGGCTGTAAGCTCCTCAAGGGCAGAAATTAGACAGCCTAGCATAATAAAAGTGGTTTATTAGTCTTATTCATCTTGATATTCTCCTTAGAACCGAGCACACTGTCTTCCACAAAATAGGTGCTCAATTAATATTTGTTGAATGAATGGATAAAGACAAAAGCAGCATTCTTGGACTAGTATATGTGATTTTGCATTTTCCATCATTACCTGCCAGTGTTCTGGATCATCAAGCATTACATTACTCGATGAATGCATTTTGTTTTTATACCTGCATCATATGTTCATACCATGGATAAGCTAAATGAAAATACATTATTTATCTATGCATTTAAATTAACCCTGTATCCGTCCTTCAGTCTCTAAAACAGAATACAGTTTTCAAAGAATCTTGCAATATATGTTGGTCATAATAATTGCTGTGTGGGATACTGTAGATTTAAAATACTCAGGGAAGAAAGTCAGAGATGTCATTGCTGTTAAAAATTTGCCACATTTCATGCATTCCTACCATTACGGAGGTAACAACAGGAGCAATGAAAAAGATGGACTGGTACATGGAAAGTTGTGGTCCAGACCCTATACATTATTTAATCCTGTATTTTTGAAATAGAAAAGAAAATCATGGAATAAATTATTCAAGAGACAGAAATGTGTAAAAAGTGGTTTAAATAATTCTCAACCTTGTAGGTAAATATCAATACAATAAATACAACAAATAAATAAATAAATAATAGTCTAGGAATTACTAAATATTCCCATTCAGAGATTTTTTTCAGGATTTTGAGCTCACTGTTTAGGCTAGGCTTCTAGTGACAGGAGAATAAAGATTGAAAGATAAGAAATTTGGCAGAATGGTGGTTTTTTTCAGAAATAATAAACACCCCAAATCACTTTAATTTCCACCTGTCCCCTTTAAGTTTCCGAAAGACCCTCAGTCACTATGCCACTGTCTCCTCAGCATCTTCCTCTCCTCTGGGTTTTGTCTCTATTAGGGAATAGTCAGATTAGACTGTGTGTCTACAGAACTGCTCTGTCCTTGTCAATAATGTACAACATTCTTCAACTCCTTAGTCAGAGTCCTCCATGATAATATGGCCCCATTTTCCTATCCAAACTTAGAGTATCATAGAATCATGGAGATGCAACTCTGGAAGGGCCCTCAAGTCCTCTCGTCCAGCTTCACTGCCAAGTATGATTCCTACCTGGGACATCCCTGACCTCGCAGGGGCTGTTGCTCATCCAGCCTCTGCTTACCACTTCTAACTGCACCTTTCAATACAGCCCATTTTGTCACTCTAAATATTAGGAAGATCACACACACACTGTACTTAATTATCTTGTAGCTTTCACCATTGGCTCCTGTTTAGTCTTCTGTGGTCAAGTGGAAAAAACAGAATTCTTGTTTTCACGTGATAACCTCCCAGGTATTTGAAGACAGCTCCTAAGTCTCTTCATTTCCAATTCTTTCAATTTGTCTTCATGGGATGTAGTTTCAATTTCTTTCATCAGCTACCCACTCTGGACATGCTCATGCTTGTCAATGTCCAACCTAAGATATGGCACTAGACTTGGTGCAAGATTACAGATATTGCCTGACCAGGACTCAGTATTAGAACCTTCATATCCCTCGATCTGGGTACAAAATAATATAATATAAACTAAAATAATCTATAATGCATAGTATAAACTAAAATAATACCAAAGGAACTTTGCAATTTCCTGAAGGTTATCTAGCCCACTCTCCTCCTCTTACTACATTCTGGGCCCAACTCATCGTCTATTTCTTCTGTTTCTCTCTCCCCACTCCTTCCTATTCACACATATGTTCATATACAACTGTTGGACAAATTCCCTATGTTTTCCATCTAACTAAATGAATGTTGTAATCTGGCCAGTAGACATCCTTCAACTCTTGACATGTAATCTCATATCCCTAAGTGCCCGTTAAACATCTCGAACTGTCTGTCCCACAGCCATCTTAAACTGAACATGTCCAAAATGGAAATAATTATCTTCTCACCCTTCCCAAAAACACCCCTTTTCCTAATTTCATTATCATTATTGATGGCACCACCATCCTCCTAGTCACCCATGCTCACAAGCTAAGTATCATCCATGATTCCCCACTTTCTCTCAGATTGTCCATCACCACCAAATTCAATCTGTTGACTAGACTTGTCCATTCTAACTTTGAAGCTTCTCTCATAAAAACCACATTATCTCCCTTGACACTGACCCCACCCTGGTGTAGATTGTCACCACCTCGTGTTTAGACTTGTCAATTTCTCTTCTTCAAGTGTCTCCCCAGAGAACTCAATCCTCCACTCAGCTATCAAAGTGATCTTCCCACAGTTCTGACCACATCATACCATCTTATTCAATAAACTCCACTGACTCCCTGTTATGAAGACTAGATATAAAAGCTGCTATTTGTCTTTTGAAGTCATTCATAACCTGATCCCCTTCTACTTTTCCAGTCTTACACCTCACTCCTTGCCATATACTCAATTCTCCAGTGATTTTGGCTTTCTTGCTGCTTCTCACATAAGACATTTCATGTCCAGACTGAAATTTCAAGGGTTGTCCCTACACCTAGAATCCTCTCCCTACTTATCTTTGCTTCCTGGTTTCCCTGACTTCTTTCAAATCTCAACTAAAATCTCACCTTCTGCAAGAAGCCTTTCCTGGTCCCCATTACTTCTAGTGTCTTTCCTCTGTTGAATATCTCCAATTCATGCTGTACATATCTTGTTTGCACACAGTTTGCATGTTACCTCCCCCATTAGATTATAAGCTACACTGTTTCGGCTGTTTTTCATTGCAATCCCAGCACTTGGCATGGTGATTGGCGTATGGTGGGTGCTCAATAGATGCTTCTTGACTTGACTTGATTTTATCTACTTAAATGTGCCTGCATGTATATGTGTGTGCGTGTGTGCACGTGTGCAATTAGAACAAACTTTTTTGAGTGGTCACGGATAATTTCCCAAGAGTCTCTGATTTATTTCAAGACTTACTGTAACCAGCTCAATGTCATACACAAATAGAAACATCTCCTCAAATGTTTCCCAGAAACAGAGACCCATCTATGTAATGTCAATATTCTACCAGTGTTGTCTGGCTGTGGAGTCATGGAACACCACAGTCTTCAAAGAATTAAAAATGAGTCACACACAGAAAATAAGAGAAGCCTGTGGTGGATTTGAGAAGGTTGCAACATGTAACAAATAAGGCAGTTTTTAAAAAGGGGCAGGGGTGGAGGTGGTGATCACATCATCAGAGAAGGCTATGAAAGTCAATAGGTCAAGGACTCTACTGGTATTCTCATGACTTCAGGAGAAACTGAAGAAGACCCCTGATATATTAGGTTGGTTCCCTCTGCTTAACTTATGGAAACACATGGAGAAGAGGCATAAAGGATGGGTTGGCATGGATAGGTTACAAGTTGCATCACTGAGGGAATATACAAAGTGATAATCCATTTGAGTAAGATCTCATCATATTCCACTAACTCCTAAGATTTTTCTCTTCATAAAATAAATCATGGAATCTTAGATTTAGAAAGGACCTCAGAGGACAGTCTAATTCCTATATTAAAATAAAAAATCCCTTCTCTATAATTTCCAAGCTCCAATTCTTTATCTCTTATGTGAATGCTTCTAGTGAGAGGAAACTCACTATGTTCCTCCAAGCTAACCCATTACATACATGTTCAGAATGCTCTAATGATTAGACAGCTTTTCCTTCCATGGAGTTTAAATTTACCTTGCTACAGCATTTACCCCTTGCTTCTTCTAGTTTTGTCTTCTAGGGCCAAATGGAACAAGTGTAATTCTTCTTTCACTTGACAGCTCTCATACACATGAAGATTATGACCATATCTCCCCTAAGTATTTTCTTCTAAGTATCCTGATTCTTTTAGCTGATGGCCAAAGCCTTTTACCAGCCTTTTCTGTAGTATCTCCAGCTGATCAATTTGAAAAATAGATGCAGTACCAGGACAAAGGAGAACATGGCTATCACTTCTCCTGGTTCAGGAATTCTTAACTTTGGGTTCATGAACCTGGTTTTCAGAAATATATATTTTGATTACAGTATTTCAATAGAATTGATTTCTCTTGTAATCCAATTAATTTTGTTTTATGTTCTTAAAAATATTATTCTGAGAAGGGTTTTCAACCAACAAACACAAAGCTTAAGGAAGGAAACAAACATTTGTTGAGTACTTACTATGGCACTATGCTAAATATCTCATTTGATCCTCACAACAGCCCTGGGAAATAAAGCTTATTATCATCTCCATTTTATATATGATGAAATGTAGACAACAGAGGTCAAGTGACTTGCCCAGAATCACACATTTAGTAAGTTTGTGAGATCAAATTTGAATTCAGGTCCTCTTGACTCCAGGACATGTGCTCTATCTGCTGTACCACCCACTTGCCTTCAGTTAAGAACTTCTACCCTATCTGGACACCAAATCTCTCCTAATTCAGCCTAAAATTGTGTTAGATTTTAGACATCACTTCACACAACTCACTTACATCATGTTTCATGTTACTTTTTCAGATCTTTCCAATAAACTATCTATCCAAATCTTCTACATCTTATAATTCTGAAGTTGATTTTTTAAGCCAACTGTAGGATTTTATACTTATCTGTATGACATTTCATCTTATTGTAGTCTGCTTGACATTCTGGCTTGTCAAGATCTTTCTGAATCCTGACCCTGTCATCCAACATGGTAGTTTTCTTGGTAATCTTTTGTTATCTCTGAATTTGATGAATGTATCACCTATACTACCATTCAAGCAATTGAAAAAACTGTTAAGCAGCAAAAGGATATACATGCACACACACACACGTGCACACACACACACGTGCACACACACACACACACACACACACACATATATATATGTACCCTTGTTTCCTTTTCAAGCTTTTATCAAGATTGCCCTCAATATGTGAGCAACTTTTTTCTCATAAGACCTTATAGAGATGGAAAAGTAGTCATATAGGTCCATAATTGTAGATTTTTTTATCTTTCTTTTGGGAAGTAATAAGGTTGAAGAATTTTTCTAAGTACTTGTCATCCTCTCTTTTTTTCAAATATATTGAAAATGGATCCTCAAATCACTTTTTCTGTGTATACATGGCCCAGTTCAGTTGTTTTTCCCTTCACTGTTCTTTAGCACCACTTCTACTTCATGCAGGAAATTAGGAACTATGAGGTTCAAGTCCAGATGTGATGGCTCCATTGTCATTGATAGAGAAAAGAGTTTGTTATAGATTATTGACATATTTTTTCTACTTTTCATATATTTGTGTTTACTTTCAACTTTCATCTTTAAATGCCATTCAGGTAATTTAACTTTGTTGGGTCTTGCACCAAACTTTCTGTGTTTTCCCTTTCATTTCTTTATTCTGTTACTTTATGAGGCAGTTCTGCTCATGCTCTTCTACCATCATTCCCTGCAACCTTTTATAAATGAGTTTATATTCTAAAGTAATATTTGGAATTGCTCTTGGCTGCTTTCCCTTTCCACTTGGCAAAGCTACTGAGTGTTTTTCTGGCTGATGCAGATTCTCAGGATATTTTCTAAGGTTCCTCCAAAAGAGGCAAAGCCATGTCTTTTAAATTTCCTTAGTACAAGGTTCTTGATTTTGTGTGTGTCATGGACACCTTTGGCACTCTGATGAACACCAAAAGTAGCAATGATGTTTTTAAATGTGTAAAATAAAATACATAGGATTACAAAGGAAGCCAAAAGTTAATGAAAATGAAGATTAATCTTTTTTATTCCAAGTTCACAGACTACAGAAATCTATCCTTAGGACCCTAGGGAGTCTATGGACCTCAGGGAAATAAGCCTTGACTTAGAAAATTGTGATGATATTATCAGTGTTTGTTCTTTTGTCTGTTTTTTCATTTCTCATGCTTAACAGCTTGGTTGAAGAGATCAAGTTAGAGATGTCTCAGTTGTGTACCACATCTCTTGTTTATTTTTTCTCCTAATTTGGTATTGATAAGTGGCACAATTATATATAGACAGCTGATTTATAAATTACACCCATATAAGAGACCCGACCTTTCTTGTTCATTCAAATATAGTCAATTTTTTTTTGTTGATATTATCTGGTGCTTACAATGTCTAATGCCTCCTGATACTTTTTTTCAAAGAAAGTATTAATAATATGCAGTATAGGGCTTTTATATTGTCTATTAGTTTTTGGTTTCTCATTTCTTACTCAGAATCATATGCTGCAATAAATTTTTCACTATTTTCTATCCCTACCTTTACAACAAAGTCATCAAGTATCAAAGTATATGATTTGATTTGGAAGATATTGGGTTTTCATGGAATTTCTGTACTTCTTCACTTTCTGGATTGGCAAATAATCTTTTATCATTGTCATAGAAATTTTTTCTCCCTGAAAATGCTTATCAAAAACATTACAATATAAAATGCCTGTGTCCCACAAAATGCTGTTTCTTGTTGTTTTGGGATGCATAACAAAAGTAATTCCCTCAGCTCCGTTATTCTCCTCTCCAAAGGCATCATCCTTCCATTTAGTTGAAACTTTGTTTCCTGGATGTATTTATAGTGAGAATGTCAAGTTTGATATGATTCAGTTTCCTTGGCAGTATGTGCACTCATTCATTCCTGGACAAGGACCTCACATTTAGAGTGCCAACAGTTAAGTTACTGTCTTAAAAGTGTGGGATTCTGAGCACTCTCTATTCTCTCTTATTCCATCCTTCCACCATCACCGCAGAAGAGATGAATCTGGCCATGTAGGGCTGAGGGAAGTTTTGCACTTTTTTTGTTTGTTTTGTTTCATGAGTTGCAGTTTCCATGGTCAAAGGATTCAATACCAAAGGGATAGCCTACTGTTGATCAGCCTTTTCATACTTATCTAGTCTGGACCTTGGGAAAAAAAATGTTGACTAGCAAATATTTATTAAATGACTACAATAGACCAATCACTGAGCTAGACAATGGGGTATTAATACAAAAGTCAGATAGCCCCTTCCTTAAAGGAACATACATTCTGTTGGGAGGAAGCAACATGTTCAAAGACAAGTAAAGACATCTTAAGATATATAAAAAATACACATGGAGGAAAATGGGCACTAACATTTGGGGCAATCGGGAAAGGCCTCTTGAAGACGGTCATGCTTGAGTTGTTCTTTAAAAGGAAGTAAGGTTTTCAAAAGTAAAGATGGGGTGAGACAGCATTTCAGACATGGAAGACAGCTTGGGAAAGGCATTCAGGTGGGAGGTGGAATAGCATATTAGGGACTGTTATAAGCATAGGATTGTAGACTGGAGCCAAACTATTCATCTCCTTAAATATGAAACCGGGAAATTTGTCAATGGGAAGTCACTAAAACTTCTTAAACAGAGAAATGTTATAGGATAATCCAGTATCACCATGAAAACCCAGGGCCCAATTCTGACCACCATAAGACACTGGAGTAGGATTTGTGGTGGTGTCTTTCAAGATACCTTTGCTTACGTGAAGGCATTCTGATTTCTACTCTCTGGTAAAACTTCTGTTTATTTCCGGGTTTTAATGGCAAACAATTTCAAATGGTGGATGAGATTATCTGGGATGATTAGAATTTTTTGTAGAAAGAAGATATAACTCCATTAATGTAGTATTATTAGTTAACACTTTGCAATAATTTTACTAATGATCTTCTATCTCATTAGCAAGGAAGTACCATAACAAGAGATTTATGTCTTCAAATAAGACAAAGTTAATTATAATGGGAATAATTGATTATTATGAGTTGTTTTTTTCCCTTAACTTGATAACTGATAAGCTATCAGGGCCTGGATGGTATTAACTACAGCTCAGCTAAAACTTCAATACACCGGAAATCCACAAGCAAATTTAATTACTCAAGTTTCTAATGTGCTCATAGGATTCATTAAACTCCACAGGGTCATTTATATCTAGAAATCAATGAGCACATTATGCAAATATGCAAATGTGGGCATTTCTATTGTCAACATAAACAATTCTGATGATTTAATTTATGGCGAATAACCATGTTAGATAAGGAAACTGAGGCTAAGACCAGCCTCAAGTGGGGAGGCACCTAGATCACACTCGGGAGTAGGTGTGTTTTTTTTTTTTAAATCTTAGTGCAGAAGGGATAAGTACAATGCCAACTTTGTTTTCAAGAACTGATCTCCTTTTTGCTTTATTTTTTGAGTCTTAGTTTGATACTTGCTTGGATAAAGTATATGTCAATGATATACTTAAATTTTTCCCCTTGGTTCCTCTTTTTCCATTCCCAACTTCTGTCTGCTCTGTTTCTATAAGAATATATTACAATATATATTATTCCTATTAGACTCTCTGAAGGCAGGGTCTATATATTTTCTAAACTTTATATGTCACATGATACCTCTCACAAAGCTCTGCACATGATAAGTAGCTTGTTGAATGAATGAAAAGTTATAGAAACAATCCGAATTCAGAAAAAGGAGAACTTTCCATGGGCTGAAACAGTAAAGGAAGGCATTAATGTTTGTTCTGAGTAATGGTTGGATGTAGATGGTGGAAAGGTAGTGGTGGGGACATTCTGTCCGATGAACCAGTACAAGAACAGGTTTGAAAACAGGAACAAATATGGCTGGTATTGAGGGTGTATTCAAATAGAAGACTATTTTGGCTAGAACAAAGAATTTGTGTTGAGGAGTAATGGGAGATAAGGTTGGATACTTTTTCAATATTTCAAAGATTAATAATTTCATGAGACTTGACTCCACAAATGTAGACTACAACCTCCCCACTCCTCGGTAAATGGTTCTTGTGGATTGTTGAGGCTGCTGAAATTCATCGCATGGTGATCAGTCTTTGGTAATGAGCCTTTCTGTACTTAGCAAGGCTGATTCTCAGATGATACATACACAGTCTCTGGTTGGGTCCAGATTCAAAGTCTCTGCCACTTGGCAGAACTCAGAGCCTCTATTTTATTAGTCCAAACTTCAAGATTTCAGGGTAACCTCCATGACCCAAAGTGGAGAGATCTTATGGATGATGCCCCATTGCACTTACATGGCACTTCACAATATTAAAAGCACTTTATATAGATTATTTAATTTGATCAGTTAATCTATAAGCATGTATTAAGCACTTAATAGATATTGAACATGAGGCTAAGAGCTGAGGATGTGAGAAAAAACTCTCTGTCCTCAAAAAACTTATGTTCTATAGGGTAGACAACATACATGCAACACACACACATACAAGGCAAAGAGTGGATGGAAAGTAGCCTTAGCGGGTAGAATACCATCAGTTGATATATTTACAACTCCAGAGCAGTAATACAACTAATATTTTCCTCATTTTATACAGGTCCATTAACTTGACTATAGAAATACAATTAGCAAACAGCGAAGCCAAGGGTCAAACCTTGATGTTTTAATCTCTATTTCAGGGTACTTTCTACTTTCCAGAGCTGGAAAACTAGGGATCTGGCAAAGGTAACAAACAAGGTAATAAAATTTTTCAGTGAAAAGGAGAACAACTCTTGAGAAAACTATTCATTTCTTAGAGCCCTTTCACCTAAGCACCTCTCTTGTGTCATTTTCTGGCTTATCTCAGTTCAAATCTTAATGGGTAATCAATCTCTTGGAGAGTGACTCATCTCAGGGATATTTGAAGTGAGAGTAGAAAACAAACTCAAATTATTACTACCAATATTCTTGATAGGTAGTATTTATATAGTGTTTTAAGATTTGCAAATTGCTTTACAAATATTAATTCATTTGGTCCTCACAAAAACTTTGGGAGATAGGTGCTGTTATTATCCCCATTTTACAGATGAGAAAACTGAAGCAGGTGAAGTTTAAGTGACTTGCCCAGAGTCACACACACACAGAATAAGTTTCTGAAACTTGAATCCTGGACTTCCAGGGTACAAATCCAAAGATAATCTACCCCCTGCACTACTTAGGTGCCCTAAGAGAATTATAATGAAATGTTCTCCCCATCATCCCTTTTCCTTAACCAAACAGATTTAACATAGCAATTTGGAAAATAGAATGTCAAATCTGATTTAGATACAAAATTGTAGATTCACATAGAGTTGGGAGCGAATTAGAATCTGAGGCCATACAGGTGGTGTGACTAATTTAAGGTCACACATAGTTGGTGGGAGATAAAAGGATTCATGATTCCCCAACCCAATACTCTTTGCACCATACCAGGACACCTCTTAATGTTTAGTTATCAATTACCAGTAAGGCTAATTATAATGTTCATTCAGGGACGTAAAGCAGAAAGTACCATAAGGGGAGAAAACCAATGAATTATGGGTCCATAGCTGGAATTTCCACATTTGAATGTTAGAGTTGGGATAATTATGGCTTAGGGACTAATCATTTAAAAAGATTCATTTCTGGATTGGAGCTAATTTTGAATTTTACAAGTAAAAGTATCCCATCTGAGACTACTTAGTCTTGATTCATTTCTCCCTTAAAGTATTTATGTGCACAATCTATAAACATGCAAACTCCATAAACAAAAGCATGCTGCTTTTAAAGAAAGGATTGAGCTTGAAGACCACAGCAGAAATCCATGGGTATTTTTACAGGGAAGCAAAAATCTTTGCAAATGAGAGGGAGCAAGAAATGGTTATTTTTACTTTCCCTGTAAATATATAGGGGATTGTGCATCTAACTCAAACTTGCTTCTATGTGTCAATGAACTACCATTTTTACAGGGAATTAAATGGTACATGGGATTGCAGGCCATATACTATAACATGCAACATGTAGCCACCAGACAAAATGTTGGATTAAGTCATCTTTGGGAGAAACCGTTATCTTAGCTGGTGGTTTTTAGAGATAACTGTGATTTTAGTGCTTAGGAAAAACCGCCAAAAAGGACTATTCACCCAGATTCTCAGTTGTTTTTTTGCTAAACAGTGCCAGATTGAGCCCAAACCTTCTCCTCCCAAATCCACATTTCCCTCTTGGTCTCCGTTCCTCTGCCCTTCAGATATCTGGACTGGAGAGAACCTAGTGGATACTAAATTATCCACTTTTCAAGCATGCAGTGTTAAGCTGAGAGTCCCAGAATTCTAGAAATCAAAGGAACCTCAGCATCCATCTAGCCCAAGTTGGACCCAAAGAAATATCTGCTAAAACATACCCACAAGTAGGCAGCTGGCATCTATCCGAGAGCTTTGAAGAGGGGGCGCTACCTTCTAAGGCAATTCATTCCATTCTGGAACAGCTCTTCTTATTCGTGATTACTGACATTAAACCCTGTTTTGTCTCCTTGTAACTTTCATTCATTGTTACTATTTGGGACCAAATGGAAAAAGTTTAATCTCTGTTCCACATCAAAGTCTTTGAAGGCAGCTATCATGTCTACCTCCTCCCCTCCAGCCAAGTCTTATTTTCATTGGTATATACATCTTCATTTCCTTCAATCAATCCTTATAGGACATGGATTTCAAAGTCTGTCATCATCGTAGTTCCCTTCCTTTGGAAGCGCTCCAGTTTAGAATAATGGGATTGAAGAACTTAGTCCGGCCCTCTCATTTTATTCTATTTTTTACAATAACATTTTATTTATTTAAATGTTATTTACAATAACATTTTATTTCTCCCAATTAAAAAAAATTTAAAAAACAATTTTTTAACATTTCACTGTTTTTTTTAATTGAGTTTCCAATTCTATCCCTCCCTGAGATGGTAAGCAGTATGATATAGGTTTTACATGTGCATTCATGCAAATCACTTCCATATTAGTTATTTTATGAAAGAAAACAAGGAAAGAAAGGAAGGAAGAAAGGAAGGAAGGAAGGAAGGAAAGAAGGAATGAAGCAAGGAAGAGAAAAATAGTAGACTTTGGTTTATTTTCAGATGCCATTAGTTATTTCTCTGGAGGCAGATGGAAGTTTTCAACACAAGTCCTTTGGAATTGTCTTAGATCACTGTATTGTTGAGAATAGCTAAGTCATTCACAGTTGATCATCAAACAATATTGCTGTTACTATATACAATCTCCTGGTTCTGCTCACTTCACTCCGTATCAGTTCATGTAAGTCTTTCCAGGCTTTTCTGAAATTATCCTGCCTGTCATTTCTTTTAGCACATTAGTACTCCATTACAATCATATACCACCACTTGCTTAGTCATTCCCTAATTCATGAGCATCCCCCTCAGCCACCAATTCTTAGGCAACAGTAAAAGAGCTGTTACTAATATTTCCATACAAAGAGTTCCTTTTCCATTGTAAACCATCTCTTTGGGATACAGACTTAGTAGTGGTATTGTTGGGTCAAAGCAGTCCTCTCATTTTACAGATGAGGAAACTGGGGGCCATAGAAGTTATGTGAATTACACAAGGTCAATGCTCTTTTCTGCCAGAGATGGAGGAACACCTACAAGGAGGAAGCTATCCCATAAGCAGCACAGTAGGAAAAAAGAAATGAATTAGATTCAACAGATTTGGGTCCGAATCTTAATTCTGACATATATTAGTCTGAAATTTCACCTTTTCATAATTTACCATCTCTATTTCTAGAACCTTCCCTCTTTTGATTATCTCCAATTTAACGTGGATACAGCTTGTGTACATAAGTGTTAATGTGTTGTCTCCATTAGACTGTGACCTCCCTGAGATTAGAGAATATCTTTTACATTTCTTTTTGTCTTCAATACTTAGCATACTCCCTGAAATATAGTAGGCACTTTATAAGTATTTATTGAGTGACTGACCTATCTATAAAAGGAAGATAATGAAAACTTGAATTTCCCACCCCAATAGGGTTGTTATACGGTAAATACTTTGTAAAACTGAAGGTCAAATAGAAATTTGAGTTGTTATTTTTCCTGCCAAGGATGGGGGGTTGGAGTAGTGGAACCTAAGTGACTTCTAGTCAATCAGTGAATAAATATTTATTAAGCACCTACTATATGCCAGGCATCATGGCTAAGCATCTTGGATGAAATGAAGTATAAGCGAAAGTCCTTGACATTAAGGAGTTCATAGCCTAAACTCTCCTTCTATGGAGCTATGATAATATGAGGTTTTTCTAATCAAATTCCCCAGTACAATTCACACAGGACAATCTAAACATTTTATGAACAAGACCCAGAAATCACCTATTGAAAAGATTTGGGAACATGGAAGCCTCTCTCTGTTCAACAAACTAAGTCTACTTCATGTGCCCAACATTCATAGAGTCATAAAACAGACGGGCCGTATAATCAATTTATAATTCTCTACCCTTCTATTCTTTGTATCGCTCTCTCAAGTCGGAATTTTTTTCTTTCTTGTTCTACTTTGCATTTGAATGAATGTACCTACTTATCATCTTGCCTTAATAACATCTCTTCAAAATTTTCTCTCTGTCTGGGTTTTGTCATTATAATAATTTTTCATTCGACAGAAAGTGTATTGTAGATATGTGGGCTTGTGGCGACTGTGAGAAAGAAAGTTTGAAAGGCCAAGGCAACGAAGTTATCCTGATCTTTGTGACAAAGTACTATCACAACAGAAGCCTGGCTGGGGCAGCAATGACAAAAGGTAAGACCATAAAAATGATGGAAATCAGAAAGGACAGGCACTTTAGAGGAACAAATACCTTCCATGCAAGTAGATAGGACAAACACAACGCTGAAAATGCTACCGGAAAAATGGTTCGAAGAAATAAGGACAAAAACATAAAATTCAAATGACAGCCCAACCAAGGGAGATAAACCAGAGGCAGACAAATAATACAATTTTACTAAATCAAGCAGACATCTCCCCTTTGACTTTAATTGACCTCAGCAGGAATATGAATTGTGAGCTATGTATGGTAAAGGTAGGATAAATCCAGGAAGAAACGGATAGTGGCTCGATGTTACGATCCGGCTGGGCCTCACAAGTTTCTTTTTGTCTGGTGGCATGTGGATTTGAATAGGAAATAACTATAGACACATCCAATATAATACTACAGAACAAAAAGTGGCTGGTTTGGTATCTGGCAGAAGGAATACTATTTTCTGGCATCATGTGAAAGAAGCATGAGAATCTAAGCTCCCTGAGGGAAAGGACCATTTAGTTTTTTCCCTTTATATACTCAGAGGCTGGCACACAATAAACACTTTATATACTCAGAGGCCTGGTACACAATAAACACTTAATAAATGCTTCCTTTTTATCATTCTTCAAAAGACTATGTGGGCCTTCTATAATATTCCAGTGTCTGGCTCTTGATATACATTGCATCCAAATAAATGCTAATTCCAATCCGTAGCTTCTTACAGAAGAACTGTTCTTATATTGAGACGTCAAGAGAGTGCATCAAGAGGGTTGGATTGGGAGTCAATAAGAACTGAGTTCAAATATTGCCTCAGACACTTACTTACTGGCTGTGTAATTTCAGGCAAGTCACTTAACTTCTGTCTTCCTCAGTTTCCTCATCTGCAAAAACAGATATAATAATAATACCTACCTCCCAGGTTTTTAGGGAGGATAAAATGAGACAATATTTTTTTAATGCTCTTGCAAATCTTAAAGCATTTTATAAATACTAGTTCTAGCTATCATCATCACCACCACCACCAACATCATCATCATAATCATTGTAGATTTGTCACAGAAAGAAGAATTGGGCAAATTAAGTTGAGATTCTGATTGGACAATGAATGGCAAGTTGAAATATTTGGGAAAATGATCTAATATCTCACCTCTCAATGGTACATCTATACACAGGAACCAGCAACATAGATCTGTCTTTCCCAGGACTGTTGAGTATTAATTAACCAGTAAATTATATTAGTAAATGAAAACAATACCCGAAAGAGAATTGTGAAATGGTGACAAGCCCAAAAGAATGTTGGAGTCTTTTCAAAAGATTTTTTGATGTTAATTATACAGAATTGCTTTTGGATAGCCATAGACTTTACTGTTTTAACAAAGTAAGAGGTAACATCAGATACTGGCCGGAACATTAGACAATTCATGTCTATTTTTAATACACTCATTACATTCCTCATTAGAATGTAAGGTATTTTCAAGGAGGGATTATTTCATTCTTTGTACTTTTATCCCCAGAGCCTACGGTGGTATTTGGCACATAGTAGGCACTTAAAAATATTTTTTGATTGATTAAGGAATTTGTAAGAGAGGAGGGATTTAAAGAAATCTCAGCAAAATCCCCAAAGCATTTCCCTAAACCATAAGGCCACTGTGAACACGTTTGGATTGATAACCCATGTGATCATCTGTGCAGTTTTAGGCAGTGGGGATATGAACAATATCTCACCAGTGGATAATATCAGTTGTCAGGCATATGCTTTATAACACCCAGAACTTGTTCTTGTTTTTGCAAGCTGCTGGTGGATTTGATTTCCTTTTCTGCTGCAAAGCATTTTAGAGAATTTTTTTCTTCTTTTACCATAGAAGTTAATGGTAGGGAAAATTAAAAAAAGAAGGAACTCAAGGCAGCGGACAGAATCATCAGAAAAAAAGCCACTTATGTACATCTTTTTTTTTTTAAACTTCTGAAAGAATTTTAAGTCAAAGGCTTTTCTCTCTGGAACCAAGACAGAAAAGCTGTGTAGAGCATAAATGTGTTGCTTTTGCTGTAGTGACTGAATAATTGTCAATGTTGGGTTGTGAGCTACCATCTGAGGGGGCAGGGCTGGCAGGAGGGCCCAGGGGCCAGGAGGTGAATTAATTAGGTTAGTGATATGGCAGAGCATGACTACCCTGTATAGAAAAAGAACCATAGCTGAGACATCAATCACCTCAGGAAGGGGCATATGAAAAATGGCTATGCAGGAAGAAATGGGTGGGAGACAAGTTTTGAATACATAAGTTAGGGCAAGTTAGAAGAGGGGGCAGGGAATCTATGCTGGGCACAAGACAGAGCACTGGGCTGAAGGCGGAGGAACAGATTCACAGGGATGGAGCAGCCATTAAGAAGTGGACAAGAAAGTGCCTTTCTGCTCTGATCTGATACATCCTGCTGAGTATGGGGGGGGGAAGGTTTATGCTGGAGAGAGAGAGAGAGAGAGAGAGAGAGAGAGAGAGGGAGAGAGAGGAGAGAGAGAGAGAGGAGGAGAGAGAGAGAGAGGGAGAGGAGAGAGAGAGAGAGAGAGAGAGAGGATGAGAGGGAGAGGTGAGAGAGAGAGGAGAGAGGAGAGAGAGAGGAGAGAGAGAGAGAGAGAGGAGAGAGAGGAGAGAGTGAGAGAGAGAGAGAGAGAGAGAGAGAATATCAAGACGAGGGGTGATGATGGATGAAAGTTGGTTTTTAATGACGAGAGTCATACAAAGGAGGATGGGTTATCCAGGATGACTGCGTGTTCCACCTGAGAACAGACCTTTCAGCTGAGACTGGATGAGCACACCTTAGTGATACTGCAGAGAATAAGGTCAGACTACAAGTCCCAGCTAGTTCTGTGATTTTAGGAAGGTTTGCCTCCCAGCTGACCCAGGGGCTCGGAGCAGCACTGCAGCACTGGATCTTGGTGTCCCCAACAAGAATGCCTCTGACCAAATTATGTCCATTTAAGAAACAAATGCATCTGTAAAAAGAAAATTGATGGAGTGCGTATAGCTCCTTCAGAATCACATCAGGAATACCAAGAATGGGTAACTTGAGATAACACAGCAACATTAATGCCCGCACAGTCATCAGCAGGGTAACAAATTCCTACAAATGAGGAAACGACCCTTTCCTTTGATGTGCTCATCCTCAAGCTGTGGGATATTTCCCACACTGCACACATGGCCGTTACAGCGTCGCTTCTTCTGTACTTGCAGCAACAATGGGGTGTGCTTTTTATGGGCTGCAATCTGCCTTGTTTTTGCCCAGATGTGATTTTCAGGGGCTATAGGGGAGGCGCAAACAGTCATAAACGACAACACGCTTCTATGCCTGTGTAGTCCTGGAGGAATTACATGGCATTTAAAAAAAAAAAAACTTGAAAGGAATACATATGCATATATATATATACATATATATGCAATACATATATAAACATGCACGCATACATAAACACTTGCATGTTTATATGTACATTACACATACACACACATATTCACCTGGACTCTTATATTCAACTTTCCTAAATCTGATGCCATGGCTTGGCTTGAGGTTACTTGTGATCATAGCATTTGCAGTGAAAACCCATGGACTGTGGAGATAAGCTGGTCAAACCCCTTTGTTTTACAGGGAACACAATTGAGGGGAGATGACTGAGACTAAAGGAGGGAGAATAAGGGCTTGAAGTGACCTGAGAGACTGTAGTTTAATACGTTATTTTACAATGAAGAAACTGGGGCAGAGAGTGCTTTATCTCAGGAGTTCTTCAAAGTCAAATTATTTTAAAAAATAATACTAACATGTTATTTGTCTTTTAAAAAGATTCCTCCCTTTTCCAATACATATCTGTGTGAGCTCAAACTTTCCTCGTAAACTTCAACTAAAACAACATACAGCAAAAACTGAATGCAGAAGCTGATATGAGTATCCAGCTGTCTTCCATTAAGTCAGACATTAAAGAGATTTGTAGAAAGTATGTAAAACAATGATACTCTTCTCACAAAATTGTTTTTTGGGGGAAATAATTTTCCTAAAAATGTGTTATTTATGTTTACATGTAAAGGATTTCTTCTGGTTATTTTAAATGAACTAATAAATATTTTAAAATGTATTAGGGCTAATTTCTAATATGGTTATTATTTACAGATAACTCATAAAAACAAAAGCTCTTTGGGGTCCTCATTAATTTTAAGACTGTAAGAAGGTAAAGGGGTCCTGAAATCAAAAACTCTGAGAACTGCTCATTTAGCAGTCAAAAGATTTGCTTGTGTCAGAGATGGGATTTAAAACCAAGTTCATCTTTCTGTTCAGAGTAGAAGTTTTTAAACTGGAATCCATATATCATAAAGGGGACCAGGGATTAACTTTGGGGGACCTGTGACCTTGAATGAGAACAAAAGTATGTCTTCACTTTCACTAATATCTAACTGTAATATCATTTTCTTCAATTATATAAAAAACATTATTCTGAGAAGGTATCTTCTGACTTTTTCATTACTACCAAAGGGGCCCATGATAAAAAAAAATATTAAGGATAGCTGATCTAGAGACAATGTAGAAGAGTAGAAAAAATGCTGGCTTAGGGATCAGGGGCTGATCCTGTCTTATTCACTTACCACCAGTATGAACTTAGACAAGGTATTGACTTCTTGAGGTCTCATTTTCCTCATGGGTAAAATGAGAAAGGTCGACCTATTCATCTCTCTCTCTCTCATACACACACACATACACACACATATACATATGTATGTATAGCATACATACACATACATACATATATGTTATATGTATGACATAATTAATATAGGAATTTGTTTAAGTGGACTGTGCAGCTGTAGATTGAGAGTTTTTTTTGCTCGGTGGTGGTGATAGTGGGAGGGACAGATGAACACAAATGTTAAAATGAAGGTATGTAGGTGGGGGCGTCAGAGGGAGGTTTGTACTAAAAGGTGTTTAAACTCCCTTCTAGATTTTTGAAATCTAAATACTCCGATCCTCTGTGCTGCATGTCCTCTCTTATGTTAGTTAGAGCTAATGTACAATCCCAGATCTTGTGACTTCTCCTCGAATGATCTTTGCATCACAGCTCACTCATTCATTTTAAGACTGGGGAAAATGTCAGGTGAAATAATAAGCAATAAATTAGTTCTTGACATTACATAAAAATATAACTATACCTGTAGACAAACTCTGACCTATTATATCCTGGGAATAATATATCAAAAAAGAAACTACCGCAACTCCCTTCATTCCTTGGAAAATCTGAAGAGGGCATTGGTACCTACCACGTGGAATGCCCTGGGATGGGTTCTAGGTGAGCTACAAAGATAAATAAGATGTAGAGGTATGATTTAGAGATGGAATTATTTATATATATTTATATTATTATATATATATGCTATATATAATATATTATGTATTATACTATTTATAATATATTATATAATTAATAATATATAATTAACTATATATTAATATTAAGTTGTTTTTCAGTCATGTCCAACTTGGCCTGACCCCTTGTGGAGTTTTCTTGGCAAAGACACGAGAGTGATATGTCATTTCCTTCTCCAACTCATTTTACAGATAAGAAAACTGAGGCAAACAGGGTTAAGTGACTTGCTCAGGGTCATACAACTAGTAAAGTGTTGGAGGCCAGATTTGAACCCATTAAGATTCCAAGCCCAGTACTCTATCCACTGCATCACCTAGGGGTCATGGACTACTTATCTATATACATGCATACACACATATGTGGATATATAGACACACACTATAATATGCGTACATACATATATGCAGATATCTATAGGAACAATATATGCACATGCATGGCTATGCATATATTGTATGCATATTTGTACATGCATGTAAAAGTTATCTATTCCAACCCACTCATGTTATCAATGAAGAAACTGAAGTCCAGATACTATAGTGACTTGTCTAGGATTATACAGGTATTGTGTGGCATAGGTTGGATTTGAATTCAAGACCTGTAGGTCCAAATCCATTCTTTTCCACCCTACTTCACTGGGTCTTACAACTTAGAAAGGGTTATAAGATATGTGACATAAAAACTATGTAAATTACAGCATGACATGAGAAAGCCATTTTTTAAAATCAATACATATCATATAAATGTGAATTGCCATTCAGTTTTTGACCCAGGCAACTGCAACCATAATTGCCAATCTGTGCTATTATAAAAATTCACATGGATATAGCTCTTTAAGGTTTGCAAAACATTTTCTTCTACTTCTTTTGGTACTGAACCACATGTAGTCTATTAAATTGTATTTATACATAATCATTTAATGGGATGATTTTTAAAATATGCACTACTATAAATTAAAATTCATTTATTTAGCCTATCAGTTGATTAATTTAACATATTCATTTCTTTTGATAATTTTTTTCTCTAACACTCATATTTATTAAGCACAACATTCAAGACACTGAACTAGGAATTTGAGGAGACACAAATACAGGATCCCTGACCTCAAATAATTTACAATTTAGAATTCATTTGAGGCAAGGTATGAAGGAAGGAGACAAGGTGAACCTTCAATTCAGCCCTGAATATAATACCCCTTCTTCTAACTACGACTTCACTCACTCTGCTACTGATTTGGAAACCACATACATATGGAAAATTGAAAAGGGGAGATGAAGGAGAAGAAAAAGAAAAAAACAATGAAAAGAAGGAAAAAATAGAGGGAGAGTAAAAAGATAATATGGTCTGGTTTTGGTCACCTGAGAAGTGTGGAAATCTATTTGTAATGGGAAGGGGAAGTACATACTCTTTTCACCTTAAGCAAAGATCTGGGCCAAAGATATGAAACTTTGGGTATATGGTTAGGTTATAACTATATACAGAACAAATGTCATGTGAAAAATGGTACGAAATACTAAAAAAAAGCTTAAAGAATAGTTAGAAAAAGTAAAAGGTAGATTATATTTATTTAGTACTTTAAAATTTACAAACCCTATGAGGTAGGTAATGCAGGTAATATATTCTCTATTGTGTGGATGAGGAAACTGAGAAACAGAAAGGTTAAGGAACACATCTGGGGTTACACACCTAAGGTGTCCCAGAGTTGGATTGCAACACAGGCTTCCTTACTCCAAAGCACTTTTCTCACAACAACCCCTCCAGGTAAGTTGCATGAATATTTTTAGTTTTATTTAGCATTGAGGAAACTGAGACTTTGCAATAGATCAAGTGACTTGCCAAAAGTTACTCAACTAGAATCTAAGGTCAAAGCCTAGTTTCTTGACCCCCAGGTCCAACTCTCTTTTCACTACAATATAATACTTCTCAATAAAGAAACCCATAAACATCTATCTATTATAAAGCACAAACATATCTCTACCATTGAAAAGGTCCCTGGACTTTGCCTCAAATGAATTCTAGATCACAAACTCTCTGAAGTCAGGGATTCTTTCATTATCTCTCCTCAAGTGACTGGTTCAGTGCCTTGCACATGAAGTGTTTAATAGATATTTGGATGTTGGGGGAACAAAATGATCAGAAGAACGCCCCTATACTGGACTCCAATCTCTAACGGGAGGTGTAAAGGTGGAGAGGTGGTGATACGGGCCACTAAAAAAAAGATCTCTGGTCTCAAGTGTTGCCCAAGGCAGAGCAGATTCAAGATAACCTACCTATGTAGGAGAAAGGCACAGTCTCAGGTCTCAGATGAGCGTATGGGCTGATGAATTGTAAGCTATGGCATCATGGAGACCCATGCTACTCTCTATGAAGGCAATTTTTGCAACTAACTCATCAGTTCATAGAAAGGTAGGGAAATATTGTAGAAAACTATCATTCCAGTTATCATTCCTAAGTTATCATTCCAGATATTTCAGTAGTAACTACTTATTTCCAAATCTTCTTTAAAAACTAATCCTGCTTGCCAAGTATACTTTTTTTTTGCTAAACAAATATGGTTAAAATTTGTATCTGTCTCTGACATGACTATTTGTCCTGAAGATCCAGACATACAATACACCATCAGATAGACACCTTGATTGGTTTGCTGGCATGCATCATTGTTTGGGGTACTGAATGCCAGCAGCACACAGGGCCAGTGATTATGCTCATTATTTTTACTGTTACAGCTCCAGCCTATGTGTGTGTGTGTTTGGGGGGAGGGGTAGAAACTGAATATGTCCTACATATTCATGGGCCAACGAAGAGAAAACTAGATTTGGAGTTTGAGGACCTGCGACCTTCTCTTGCTTCTGACCCTTTATTTCTGTGTGCCTTTGCATGAGAGTCACTGCAACGTTCTAACGTTCTGCTTCCTCAGTTTTAAAATGAATGGATGATCTCTAAAGTACATTTCAGCTCTAAATTTATGATCAGAAATTTCTTTCTATGTACCTGTGGAGGCTCTGGTTAATCTCCAATGGGGTCTTATGGCCTTTTGTGCCAGCTAGCACCTACATACACAGCGGAGGACATCTCTGAGCTCTGTGATGGAGACCAGATGTTTAGTCTCCTGGAAAAGAATACTTTTTTTTTTTTACACTGGTACCAAGGAGAGGGAAATCTTTGGTATTGATGAGACTATGGGTGTTTTTAAGAGGAAAAAAATTGAAAAGGGGAGATGAAGGAGAAGAAAAAGAAAAAGAAAACAATGAAATGAAGGGAAAAGTAGAAGGGAGAGTAAGTAAAAGTAAGTCTTTTAGGCACATCAGCGCTTTCCGTTTGATCAAGTTCTTTCCTGATGGGAAAGGATTGTGTTTGTTGAGTTTCTCTGAATAATGCAAACACAACCCTGATTCTAAGAATTGTTCATTACTGCCCCTTAATAGAAGAGCCTTCCTAATAATAAGTACAATAGTAATAACAGTATTTGTCTAGCTCTTTAAGGTTTACAAAGCACTTTATAAATGTCTTATTTTATGCTCACAAAACCCTTGGGAGGTAGGTGGTATATTTGCCCCATTTTATAAAGAGGAAACTGATCCAGACAGAAGTTAAGGGACATGTAGAAAATTGGACCTGGAATGTTCCTCATTTTATGGAGGATGAAGCAGAGGCCCGGAAAAGCTAAATTGAAATGCCAGTGCAACACACATTCATTGGACACCTACTATGTGCCATGGACTGGGCTATGTCATGGGGAGAGAGTTTGCAGCGGAGCTGTGACTAGAAGCAGATTTCCTGATGTCCATGCAAAGCATCTTTCCATTATCCTAGCTGGCTTCCTCTATGACGCTGATGTACTTTATAATGCACATGAGATTAACAACATTTCCACCATGAGGGAAAAAGAAGCCATAAACCCTTTCCTGCAGCGCTGTTTTCAGAACCCTGGGAAATGTTTCTGCACCGAGAGCCACCAGAGTAGTCTTGCAAACCACAGCTGCTTAAGTAGAGGCGTGATGCTTGCACACTGTGGCCTCTCCTAGCAACAGGGAGCAATTCTCCATTTGAGTGCAGTTTCACCTATGATATCATTACCCGTTGTAAATAATATTATGGAGATTCTCAGAAAGGCTGCCACTCCCTCCACCACCATTCTTAACAAGCCACTCTCCTCTCCCTTTCCTTGACCACCGCTTAATTTTAAAAGAGAAATTCATGGCAGAAAGAACCTTCGAAATCATCTAATCAACCCCCTATCATCTGACAGATAAGGGATTTCAAGGCTGGTCAGTTACACATGTAGAATTAGAACCAAGATCTCTTGATTGCCTGCCTACCCCTCCTTTTTTTCTCAGATTAATTGACTCCTCCATCAGGTGGGCTCTCTTGAAGTAATGAAGCATCCCCTACCATAAATTGTCTCCAAGTCCATAGCACCCAGTGGCAGAAACTCATCTTCTGCTGGCTATTTTCAGTCTTGTGGGCTAATAGAATACATGTTTTACATATAGCAAGAGAGGCTATAAAAGCTAACGAGGATTCCAACAATATATTCCTATCTTAATATTCTTACCTTAACATGAGCCTGAAGTGTGATTGTTCTGTGTGTGTGTGTGTGTTGTTGTTTTTTTTCAGCTGTGTACAACTCTTCATGACCCCATTTGGGATTTTCTTGGCAGAGATGTGAGTGGTTTGCCATGTCCTTCTCTTGCTCATTTTACAGATGAAGAAACTGAGGCAAGCAATATTAAGTGACTTTCCCAGGTTCACATAGCTAATGTGTTCAAGTCTAGATTTGAAATTAGGGAGATGAGTCTTCTTGACTCCAGCCAGGTCCGATATTCTATCCACTAGCTGCCTGCAGTGTGATATAGCTATGAAAAATGTCAGGGAGATCTTAGGTTGTCTTGGAGAAGTAGAGGTGAGGGTCCAATGACAACATGGTACCTGCAATACTGTGTTTAGTTCTTCTGGTAGTCACATTTCAGAAGGGGTCTCTGGCACACCGAAGAACTTCTTCAAGAGGAAGGTGATCAGGATGGTGAAGGGACTTCTAACCCATTACCTATGGGAATCTCTTAAAGAAACTGCAGATGTTTAGCTTAGAGAAAAGAAGACCCAAAGAAGGATCCCTATTCAACAAGCTTACATGTCAGAATCTATGCTAAACACTGTGAAGAGAAAGACAAAAAGGAAAATTGTGTCTTCAGGAATTTGTTTGCTATTGGAAGAAATAAGATGTATGCAGAGAAGCAATGCAAAATATATACAAGGTGATTTGGACCACAGGAAGAAGGGTTAATAGTTGGTAAAAAGGAGGAAAATCCCCTTAAAAGAAGTAGCTCTTGAGTTAATCCTTGAATAGAGCTAGGGCCTTCAAGTCATGGAAGGAAGAAGGTAAAGCACTCCAGGTACAAGGAAAGGCAAAGAAAGGGGAGAACAGCACACAGGCCAACTTGGCTGGAACTCAGACTGGCTAGGGCAGTCATGGGCAGTCTGGAAGATATGATCAGTGTGTACAGGTGTTCCTGTCTAAGTTTCGGCAAGTTCAATCACTTCTCTGGGCCTTGGGAGGTAGGGTGGGGCAAAGGGGCAGATCCGCAGACTATGGCTCTAGGGCCAAATCTAGCCCCCCTGATTTTGTGCATCTAACAATGTTGTTTTTTAATTACATTTTTTAAATATAATAAAACATCATTTTAAAAATACAAAAACCATTCTTAGCTCAGAGAATATAGAGGAGAGCATGAGCTGGACTTGGCCCATGGGCCATCATTTGCTGATCCCTGGATTCGATAATTCCTTAAGTCTCTTCTAGCTCTGAAGTTTATTAATGGGTACTATTCTAACAGGTGGAAATTAGCTGGGGGAGGGGTGGTGCAAGGAAGGAGGTAGTATAGACATCTTATACAGTGACAGGAAGCCTAGAGGGGTGGGAAAATATTGGCCAAGTCAGGAGAGGAGTGAGTACTTGATGAAGTCCATAAAGCTGGGAATAAAGAGGAAAGAACAGAAAGCCAGGATATTTTTCAAGCATTTCAACTTCAGCCAAAATGGCCCATCTGTCTTGCCAGCAAGAACCTTTTCCTTTAACTCTTAAACCCTTACAAGCTTTATGTGAATCAGAAACATACGGATAACATTCCTTTTACTCAATTCATCAAAATATTGTTTTCTAAGGATTATTTGAACTCCAGGGAGTCTTTGGAGTCCTTTAAAAATAGTTTTCCTTTATCTCTCATCCAGAAAGGGCCAGCAAGGAGCCCCATAGGACTGAGGTGTGTTACTGGATTCAGACTTCATTGAATACTTGCATGTAAAATAGACATTTTGCTGGGAAGGCTTCCATGGGGCTATTCCACCCCCCAGCTGATAATCGGTGAATTCATACCCCTCACTATGGGCTGGGATTTCTCACTGTGTATGACCCTAGAACTCAAGATTGTTTGCACAGCCCTTTCTTCACAAGAAGGTGGCCAGTGCAAATATCATCCTCTTTTTCCAAATGAGAAAAATGAGCCAGGTTCTGAGAAGGAAAATGACCTGGCCAAAGCTATTCAGTCATCAAAAATACCAAACAGCAATCCAAACTCGCATCGTCTGATGCAAATGAAACCATTCTCTCAGAGGTTCTCTAATGAGATAGTATGATATAATGGAGAGAACATTGACTGCGGAGTCAGAGGGTTTGAGTCAAAATCTTATCTTGACACTACCTGTGTGACCTTGGGGAAGTCAGTTGAGGCAGCTAGGTGGCACAGTAGATAAAGGGCTGGGACTGGAATCAGGAAGACCTGAGTTCAGATTTGATCTCAGACACTTAGTGGCTACGGGACGCTGGTGAGTTGCTTAGCCTTTGCCTGTCTCAGCTTCCTCATCTGTAAAATGGGAATAATAGTAGCACCTCCTTTGCCAGGTTGATGTGAGAATCAAGCAAAGGATGATTTGCAAAGTGCTTGGCATAGCACCTGGCACATGGTAGGAAGTTAATAAAAACTTGTTTCCTCCTTTCATCTATTTAACTTCCTAGAGCTAATATATAATATGAGAGGTTTGGACTAGATGCATCATGAAGATATTTTTGACTGTATATCCCTGATCCTATGATCTCTTAATTGACATAATCTTTCTCTCCAAACTCATGTGTCTTCCTTACACATTTATCTCTGTTGAGGACGCCTCTATCTTTCTAGCCACCCAGGTTTACAAATGGAGTTGTACTCAGCTTCTCCCTTTCCCTCACCCTTCTTCAGATCTGATCAGGGGATAAATCTTCTCATTTTTACCTCTGTACCATCTCTTACATCTGTTCCCTTCCTTCCAGTCCCATAACTACCATCCTAGTTAAAATCCTCATTACTTCTCACTTGGACAATTGCAGTTGTACCTTAATTGGTTTTTTTCATTCCATTTCTCCCCTCTAATCTATCCTTCACACAGCTGTTAAATTCATTTTCCTAAAACACAAATTTGACTATGTCAGTCCCCTGCCCAAGAAGTTCCATTGCCTCCTGACTGGATTTAGGAAAAAATGCAAACTCAATCATTTGTCATTCAAAGCCTTTTACGATTTGGCTCCAAGTCACCTTTATGGGCTTACTGGACA
This sequence comes from Bettongia penicillata ogilbyi, assembly GCA_023548195.1. NCBI lineage: Eukaryota > Metazoa > Chordata > Mammalia > Diprotodontia > Potoroidae > Bettongia > Bettongia penicillata. The sequence continues at coordinate 991,356 of JAJHZJ010000378.1, forward strand.
ATACTCCCCTGCATGAACACATCCATGTATGTATATACACACACACACACACTCACACACAATTCTACCCAAAGTGGGATATTTGCTCTTTCTCATAAATGATATACTATCATCTATCACTGATGGCATCAAGAATCCTCCAATATTTTTCAAGACTCAAAATGCCACAAGGGCTATTCTTGCTCTCCTATTTGCTAATGCCCTTCCTCCAAAGTAGCTTGTGTGTTTGTATTTGCGTCCTTAGTGATTAGCACAATGGCTGGCACATAGTAAGTGCTTAATAATACTCATTGGTTGATTACTTTGCATTTTCTTTTTATATCAAATAATGGTTTCTCTCTAATAGACTATAATAAGCTCCTTGAGGGTAGACATTATCTTATTTTGGTCACTGAGTCCTCCTACCACAGGACTGAGCATAAAGTCGATGCTTAATAGATACTTGTTTGCAAGCACCGAGATCGAGTGCTTTTTCCACTGTGCCATGCTGCCTTTCCATAGTAGCTTGATTCTCCAAGTGCCAAGTGCCCAGAGACTTGGGGTTGGGGGGGTGGTTTGGAGATTGGGAATGACTTCAAAGTACAAAGCAATATTTGCATATTATTTGTGGAAGGCTTCTCTTTGATGCAGATCAAAGAGAAAGGAGAGGAGAGGTGAGCCCACCCCCTTCCTTGGCTGCTCTGTGAGTTGCAAGAGGGATGCCCGTGTTCAAAAACAAAACCTCCTGGTAATAGAGTAAATTGAGTAAGGGAGCACAGACTGGATTGTAATCAAGCCTTCTGTTCTGACTCGGAGGCACATCCAGCACTGCCGCTTCTTCATCCAAACTGATTAGTACAGAAACATATGCAGCAAAGTCAATTAGGAGACATTAGGGCAAAGGCAATGCCAGCATGTCTGGCTCTGGGAAGGAATTTAAGTGCGAGGTCATTTTACATAAGTCAAAAATGATTTGATTTTTTTTTTAAGTCCATTTACCCCGTGGACATGATAGAAGCTATATCGTATGCCTAAGAAACAGTGTAGCATTACAGAAAGACTGCTGCATTCTGGTCAAGAGACTTGGAGTCAAGATACTGCTCTGCCATTTGGCCAAATTTCTTGATTTCTCTAAGCCTCAGTTTCACAAAAGGCTGTACCTGAATCTTTGCTGTTCAGTCATTGTTTCAGTTGTGTCTGATTCTTCATGACCCCATTTGGGGTTTTCTTGGCAAAGATACTGGAGTGGTTGGCCATTTCCTTCAGTAGTTCTTTTTACAGATGAAGAAATGAGGAGACAAACAGGGTTAAGTGACTTGCCCAGGGTCACATAACTAGTAAGTAAAGGAGGCCAGATTTGAACTCAGAAAGATGAGTCTTTCTGACTCCTGGCCTGAAGCTCTATCCACTGAACCACCTAGCTACCCAACTGAATCTGAAAGAACTCATTCTTTAAAGGCCAATCCAAATGTCACCTCCATGAAACAGCCCCAATTCCATAATCAATGATGACCTTTTGTACCTCACACTTCTTTAATGTACATATCCCAAAATATTGTTAATTATTAATAACTGTGGTTTTTGTTCATAATTCTACTAGACCATAATCTCTTCAAGAGTTAGGAATTTGCTTATCTAAGTATCTCATGGGATTGTTATGAGAAGAACATTTCATGTAAATTTTGTTCTTTCCTCTATGCTTAGCTTAAAAATTATCTGTAGAATATTTGTTGTTGAGTATCTGCCTCTTCCCCTTATAGGGATATTGAAAGGCTCACCATATTTTTATCTGGGGAAAACTCAGTGAAAAAAATAGTTGAGTACTTCCTGCATGTTAGGCACTATGCCAAGCTCTGGTGAGATGGAAAAAATAAAACAAACCCATGGCACTAGCTCCCAAGAAGCTCATATTCTAGTAGGGGAGAGAAGATACAAATAACTAGTGGTCATCCAAAAAACATACAGTAAAAATGATGGGTAATCTCAGAAAGGGTGGTAACAGTAGTGGCAGAACATACACATGGCAGATCAGGTAAGACCTTCTTACATAAGGTGTACTTTGAGCTAAGTCGAGAAGAAAACCAGGGAAGACGTCAGTTAGAGTTAAAAGATGAAGCATGCCAAGCAGGGTAGAAGGTAGGCATGGAAAAGGAAGGGTTGGAAGATGAGGTATTCTGTGTGAGCAACTGATAGAAATTCAGTGGTACTGGTTCAGAGAATGAGTCGAGGGGAGTGAAGGGTAATAATGCTGGAAATTGAGGAAAGGGCCAGGTTGTAAAGAGTTTTCAATGGTAGTATTGGGTACAATTTCACACGTTTGTATTTTTTCCTCTAGAATTCTATCAAACGTCACACTGTTTTTGACCATAGCTTGAAAATTCAATTTGTACTCAGCTCCCTTCCACCATGCCCACCCACCCCAATTTACTGTTCCTAATTTCCTCTGCTCCTAAAGATGAAGTCAGACTTGTAAACTTGTAAAATACCTCATAACTAAGAGTAAATAGTTTCCAAATTAAAGCCCTGCGTTGTTCTTGTGAGTAAACTTCATGAACACTGTCCTTCCTACACAGCTGTTATCGACTGCTCAGGTGCTAAGTGAGACTATTTTCATGTGGGATGACTGGAAAGGATTAAAGTTACATTGAAAGTATGATCCATAAAGGAAACAAATAAAATGTTGCCACTCACATGGAGATCCCTTTGACTGCAAGATACCTATGTTGATGTACCGAGGATTTTTTCATCTCTTTATTTTGATGTTTAATTAATTCATTAATGCAATTCTGATAATCACAATGACAAATCACAACTCCAGAGGATCAATGCTCAGGCATGTGGCCCACCTCCTGATGGAGAAGTGGTAGACTCTGGGTACAGAATAAGCCACACATTTTTTGGACATGGCCAATGCCATTTGTTCTGCTTCACTGTGTGTGTTAGTTACTAGGGTCTTCTTTTTCTTTTCTTTTTCCAATGAGGAAAGAGAATGGGTGAGAAAATAAATGTCTGTCAATTAAAATTTTTTTTTAAAGAAAAGATTAACACCAAAAGTAATTTCATTATGATAAAACTTCTGAAGTTTGAGGGAAAGAGGAGAAGGATAGAGAGGAGCTGGCCTGTCTAAATTACAATGAAGCTTTAATTCTCTGAGTCTCTGTTCATGTTCTAAAAACTGAAGGGGCTGAGGATTTCTAAGGTCTATTCCATAAATCCTATGACTGTAGTCATTAAAATGGTCTCTTTTTTAAAAGTATCTTTTTAAAAAGTTCTTGCAGCCACCACACCTAGTAGAAACTCATCAATGGGATTCAGAGTCTCCTAAATATCTGCCATTTTTTCCAATGGTTCTTCTCTTTGAGAGTTTGAGGATTAGGGGTAGGAGAAAAGAAATAGCTGCTCACCTACTAGTGGAGAAAGTTGTCTGAATATTTAAATAACTCATTTAAAAAAAGGAGTCAGCCCCAAAGCTGGAGGATACAGTAGAAAAAATATGATGGAGAAAGAGCTGAGGGACCTGGTTTTATTGGTGGCTATTCCAGGATGCTCCACATGAGCTGGGTGGGTGAGGTCAAGGATGTACAGACGACAGAGTGAATCTGCCTCCCTTCCTCAGAATTGAGAGCCTAAGAGATAGATCTCACAAACTCTTTTCTTCCCTAAACAACCACAGAAATCAACTGAGAAGTCTCCATAATCAATTAATCAATCAATCAATAATTTACCAAGTGCCTATTCTGTGTCAGGAATTGTGTTAAGCACTGTGGATACAAATAAGACAGTGAAAAGACAGCCCCTGTCCTCAAGGAGCTCACGATCTAATGGGGGAAACAAGACACAAATGAATATGTACAAATGAGCAAAATACAAGATAAATAGGAAATAATTAATTGAGGAGAGGAATGAAAATTAAGAGAGATTGAGAAAAGACTTCCTGTAGAAGATGGGGTTTCAGCTGTGATTTCAAAGGAACTTAGTAGGCAGAGCTGAGGTGGGAGAGTATTCTTGCCATGGGGGACAGTCAGAGAAAATGCTCAGCACCATAAGAACTGATGGGTTCAATATCAAAGAGGGCAAGAATCTCACGCACTGATTGTCACCACACAAGAAATTACCTGAGGCGTATATTACCCTCTTCCTCTCCCTCTTAGTTTGACTATTTCAGGGGGCTAGGGTAGGCACAGACAAAACAGAGATATAGGATATATCTCTGCTAGAGTTTTTTAAAAAAGGGCCTCATAAATCATCAAGTCCACCCCTCTCATAATTTTACAGACAAGGAAACTGAAGCTAGAGAGAAAAATCACTTATTCAAAGTCACGCAGAAAACTGCTGGCTGAGTAAGGATCAGAACTCAGACCTTCTGACTTTTCATTGTACTGTCAATCAAGGACCAACTGACCAGTTAGTAAGCAGCTAGGTAGTACAGTGGATAGAGCACCAGTGCAGGAGTCAGAGGATTTGAGTTTAAATCTAACCTCAAACACTTGACACTCATTAACTGTGTGACCTTGTGCAAGTCACTTAACGCCAATTGCCTTATCCTGGGTCATCTCCAGTCATCCTGATGAATATCTGGTCACTGGATTCAGATGACTCTGGAGGAGGAGTGAGGCTGGTGATGTGACAGCCCTCCCTCACTCCAAACAAAGTCAAGTGCAAGTCATGTCATTATTTCTTTGATGGCATGGTCTTCTTCAGCAACGAAGGACGAACACACACAGGGCAGGGCCTGGGGTCAGGAAGATCTAAGTTCAAGTCCAGTTTTGGAAACTTCCTAGCTGAGTGACCCTAGGCAAGTCACTTCACTTCTGTCTGCCTCAGTTACTTCAGCTGTAAAATGGATATTATAATGGCCACCACTAAGCTATGTGTGAAGGCATTCCTTCTTCACAATAACAGGAGGGGACTGTGGGTGTGGAACATATGACTGAATGATGTTTCTCAAAGGATGCTCTGTTAAGAGGCAACAGGGAGAAGGTATGTTGGGAAATGTAGGTGACATAAAAAAGAGACATCAATAAAAATTTATTTATAAAATAAGATGGGAATTAGAGGTAGTGGTTTTGAGTTCAAATGCTACTTCCAACACTAACTGTATGACATTAGGAAAGCAAGTATATTTCACTGGCTCTTTGTAAAATTAGAATATTGAACCAAATGTTCAGTCTCAAGTCCCTTGTCAGCTCTAATAGCTAAGATTTTACTATGCTTGACTTGAATTCCCATGTTATTCATTTAAAAGACATGAGGAATGTTAACAACACCTGAGAAGTCAGGAAAAAAAGGCTATTCCAAGATTTAGGAGGATCTTTGAGGACTCCTGATTGTCTATGTAATCTGGGTGATTCCCTACAGGGTTTAGAAAAGCAGTTGACCCAGTCTATGTCAATATTAGATTGAGGTCTACCTAAGATTCATTCCACTTCATTCCATCATGAATTCATTTCTTAAATGGTGCAAACAGATAATGGACTACCAAACCCTGTAACCTGGGGTGATTTTTAAACACTTGTCACAAGCATTCTTTTCATGAATATTTTTCTGCCTGTCCCTGCACAAGATGATTTCTTCCTATCTTGACTTCTACAGCACTTAGGAGTCTGAACCAGACTCTTTACTTACAGTGACTTAGTTATGTTTTACATAAAACACAGTTATATTTTACTTTCCAACATGAATGAATGAAAAAAAGCATTTAAGTGTTTACTATGTACATAGGCTCTCAATTTGGAAGGTTCTTGGACTCCTAAGGAATGTATATAAAGATTTCAAGGGATATATTAATTTAAAAAATAACTGAATTTCAATACAATTGACTTCCTTTGTAATTCTATGTATTATATTTTAAACTTTTAAAAACATTTTTTTTCTGAGGAGTTAGTAGATTTCATCAGATTGCCAAAGGGGTCCATAAAAATGGTTGAGAACTCCCATTCCAAAGATATAATTCAAAAATGGTTCTGAGGTTTTAAATATGAGTGACCAAGAAGATGTTGGCACATGAATAGGAAGTTTGGGAAAAGGGAAGGTTTTCAGGAAAATGATCAGTTTAGTTTTGAGCACGTCAAATTTTCGATGAAGGATGGAAGTGGCAGCTCCTTAAGAGCAGGGACTTATGCTGTACATTAACTAGTAATGAAGATGATGTACTTAGGGGACTGAATCTGTATATTTAATGATTGAATTTTCTATCTATAGAATAGCAAATGTGTAAAGGAGATTTCATGTCTGATACATGTAGATATAACAATATAGACATTTGTGAATTTGTCAATTCTTTGAAACTGACCCAGAAAAATCCTAACTGCAAAATGATGACCTCCAGCTCTCGCCTGTTTGATTTAAGATTTCTGGAATTCCTTGAAGCTATGACCTAACGAGACCCTTTGATAACAAGAGTTCATTGCTATATGAATATATGAAGTGTTGCATTGCTTATGAGATGGTTGGTTTCATATACATTATTGGATTTGATATCCAAAATCAAATGGCTAGCTAAAACTGAAATGGATTGCCTTAATAGGTAGTGGTTTCCATCTTCTCCCTGAGGCTCTTCAAGCAATGTTAGTTGACAATTTGATCAGGATGCTAAAGAGAGGACTAAATTTGAAAGTCTTTATGGTCCCTTCCAACTCTGCGACAGTGATTATCTCAATAGTCCTGGAAGGCACTTACTGAAAAGATTATTACGCTCCTTTCCAGGAAAGTGAAGCTCAGAGAGATCTTAGGATGGTCTTGAGATTTAGAGCTGGTAAAGGTCTCAGAGTTCCAGTCCCATCCTTTCTTTCAACCTGACATTCAAAGAGAGGAAGTACCTTGTCCTAACACCATATAGCCAGCATGTATCAGAGTTGAGACTTGACACTAGGTCTTCTGATTTTCAGTCCAGTGTTCTTTCCAGTACCCCACATTTCTTCTCATATCACATAATACGTAAAGAAAATACTTTGGAGTGGTGCTTAGAGCTGACTGGGTGAATCAGAGTAAATTAGGCTTCTAATCTTTACTTGGTTTTGCATTTTTTCCTGCTAAATACAATTATGCTTAGGGCCTTGAGCAGACCACAGCTGACTCCCCACCAAATGTCTAATAGGTAAGAGTAATTCTAAAATTGTCTGCAAGAGAAAAAGCCTCCTATTTTTTTGTTGTTTTCTTAAATGATCTAAAGATTATAAACTACAGCAAACTGTGCTAAATGGGGTCCATAGAAAATCAGCCTTGCCCCAATTTGCCTTTAGAACAAATAACGAAATAAAACCCAGAGCTCTACATGTAAAATATTAACTAAAAGAATCATAGAAAATCTGTGTTTTTACTTTTTTAATTTTAATTTTTGTTGCTACCCCTAAGGATGGCATCAGAATCGGGCAGTTGAATGGCATCAGTGAAAAAGACATAAGATGTAAGAGCCTAAAAGATCTAGGTTCAGGAGGGTGATGGTAAATGTTTAACAGCTAGCTCTCCAAAAAGAAGGACAAACTTTTTAAATTTGAATTATTATCACTTTCTCAAGTCTAGGCAATCAAAAAAAATCCCTCCAATAAACCAAGCCCTGATCTGTAGCACTTATCCATTTCTGAGATGCAAACTCTCACACTAAAAATTTAACAATCCACTTCAACTTGAGGTGGCTCTAACACATCCCTGCCTAGGTTCTAATACCAGGTCTGGGTACTCATGTTAGTTACGTGCATTTGAACAAACTGAGGTCTTGGCCTCAGTTTCCTCTTCTGTCAAATGAGACCAAATATTCCTCTACTAGATAGCTACCAATAAAGGGTTACTGTATTAAGTGAGATGATGTAGATGAAAAAAAATGCTTCTGAAATCAATATGATCTGCTCTTAATGACTAGCAATTATTTTTAAAAATAGATAGAAATTTCCAGAAAGTAAGTTTTAGGTGCCACACTTAAATATTTTCTTTTTTTCATGCATCAGAATATCACCATTTTAATATGCTCAGAAAAAAAATCCAACTATCATCTGGCTCTATTTCACACAAGAGAGAAAATGACACCTATGTTATCACCTTTTTTCCGAAACTAGTTTATCATATTCTTATTGTGTATATTTTAAGTAACCACATAAGAATCTTTTTGCCATACTAACTATGAGCTTTGTTTTTCTTATGATTTAGACTGACAGAGTCCTGTTTGTCTGATACTTGCAAATGATTCTCACTGGGACACATTCCAGTTCTGGTTCATGTTAAGTAACAATCTCTAGATAACGATTCATGTGCTGTTCATGTTGGGGAGGGGTGAAATGATGATTTAAACCAATTTCCATTGTAGGCTCTGAGCTAGTTTGACATTCAGAGACCATATTTACATGGTATAGCCAAGACAAATAAATAAAACACTTTGGCTATTTTCTGACTAAAGAAACTGCCTTAAGAACCAAACTGGGGTATTCTGATAATTAGAGGTATCAGAAAGAATGTAGTTTGTAGTATGTATTAAAAGTATAGATTTCTGTGGCTAGAGACTACTTCAGGTTACCAGATTGTTCATTTGGGACAAGGCAAGATGATGATGGCGGATACTGGTGAGAATGGTTGAAAAGGATATCAGCAGAAAAGGATGAAATCAAGGTGGATCACAGTGTGCTAGAAATCTTTGAATTTGGCAAGAAAGGAATCACTGGGGCCTCTGGGAACAGGGCAAAGTAAGGCAGAAGATAAGCTGGGTATCTGCGGAGTGGTGTGAGCAGACAATGGCCTGTTCAACAGGGGACTGGAGGAAAGGAATTGTAGATAAGAGATGGACATTCCACAAGGGAGAAGGATAGGGATCAAGACAGTAATAGGTATGCAGTCTGGATCCACGATTTCACTCGTACAGGGCTTTTCCTACACCGCAGTAATCTGCAATGAATATGTGAAAAAAGACAAAGGAGAAAAAATATTTCTAGAGAGTTCATCTGGGTTATATAATAGCTTCTAGGCATATTTTTATGGTTATATGGAAGAAATAAGAGGCAGCTTTGCATGGTACAGAGAATGCTGAGCTTCAAGTCAGGAAAACCAGGATTCAGATTCCACTACCCTGACTCTTGCTAGCTGGGTGAATCTGGGCAAGTCATTTTATCACTGTATGCCTCAGGCCAAATCCTAAGAGTTACCTCAGCCCCACAGTCAGATGGCCATCTGCTTCAGTGAAGAAAATTTCCATACTCTGAGTTCTCCATACTTTAGAAATTACCAATCCTTGAACCATTCATGTGTGAAAGGAATGGAAAATGAGCCTGGGAAGAAAGGACCTTGAAGAATGGGACAGAAAGAAAAGATTTAGAGTGAGACTTTATAGTAGGATCATGACTTGAGAGAGCAGTAGAAAGCTTGCTATTTAAGAATGAAAGAGGAAAGATAGGAAAGGCAGATGAAGAGGAAATGTGGTAGGAGGGATCAGAGGAGGTGAGGCTATTAAAGGAAAAACACTAGCACCAGATCCCAGTGTTTCCTACATAGAAACTTGTGATATATCAACATTCAGGGGGAAAGAAAATGAAAGCATGAACAAGGAATGAACTTAAGGAAGCAGTGACCTGACTATTCAACTCCTTAACAAGACAACTGATTACAAAAAAAATCTCTCTAATATCAAGGTTGACTATGCTTAGTCATTTCCATTATCATTAGGCTATCCCAGTAATCCATGACTTAATTTTTTTCAGATAGAAAAATTTATTGATTTTTTTTGGTTTTATTTCCATTTCTAAGTATATCCTTCTCTTTCCCCTCCCCAGTAAGCTTTCCTTTGTAACAAAGAATAATAAGGAGGAAAACCAAGCCAAATTAACCAAGATAATAACAAATTATGATGGTATACGCTGTGTTGCACATCTTTGGTTTGCTCAATTTTTTGAAATGAGGGACTAAAGAAGAAAAGAAAGTGAATTTTCTCCTCTCCTCTTCAGTGACAGCTAGATCATTAGAGTTACATAGCATTCGTGGACCCTGCCATTCCTTTCCCTTGAGTGATTCATTCACTCATTCATTTATTCATTCAACTAATGTTTATTAAGTGCTTAACTATGTGTAGAATATTATTCTGGGCTCAGGAGGAGATGTACAGTTCAGAGAAGACAAGGTTCCTGTCCTCATGTAATTGAGTGAGCTTTCATGTCTCAGTGCATCTGGTCTTGCAAGTTCATAATAGTTTTCTTCAACTTCTCTAAACAACAGTCTCCCCACTTCAGAAATTCACAGAAAATCTTCCAGCTCTTCTTTCCCAATTACCAAAAAACTTCCAAGCAGCTCATTGATTTCAGTGATCCCAACCAAACATGACCTGTAAGCACATATACCCATCTTCCAGTTATGAAATTCCTAATATTTGTCTTGTGTTCTCCTAGACAGAAGAAATTCCTTGAGGACAGAGATGATTGCTAATCTACAGGTTACAACTCCACGACTCCTCATATAGATGAAATGTGAAAACATACGTATAGCTCTTTACAAACCTTAAACTGCTATGTAAACTCCGGCTATCATTATTTTCATTCTCATTCTTATCGATTTCGCCATCGTTATTCATTATTTTTACAGTCAGCCCTTAGAAAACAGATGGTGAGACTGATTCTATTTTCCCACTCCCCTTCACTGACTCCCAACCCAAGTTTATACAGCCAAATAAATATGAACTTTCTCAAAGAACCAAATTGCTAACTCTAGTGAACCTAAACATTTTTCTTTCTCAAAATCTGTACTCATCTTTCTTTCCTCAATTCTTCATATTCTATCCTGTGAGAGTTTTCTCAGCAACTTGACGGTTACAGTGGTATTCTAATTTTCTTCTTGGAAAAAACTGTTTTGTCAGGGTAACCTACAGAGATAGAAGAAGTCCACTAGGTTTCTAGTAGGGAAATGTATAGATTGAACTCCATATTAGGTTTGTGAGTTGAAGGCTGGTGACTCCAATTAGCAAAGACTGAGGTCTTGCTTTATATTTGTTAAAATGTAAATCATTTGTTGGTGCTTCTGGTATTTGTAGCCCTTTCCATTTCAATTAGGTAGTTCAATGAATGGGCATTACCTCACTCTAAGTGAGTACCTGAGTAGGTCAAGGTCTCCAAGTGCATCCTGGGCCTTCTCCAGTCATCCTGATGAATATCTGGTCACTGGACCCAGATGGCCCAGGAGGGGAAGTGAGACTGGTGACCTGCACAGCCCTCTCTCACTCAAAACAAAGTCAACTGCCAGTCATGCCATCATTTCTCTGATGTCATGGTCTTCTTTGAAAACAAAGGATGAATGCAGGTACAGGTAGTTCACAGAAGAAGAAAATAAAAGTTAGGAGGAAAAGAATAAGGACTCTCAAAGACCTTTCCAAATTTCAAACTCAGGTTCCTTGAGCCTGGGACCAGAAGTCCTGCTTACTTTCTGTGCTGTCATTTAGTGTGTTAAAATGTGACTTGTTGTAAGGCAATGTAGGGCAGTAAAAAGAACCCTAGTCTTGGGATCAGAAAAGCTGGCTTCCAGTCCTGGCTCTGCTCCTTACAAACTGTGTGATCTTGGGTAAGCCACTTGACTGACCCTTATGAATGGCATTCTCATCACTTAGAAAGAGACTACCTATACTATTTACCATACAGGCCATGTGAAACAATGTATGGAAACTAATATATGACTATAAATTGCTATGTAAAATGTGCACTATTATTCTTGTGCATTTTAAAGATTAAAAATGAAATTTTTCTCAAAACATCTTGCAAGACTAGATTATGAGATCTTATAGATTTTAAGAATTACTAAGTTGCTTTCCCAGTATAGAAAGGTTATTTAGATCATGTCTGAAAATGTAGTAATTATTCCAAGCTCATTAGACATTTTTTAAGCTTTTCAAAGTATTCTCTTTTCTCTGACTCTCTCTCTTTGTGTATATGCAAATATTAACAATTTTAATACTTCAGTGACAGTGGAGAGTAGTTACTGATTATTTTTAAAAAAAACCCTACAAAACCAAGATTATAGAGTATCAAGTATGTTCTCCAAACAAAGGGTAAGGGGGAAACCTAGTAAATTATAGTATTTTTCTATCCATGATGTCATGGAGAGTCATATGATGTCATATAGTCAGTCTTTAAATTTTCATTTTTAATATACTTTATTTATTTATTGTTTTTATTTTATTCTGAACTTAAGAAATAAAACAAGCATTTCCATAATATAGTAGAATAGAAAAAAGATGATCATTTGTGAAACTGTAAATCTATTTTGTAGAACTTCTATTTCTTTAAAAATATATAATGAAGTTATCATGTAATTTTTTTCCTTTTTTTCTTCCTTTACCCCACTCCACCTTGGAGATGGCTACCATTAATCACAAATACGTATATATATATAATGTATGTACATATACATGTATTATATATATGTATATATGTATAGCCATTCTTGAAATTTTTAAGAGGAGGAAGGATTTTTAAGTTCAAGGGGGAATAGCTCCTTAAACATCCATCCTCATTCTTTCCCCAGCAACTCACAACCAACAAATAGGACATTTGCTCAAGCATCTTTCTGAGTAGCTGGTTTTTCCCATATGTTTTGTTGATGTTGCAGGGGCTCACTTGGTTTTCTTCAATCCTACAGTTTAAAAGGGCTTTGGGGTTCAAAAAGAATTTGAAACATCAATAAAATAATTTTTCCAAAAAAAAAGGGATTTGTCATCAATGGATCTGGGTTTAGTGTCAAATCCAGACTCCGTCATTCATTACCTATGTAAACTCTGGCAAGATGCATCCCGTCCCTAGGTCCCAGGAGTTCAAGTAGGGCATTCCTCCCAGTTTGAAATCCTATGCCCTGGGACTAGCCTTGTAATTTGATGGAAGATACAACTGAGCCTCTCTTAGAAGCTAAATGAACTGCCCAAGGTCATGCGGATGTATAAGTGGTAGAACTGGGGCACAAACAGAAGTCTTCAGATTCTGTGGAGCAGGAGAATGAGCACTGAATTGGCAGTCAGAGGATCTGCCATTTGGGGAAAATCTCTCTACCTCCCTTGACCTCAATTTCTTTATAAGTAAAATGAGTCATTGGACAAATTTCCTCTAAGGTCCCTTGCAGTTCAAGATATAGGAATTAAGTCCTGAAGTCTTCATTGTGCTTTGCCATCATTCAAGGGTTAAAATCAATTTTCTTCAAACTTTCCCTTGTTTCTGCACATGTATTTGTAAACTTGCTTCTACTTTGGAGAAAGGCCTGGGAACCAAGTGACCCTGCAGCCAAAATATGTGCAGCAGATGAGTTTCCTACCGCTTTTGCTGACTTGCTCATTAATTTTCCCTCAACCTATACCCTGACCCATTCACTCTAAATCACCATCATAGAAAGACTAATGTTAAGAGTTCAAACCTTGTTTTACAAATAGGGAAACTGAGGCCAAGAAAGATGATGGAATTGCACAAAATCAAACAGCTAGATGGTGACAAAGGCAGATTTAAAATTAGTCTCCTGACTTCCAGACAGAGTCTTGTTTTTACTAAACCAAAGCTGTTTCAATTTAAGAAAGTTCTCAAAATATTGCTGCTTTGAATCTCACAGGAACAACTGGAATGCCATTCAGTATAGCAAAGTATCTCCATTAAGTTGTATTATTTCTGCCTAAGAAAATAGGAATAAATACACTACAGCTTTATTTAAGATGTTTTAGTAAATTTATATTTTGGTGAAAAAACTGGGGCCCATGGATATTTTATCTTCCACTGAATTAGAAGTTTTGACCCATGGATATAGAATCTGAATTCAAGTCCTCAGATTCCAAAGCCAGAGGAGGACCTACAGAAGTAAAGTCTTGGTTCCTTCAACTATCTAAGTATACAAAAGCAGTTTGGGCACCTCAGTGGTGCAGCAGAGAGAGTGCCAGGCCTGAAGTCAGGAAGACTCCTCTTCATGAGTTCAAATGTGACCCCAAACACATACAAGTTATGTCACCCTCAACAAGTCACTTAACTCTATTTGCCTCAGTTTCCTCATCTGTAAAATGAGCTAGGGAAGGAAATGGAAAACCACTCCAGTATCTTTGCCAAGAAAACTCCAAATAAGGCCATGACTAAAATAACTGAACAGCAAGAGGGAGATATATAATAACTTGATATCCTAATTACAAATGTTCTCACACAGAATTAAACAGAAACTCAGGGTTAGGAGAAAAGTCATCTGGTTCAAATTATACCTAGATAGAAATAATTTCACTAACTTTCCTGAAAGGAGGTTACTCAGCCTCACTGTACAGTTACTCACTGTACAGAAAACTCATCATCTCCAGTGGCAGCCCAATTCACTTCTAGACAGATCTAAAAGTTTTTCTTCATTTTGTATTTACTTCTCCATATATATAAATATATATTTTCCTATAATAGATTGTAAACTAATTGAGGGTATGGACTTTTCCCTTTTCTCTTTTTGTCCCTTGTACCTAGCACAAAGATCTTTTAACAGTTTGCTGAATTGGTTTGAATTTATGAGCCAAAATTTACTTCTGTAACTTCTACCCACTGCTTCTAGTTTTTTTCTCATATTTTTAAAATCAGATCTCCAGAGGACTTCTGATACATATTTTGAAGTGACATTTCTTTCAAAATTGTCTATAATTCGGACTTCTTACTCGTTCAGATGGGTCTCTCTTTCTGACTGTGAACTTAAGCAAGTCTCAACTCCATGGGGCTTCAATTTTGGGGGCTTTTAAAATGGCAGTAGGTTTGAAACTCAATAGCCTTTAAATTTTCTTCTAGTTCTCAATATATGATGCTATGATCTATGATATAGATAGATACTTTCTCTTTCCCCATCTGTCACAGATACAGATTAGAATAGTTTATTGGTATAGTTTCAAATTCCTTCCTACCCAACCATTCCCTAGAATGAATGAGAAAAAAAAAGAGATGAATTCATTCTCCTGTCTATTTCTCCCACAAAGCACTGACAAGACAAACCAGTGAGAGAAAGCGCCAAGAGCAAGAAAAAATATAATAATAATTCATATTTCTACAATATTTTAAGAATTAAAGCAGTGTTTTCTGTCCAATAACTCTATGAAAGTAGTTGTACAAAAATCATTGTCTACTTTTTTTTACACATAAGGAAACTGAATCTCAGAGAAGTTTAACATATTGTCCAAGGTCACATAGCAAGTTAATGGTATATCTGTGAATTAAGCACAGTTCTTTTGATTCTAAATTCAGTACTCTTTTCACTATACTATGCTGTATCTTTAAAAACCCACAAAGAGGATAGCAAATCCCTAAATAATTGTGCATGCATTCTGATAATAAAATACAAAGAGCTGGAAACTTCAAGCAAATGTCCAGGATCTCACAATAGCTATTAATCATGCTATGGACTCTAAAGTCAGGACTTCAAGAATCCTGTGGTGTATCTGGTTATTTTAAAAGGCTTTACAAAGTTCTTCAGAAAAGGAGAATGGAATTCACTTTAATATCACCATAAAAAAAGCCGATTTTTGAATACAAATTACAGGATCCTCCCTTAAAGTCCCCAAATTTTCTTTGGAGAAAGAATTTATAAACCTATAAGATAAATCCCAGCATATGTCAGCTGCAGGACTGCTACAAAGAGTCACTTCTAAAGGAATGCTGGACCTTCAAGGGCTGTGCAAAACTGAGAGAAGTAGGCAGAAGGAGTGTGGACCACTCAATCACAAACTTTTACAGCTCAAAGTGACCTTTATTTGAAAGGACCCAACTCAACCCATGATTGACAAAGAATTCCCTTTGCAACATACCAGATACATGGTCATCTGGTCTTTGCTTAAAGAAGGAACTTACTAATTCCCAAGACATCCCATCCTACATGGAAGTACCTGGAATTATTAGAAAATTTTCCCTTCCATCCAGCTCAAATATGACTCTTTGTAGCTCTCATTCATTGCTCCTTGTTCTGACTTCCGGGGCCAACCAGGTTCATCTCTATTAGTTCAAAGCCATGCAAATGCTCAAAGATATGCATCATTCACACACACCCCCAAACTCTTCTATTTTTTAAGTTAAAACATTCTTGGTTCCTTCAACTAATCTTCTTCTGACATGAACTTGAGACCTTTCACTGTCCTGGCTCTCTTTGTCTGGCTGCTGTGCAGCTGACGGATAATTAGGAATATAGTCCAAAGTAGATTAGTTCTGCTGTAGCAGAAGATTCACATAGGAGAACAGTAGGGAACTGAACATGTAGAGGAAGCCAGGTTAGAGAAGGCGATGAATAACATCCTAAGGAGTTATATACTATCAACTTACAACACAGCTTGATTTTGGAGTGGAAGAACAAATAGGACAGTATTCGTGGGACAAAGGGATTATCAGATTGATGCTGCAGGAATGGTTTGTATCCATTCTACAAACTGAATCATTTATACGAATAATAATGATAATACTAGTTAGCATTTCTACAGCACCTTAAGGTTTGCAGAACACTACAAATATTTTATTCTCACAACAACCCTGGGAGGGAGGTGCTACCTATTATTCTCCCCACTTTACAAATGACAATACTGAAGCACAAAGAGATTCAGTTACTTATCCAAGGTCACACAGCTAGCAAATGACTGAGACGAGATATGAACTTGGATCTTTCGGACATCAAATCTAGTGCAAAGCCTAAGCAATTACTAGAAAAAGGAGTTTTAGATAGATCTACTCAGGGAAAACAACAGTATAAGAAACTATTTTCTAGTCATCCATTTCAGAAAAAAGTATTTTTTAAGTTTCTGCACTTGCATTAGTGAACATTGCTCATTCATGTCTGCTCATTCCCATCTCGTTTTTCTCAGCTTTTCAAACTGGTGAACTTTCTTCCCAACTAGTATAGGGTAGTAACCCAATAATCCATTACAAGGCAGTAACTCATGTTGATTAATGCTTCTGCTATGCAGCTTGTTTTCAAGAGACTATGTAGCTTAAGTGAAAGAGTAAGAAATGTCTGTGGTAAATACTATTAAATTCTTTTTACTTTGATATCATGGCTTAATTCAGTTGCTCTCAAGAGTATAAAGTAAATATATAATGCACCTACCACTATGAGTTATTTTAATGCAAAAATGACTATTAGATTTTTAATAGTTTTCCGTGACTTAACTCATTTTTCCAATCCCTATAGTTTTTCTGAACACTTCCATCAAAGGAACACTTGCATTTATATTTATAACTAAATTCAAAGTGCATATATATATCCCACATGATTAATTCACACATGATGGGACTCTGAAGCTGAATGTTCTGACTAAATACAAAGAGGGGCAAAGTTTAAAAAATGGTAGTTGGAAAAAAATAAATTGAGTAAAAAGTCAAATAAAATTCCAGGCAGTCAGTGGTTTTAAAATTTTATAATCTCTTGGAATTAAATGTGTGTATGTGTGAAAAACTAACATATAGAAGCAAAGGAGTTGAGGACTCAGCTTTATAGTGGATGTCTTCAGTCTGCGGCTGGGTATAATTATAGTTTGTATAGTCAAAAAAATTGGGAATTTTTATAGTGCTTGGCCTAGAGGGTAAATTTATTCAAATATACATTTAATTGGGCTAATGTTACAAATAATAATAACAATATTACCATATCACATTAAGAATATTATAATCAACAATATCACAATAATATTAATAATTAACATTTACATAGCATGAGATATATAAATGAGATACCCTTTTCATTTTGTTAGGTATGTGTTATGATTATTCTTATTTTTTCAAATGTGGAAATTGAGGCAGAGAGAGTTTAAATGACTTCCCCAAGGCTGTGCAGCTAGTATCTAAGGCTATATATGAACTCAAGTGTTCCTGACTCCAAGGCCAGCACTCTCTCTGCAGAGCAGCCTAGTTGCCTCATTAGAGAATCACTTCATAGAATAGTCAGATCTTAAAGATGACAGGCTCCTTAGAGGTCATTCAGGATGTAACTCTCCTTAATGAACAAATAGATTCATAGAATCATACAAAGTTTGGAGTGGGAAAGAACCTGAAAAAGAATCCTCACTTTACCAAACTTGACAAATGGTCTTATGGAAATAATTTAGAAAGCAACAAAAGAAAGCAGAAAGTCACTGCTCTCTTGAGGACTGGTGTAACCAAGTCAAATCAACCAGCCTTTTGGGGAGTCATAACAAAGCGAGTGGCAGTGCCAAGAAACACAAAGGAACTTGACATGATTTGGCTGCGATGCTCTGTTTTTTTCTTCCTCCCATCTCCCTCACTGTTGTTAGTGTTGTTTGTGCGGGTACTTGTATCTCAAGAAAAGTTAGTCAATGGTCCATGTGGTGTGTCTCTTTGATCAATAGTCCAACCCTGCAATACCCTAGGGCAGGATTCTTAGCCTTTTTTGTGTCTTGTGAAGCCTATAAGTCCCTTCTCAGAGTAATGTTTTAAATATATAAAATCAAATGTGTAAGGATTGTAAATGAAACTAATTACATTGAAATGTAGTTAGTAAAATATTTTATTTAAAAAGTTTGCAGACTCTGTAAGAAGCCATGACACAGAAGATAGAGATCTCTAAGGAAATCTGAGCAATGATGATGAGTCTTACAGATTTAGCGTTAGCATTTTATATCTGACCCTTCACTTTTGAGGTCAATTTCCAACAACTAGGGAAGATCGTGCAATCAGTGCTTGGCATCTTCACGATAGTGATGCACCACTACTTGTCTATTTGCCTTCTGTTATATGCATGCCCCAATAAAGCCTCCTTATCCCCAATAAATGCTTAGAATAGGAAAGTTACAAAATCAATGTGTCCGCCATAGCTAATCAAAACTAATTTCACTTGTATATATTTTGGGAGAATTTCATAACATGTCTGATATTATACAACCAGGGATTTGAATAACTATTCATGTCACATGGCACAAAATTTCATTAATTAGTCCCATGGCATCCTGAATACAAGTTAAATTGAAGGTGATATTCCATTCCATAGAAACAAAGGCATCGTTTGGTACCCAGTTTACCAGGTGGCCATGATTCAGGCTATAAAAACTTAAACTAAATCATTTAGAAACTTGAGACTACATAATTTTGGTAATGGCCAAGCCCAGCTGTACTCTATCTGCAGTTTCCCCCTTCCTTGCCACAAAGGCATGCAGGTTCTCCATCTAGTCCATAGTTAAAGTCCAAAGAGAAGTCACTCACTTCATACATTCCTCCTCGTTCATGGTCATACCTTGTTCCACTGAGGTGGGTTATTTATAGGTGGCATGAAGAGGCTGGGAAATACAGTATGAAGGGCAATAATCCTTGGAATTCACAATCACTGAGCCAAGTCTGCCTAGTAACACCTTTAATACTCTACACCAGTTAGGTGGGAAGAGGCTATATCTTTAGTAGTCAGTCACCATCACAACAGTGTTTTGCTAAGTAATAGTGATCCTTAGCAATAACACAGTAGTATAACAATCCATTGATAATGAATTTACATATCTACAACCATTTGACATTTTACAAAACTCTTATGATAGTCACCCTGTGAGGGTGGTAATACATACTTATTTCCATTTTACAGAGATAATTGGAGCTCAAGGGACACACTACTTAGAAACAAAAAAGGTCAGCATCTGAATCCAGGTAGCTCCTATGTCCAGTACTTTCTAACTGATTGTTCTCCACCTTGTACTATGTACTTGTATTGGTTATTGGCTAACATCTGTCCATTGAGAAGATATCTCATAAACTCATTAGTATTCTATTTATTCTTCTGATTTCAAGGCTTGTCTTTTTGTTGTTAATAAGAATGTTTTGTTTTCACTGAAAGTTCTTGTTGTCCATGAATAATAAAAATTCCTTTAGATCTCATTGAGTATTTTTGAATGTTACTCCAGGAAATAGTGTTCCTTCAATATTTTCCCATATTAGCTTTCACAGGAAACATATCATTTATTTTGAAATTAGTAGAAAAGCACCTAGAGGTACACATCCGTAACCTTCCCTCTTACTATCTCAACTTATCCTCTTAAAGCACACTTTTTTTAAATGTACCTAGACAGAAATTGAAATATGGAAGCTTGAGATATCAGGCCCAAATAACAAGATTAGGAATAATAGATGCCCTTCTTCCCTTGACGTCCACACATAGTGTTAACACCTGTCTTCCTATACTAGTTAGGGACAAGAACTTGACCATAATCAGACTCTGAAAAAATCCAGAATTATAGAGTCATCAAATTTTAAAACTGATTTTTACAGATGAGAAAATTGAGGGCAAATGGTTTTTCCATGGTCAGTTCATGGTACAGCTAAGACTGGACTCCATGTTTCCTGGCTCCCCAGCCTGTGGTCTTTCCACTATGTCACATGGCCTCCCCTACTAAATTGAGTCTTGAATTAATAAAGCCAATAAAATAATTTTCCTTCATCAAAATAAAAACAAAATCTTTGGTTTGTGCATTTCTTAATTATTCTTCCCTGTCTTAGATACTAGCCGTTATTGCATCTTTAGTCATAAAATGTATATTGTAGGCAAGCAAAGGGATGTGATTGTGTGGTAAGACTAGCATCAGAAGTCTGCTTAACATTTTAGCTGGTCATGTGATCTTAGGTAACTCGCTTCACATCTTTGCCCTTGGTTTCCTCAACTGATAAACAAGGGAGTTGGACTAGATATATGATTTCTATGGAAAATGAGGAAAATATTAGAGAAGACCTGTAGACTTTTAGAGATGAAAGGAACCTTTGATACTCTCCATCTATAATTTTGTGATACATGGAAGAAATGAAATACATACATATAAAAATATTTTAAAGTTTAGAAAGAACCTCTTGTAACTTCCTATGATTCCCCAAAGTTCTGTGAGATAGATATTATAGATCTTATTTTACAAATAAGTAAAGTTAGGGCCAAACAGGTGCTTTGACTTGTCCGATGACATACAACGGATGTGTCTTGGATGAGATTGAGGTCTTCCAACCACAAGTTCATTACTCTATTCAACTCTTTGTTAAGAGAAAGCAGTACGTCTTCATGTTTAGAAGCCCAGAGAGCCCGGACTCCTAGATTAGGCCCTCGGAATGACCTGTAACAAAGAAATGCTGTCTTCTTTCATCTCCTTATTAATGTTTCCACCACTCAGAAAGGTGTGGCTAATTAGTTCTTAAAAATTCATGCTTGCAAAAACACTTGGCCTGTCTTCAGATAAAAAATGATAAGCAGGCCAAATGATTATACTTTAGAAACATATTTCTTTAGAAACATCAATATGGTCACTATACCTACCAATTCTGCAAAAAGCTAGATTTTTCTTTTTGAAAAAAAGAGTAACCTTATTTTGAATGTTAGTAATACACACTAAAAACATCTGAAACTAATAAAACCTTCTTTTAAAAAGTGTACTGCTTAGAACATAAAAGACGTCTAAACAGATTGATTTACTCTAGGGACCCTAGAGCTTGAATGCCAAGTTTTAGCCCAGGGCAACATTTTACTGCTGAGTTTTAAACCCCTGAAAAATCTGAATTTATAATAACCAAGCTGACAGATTTTAAACTGTACTGGCGCTAATAGGCAGTAACGCCAGACAGGTGAGTTTGGAGTGAGCTTAGAGCTAACGGATACCGTCTGTGAAGACACAGAGGGGCTGAACCAAACCGGGTAGGTGTCTTATCATTTAGAGCACTTCAAAGCCCAGGGAGATATTTATGAATGACTCATGCCTCGAGTGAAGCAAGGCTCCCAAATAAGCTGGGTCTAAACAGTCACTCTCTACAAAGCCAAGTACAAAAGCCTGTCGGACCTGCCTCTGTGGAGAGGCCAGGCGCTCCTTCCCTTACTCACTCCATCCTGCCTGAGAGTTCATGTGATTCCCGAGGACAAGACTGGCATTTATTTATTTATATAATTTTAGAGAAGCCTAGCCTATCTGCTAGTGTTGTGAAGGGAACACTTGGGAGATGTGATTAGCAGTCACTTGTTTCTGTAAACAGTGAATGTAACATATGCCTCTCAAGTAATGTGTATCCAAACATACGATTTACAAATAATTAACATCATGTTAATTAGTCACATTAATTTATGCCACTTTGTGGAATTATTTCCTCAGAGTCTTTAGGAAAGCTGCCAGAAGCTTGAGCCAAACAGTGTAAAAACGTGCTTCAAGTAAGGGGCGGTGAGAAGCTGTGACACACAGAATGAATGAGAGGCGACCAGGACACAGAAAGGCTGATTCAAAATCGCCAAGTCCTGGGGAGGCTGCCCTGCTGAAGGATGCTCTCAGAGCAATGCAGCCTGGGTCCTTTCAGAGACAGGAATACCTGTGCTGGGCCCTTCCTGCCCACTCCGCTCAGTCCCACCCTTCTGTCCATCTGAATTTCTACTGCAGATGTTGAAAAGCCTGCCTGTAAAGAAGATTGTGGGGTCTGCTAAATTTTTGCAAAGATTTTGGGCTTCCCCCGCTTTAAATATGTGTGTGCGGGTCATAGGGATTGGATCTGTAGGGATTTTTTGGTTTGTTTTGGTATAGGGATCTCCCAGGTGAGAACTCTACCAAACCAGCTCATTACCTTCCCTGTAACTTAGAGTTGTAAAAAAGTTGCCTAGAACATTGTGAGGATATAAGTGACTTATTCAGAGTTGTGTGGGCAGTACATGTCAGAAGAAAAATTTCTAGGTGATTTTTCTATCTTGTGTGTATGTGTATATATATATATATATATATATATATATATATATATATATATATATATATATATATATATATATATACATGTATGTATATGCACATATATCTGGAGAGAGAAAGAGAATCTATTCCCTGAATACAAACAGCTGAAGATAAAACTTTAAGATGGAGACATGTCAAAAGTAAGCTTCCCAGTCTCCACATAATAAAGAGCAAACCATGTGGAGCCTTCATATGTCTCAGACACATTGTCACAATCTAAGGGATCCAACCTCACTCTACTTCAAAGTAGCTTAGCAGAGAAGAACTAGAGGGAAGCTAAACACAGTCAAAGACTTCAGAAAAAATGAACACACACAAGCATACACACACATGCAAGCACATGTACACATGTGCACATGTACATACACTAGGATATGTTTTCTAAGAGCAAGAGAAACCTGAAGTATTCCCCTTTGTGAATGGGTTTAAATCAGGTGGGAATGAGAGATAATAAAAACAATGGTAAGAGCTAGGGCTACTGGATTATTGGACTGGGAAACAGTAAGGTTGATTCTGAGAAATCACTTCCCTGACCTGGTCCTGGGTTTTTTCATATGTCAAATGAGGAGACTGGCCTGAATGACCTCTAAGGAAGCTTCCATCTCTAACATTCAATGAGACCAACATTTTTTTCTAGGCAGTATTAAAAGTAAGTCTGATTGGGGTGAAATCTAAGATTTTTATTTAATTGGAAGGACCTACTGTGATATGAAAATGAAATTGGGAATATGGTGCTCTTTTTTTCAATAACTTTTCCATTTTAATACGGATTCTTTTTCAAAAGCCACTGGAAGCTGATTGATAGGATGTAGAACTACACCATTAATCTGTGTTAGAAACATTTCACAAGGGTAGAAGATATTAAGTCATTTCTTCTTGAAACTGTTCATTTCTTTAACCCTGAAGATACTATATTCAAGATGGATTTTCAAGTTCCAAGTGGCAGTGACTCAGTTATTTGATACAAATGTAGTGACTAATAAGAGGTAGCCTATTAGTCTAAGAAAGGACACTGTCCTGAGAATTGGAAAAATATGACTTCTGTTCTAGACTCAACAATCTTGGATAAGTCAGCTCACTTCTTTGGGTTCTAAGTTCCTCAAAATAGCGACAGTAGGGTTGAAGTACATGATCTCTAGTGCCCTTCCCAGCGATACTCTATAAATTCTAAGTTAAGAAAAGCAAGTCACTCAATGACTCCAAAGATGTGTTTCCTTGCAGATTCATTCAATCAGTCAATGAACATTTGTTATGTGCTATTATGTGCCAGGGGCTATGTTAGATTCTGTGAGTATAAAAAAAAGAAGGAAGGAAGGAAGGAAGGAAGGAAGGAAGGAAGGAAGGAAGGAAGGAAGGAAGGAAGGAAGGAAGGAAGGAAGGAAGGAAGGAAGGAGGAAGGAAGGAAGGAAGGAAGGAAGGAAGGAAGGAAGGAAGGAAGGAAGGAAGGAAGGAAGGAAGGAAGGAAGGAAGGAAGGAAGGAAGGAAGAAGGAAGGAAGGAAGATTCACTAGATTCAATGTTCCACTTTCAATCCATAGTTGATGGGCTATGGATCCCTAAATTGAAGGAATGCTTTAGATACAAGAACTGTTTAGAATGATTCAAGGATTCAGTTAGTGAATTACATTTTTTTTATGATGGCTCTCATAGTTGTAGTTTTTCTAGGAAGGAAGACTACTCAAGTTTAAAACATCTGCGGATACTTTGGCTTGGTTGTCTTGTTAAGTAGCAGCAAGGTGTAAATGTTAAGAGTGCCAGACTTGGAGTCAAGAGTTCTGCATTTACATCTTGCCTTTGCAGTTCTCAGATGTGTGCCTTTACATGTCACATAACATCTCTAAGCCTCAGCTTCTTTATCTCTACAATAGGGATAATCACATTTCTGTTACCTACCTCACAATGCTAACAGAGGAGCCAAAGTTCTTTGCAAACCTTAGTTGCTACATAAAAGTTTCATCAGAAGAAGAATGGTCACTGATAAGTACATCCCAGGGCTGCCAGGAAAATTCTAGTCATGTAGAAGATACACCAGCAATGAGGTGGGTTGGATAAAATAAAAAAAAAAATTATGGCTAACATGAGTCAATCTAACATACCCACAAGCACACATCAATGAGATGTGAGCTATACAAACTCAGCAAGGTGAACACTACTATACTCAAGCCATTCAAACAACCAATCAATAGATATCTACCGGATACCTCCTATATGCTCAAGACTGCTAGTCACAGTAAGCACTTCAGAAAGAGGCATCAAAATGATCTTAGAACCTCAAGAGCTGGAAGGCACTTCAGAGGCCATATAGTAGCGTCACATCCAACCAGGAGCCTTCTCTACAAATTATCTCCCCAAATCATCATGTAGTCATTGTATGAAGACCTATAGTAAAGGTTAATCCAATCCCTTCTGAGAAAGTCCTTTTAGACAGCGGGGAAGTTGATAGTTCCAATATTTAAATGGAATCGTGATCTCAACAATTTTGTTGTTTCCTCTCTCCCTCCTTATCACCCCCCCCCCAAAAAAAAAGTTAGCATGCAAGAACATCAACATCTGCTCATCCTGTGTAACTATTGTTGTGTGGGCGAAAGAAACAGTAGTGATCAGGGAAGGAAGTGCAGTGTGGTTTATACGTTTGATAATTTGTTGATTCCAGATACACACTTACCAATCATTGAGGCAGCCTCACTATGTGTGCAATATAAGTATATGTATAAATGTATGTGTATATGTATAAATATGTATAAATATATAGTTACAATATTTTATTTCTGCAAGAAGTCCTTTTTTTCTCTTTGATATCAGAATCACATTTTGAACAAATTCCCACTGCTTACTTCCTTTTCTTCCCTTACAAAAAGGGTCCATATTAATAATGTTGCATTTTACATTTATTTAGACTTATTTGATTTTCTTCAACTTTGATTCATCTTGATCCATTTTCATTTTTTATCCACTATTGTTTCAGAGCCCCAAGTATGTGATTACATGAAAACTATTCACTAATGTCCAGCACACCATTGAGGATATGAAAGCAAAAAAAAAATCATCTCAGGATTTAAGGATGTGCGCTAAAAGTTCAAAGCAATTGAAAAGAGAGCTGTACCTATGTTTCCCAATCTAAAATTGCACACAGTGGGAGAATTCTTTCTCACTATGGGGAAATCGCTAAATGCATTTGAATATAATTTTTTTTAATTAAAAGAGGACATTTTAAGCCTACTGCTGGATGAAATCACTATTGGAAAATGGCATTAATATATTTAAAAAAAGGTCTGGAAGAAAAGAAAATGAAGTATGCCTTCTCTGCCACAGCAGAAAAATGGAAAATGTCCAGGGTAGAGTAATATCCATTGTCAGAATGGGCTTCTGTGTTGGATATGTTTGCTCAATGGTATTTTGTTTAGGATAAGGGAAGATTCAATCTGAAGGAGAATGAGTAGCAAATGACCGTGCTCTAAAGACAAAAGACATCAATAAAACATTGAATAAAAAAGAGAAGGAAAAGAGGAGGAAAAAAGAAAGAAATTTTCACTAATATTTGTAATAATAACTCTGGGGCCAGAAAAGGAGGATTTTGCATCAAATCCATCCAATTGGGTTCATTCATGTTGAACTTTAGTCTCATAGAATTTCAGTCATCTACATCCTTCAAAGTTAAAAGAATATTCATAACAAATCCATGCCTGCGTTTTGAGACAACAAAAACACAGATCAGCTCTTTAGAATTTAAGCCCGAGAAGGCTTCTGGTGAATCAAAATGCTCATGATAGTGGATGAATGCGTAAGAGCTTATGTGACAGTTAGTAATAATGCCGTCTACCATACAAACACATAAATAAATGTCAATACGCAGTTACCCAATTTTTAAAATGAGTATAATTTGCCCAACAGACTCCTGAAAGTGTTATGGCCTAATGCACATATATGTCATTTAAAAATTCCTATTATTTGCTTGATGGACCGTGACAGCCTAACACATTTGGCATTTAACAAAAATAAACCTCTGAAGCCAGTGTACTCTAATGGGCCTTCAGTACCATATTAGAGATGTTCACCATGATGACTGGTGGCATGCCTCTTAATTGTCCAGAAGATGGTTGAGCCCTGATTATGGGTAGATGTTTAAACTGTCATGAGAGAAAAAAACATTTTACGTTCAGGGTTCAAAGCCAGTTTTAAAGATGTCAACTAGATCATTTCTATCTTTTAAAGGATAAGTGTTCGGAAGCTTTATATATTCTTTTCATTCTGGGGTATTCAATCTTTAATATCTCTGGGCTTTAGTTTCCTCTTATGTAAAATGAAGAGGTTGTTCCAGATTAGGGTTTCTTTGCCTTTGTTGTATTATAGATTCCTATGGCACATTGGTGAAGTACATACCCTTTCTCAGAATTGTCTTTTAAATAACTGAAGGAAATGCTGACTTTAAGTTAGAAGTTAGTGGAAATAGTTGGGTTTTTTTTCCATCCAAGTTTGCAGACCCTCTGAAATCTATCCATGGGACTGTGGAACTCAGTTTAAGAACCTCTGACCTAGAGGACCTCTGAAGTTTCTTTCAAGATCCTGTCTATCTATAAACTTTTACTTGGATCAAATGGCTAGAAGTAATCTTTTAAGGTAGGAAAAGGAGCTAACTCTCTGTACTGTACCACCTCATCCAGCCTGGCTCCTGACACATGTGCCAACATCATGCCTTCTTCCCACTCACCTCTACATATACCTCCCTGCACATATCCTCCTCAGAATGCCTATGTTCTAATTTCTGTTGCTTGTTGCAGATGAAGGCATGGATAACAAATTCACTCTTAGAATCTGTTAAATGATTTGGGGAGTAGCCTTTGAAAAGATAAACAAATGGGCACAGATCTTAAGCAACTGTTTCTTCAAGGTGAGTGAAATTCTTATCATTTAATTTCATTCATTTGATAAACATTTATCAGATATATACTATGTGCAATGCATTGGGCTGGATGCTCAGGAAGTTAAGAAAATTGAGACATGCCTTTACTGAGCTTACAACCAGGAGGAGTGTGGGGTAAATGGGAGAGAGACAACCTGTACAAAAAATGTAACAGTATACAAGAACTTTCCTCCACAAAATTCCTCTTTCCCTGCCTTCCCTAAGTTCTTGAGGAAATATCAGAAGGTATAAGTCCTGCTATGTTAGAAAGAATTCAAATACCATATTCTAAGGCATAGACAATCTATGTGAGTAGGAAGAATTTACACTCATCAAAAAATGGATTTCTTAAAAATTACAAGAAATCCATAGTAATAGAGTGAAAAGTCAAGTTGCAGAACAGAAATAACCACTGAAAAGGTACTTTCAGACACCCCTCAAACGAAGTGCCCACATCTAAGTCCAAGAAATATTGGCCATGAATACTGAACGGACATAAGTTGATAATAATCTCCTGATGGGTGGCAATCATATCTTAAAGGTATTTGTACTTAGCACTCTGAAGGAATATGTAAAGAAAGTTCTCAGTCAATCTATTTTTTGGGGTGGTATATGAAGGGGAAGAGTTGTGGAGAACAGATTCAGAAGGCTGATTTTTATACACATTTGACTTGGCTAAATTGAAAAAATTTCCTTCTGTGGGAAACAAATGGAATAAACTTTTCAGTGAACGTATCTCCCTTCACCCCATACATTAGCCTTTCTAAAATATCTAGCAAAGTATTTTGTGTAGTTTTACTCCTCATTATGCTAAAAAGAGGTGGGTATACAAATTGATTGTGTTTTAATAATTGCTAGCATTTATGTAGTGTTTTTAACATTTGAGAAATACTTTATGCATATTACCTCATTTGATCCTTGCAACAACCTTGGGAGCTAGATACTATTACTATGGCCTTTTTATGATGGAAAAAAAAAAAAAAAACAACTGAGGGTAACAGGTTAACTGACTTTCCTGAGGTCATTCAGCTGGTAAATATCTGAGATGACACTGAACTGAAATCTTCTTGATTTCAGGTCCAGGGATCCATTCATGGTACCATATTAAGCCTCTCTGAATAGGAAATTTTAAAATGTAAGGTATGGACCCTCAAAATGAGTTGTGCATAGACTCTCTTGACAGATCTTTATCCATAGAATGAATGAATGACTTGGTGTAAAAACCAGCCAGAATCTGGTTCTGGTTCTAGTAGAACATCTCAAGAGTTAGAAAATGCTCCAAAGGTCATCTGATTCAACTCCACCACTAGGAACTCTCTCCAAAAGATGCCTAAGCGGGGGTCATTCAATCACTGCTTGAAGACTTCTAGGGATATAGAACCCAACAGCTTCCCAAGGCATCCCATTACATTTGGACAGTTCGAATTATTAGCCAGTTTCTCTCCAACTATATCTACTCCTACTTCTCTCTATTTCTCTAAGCAAAACAAGTCTAATCTTTCTTATCATGGCTCTGAATCAAGTATTTGAAGGCAGCTCCATGTCCCTCTTTCTGTTCCCACTATTGCCCTCCAAATTCTCTATGAGTTCAAGTCTTCTCATGATTTTGGTCTCTTTCTTTATATAGCTGCCCACTAACTATCTGTGTCCCTGTGGACAAGTCACTTTACCTCTCTATGCCTTTGTTTCCAAATCTTTACAATTAAAAAGTCAAAGTAGTTGGGGTCCAAAGTTTCTTTAAGCTCTAAAATTCTACACTTTTCTAATAGCAGCATACACCACAGGGGAGGAGAGAAAAACCACAAAAAGAAATCCAGAATAAAGACTTACACACTTACTGGATACTTTTCAGTAGGATAGAACAAATCCTACTGTTTCTCCCAAATCTTGCATAGAGTCAGTAAGCACCCAAGAAATGGTTGATAAGCATGATAAAGAAAGGGAATGATTATACCAATCCCCATAGGGAAAGTAGTTGTCTTATTTCCTAGTCACATTCGGTTTGATTTTGCCCTTAAAGATGCCTATCTACCTGGCTTTGAGGGCTGGTTCTGACCCAGTGAGAGAGGGAGGGAAGGAGAAGAGAAAAAGAGAGATAGGGACAGAGACAAAGAGAAACAGAAACAGAGGGATACATGGAGAGACAAACAGACATAGTCAGAGAGACAAAGAGAGACAGGCAGAGATTGAAAGCGTACACTGTAACAGAAATGCATATGATTGTCCATTATTGAGTTTCACTCTATGTTCATTAAGCTTTGCTTGCTCATGTACCAAGATCATATGTTAAAAATGAAAGTTCCATGGATGAAAAAGGTTTGAGATAAATTTGGCATTTTGATCTTTTCGTTTTAGCTTTACAGAGTCTCATTCTGCAGACATGTGTTTTTGCTTAGAAATGCACAGAGGTGAATAAATCACTTGATCGGCATTCCCCTAGAGCTGGCTATATTAACTTTCTTGGCATGATCTCACCACTTAAGTCAACATGACTTAAGAGTTTATATAACAGTTTATTTGCCTTTTATTTCCATGCTTTTCCTGAATTTAAATGTTCATCTGCTGAATAGAAAATAAATGTTATCCATGACTTAAAGACCAAAGTTTCCTAACTTTAATTCTTTTTTAATTAATTTATTTTACTGATTTTAAGTGGGCTTGAGGGAAAGAATTCTGAACACTTTTGCTACAAACTTCTATTTTCCTCTGACATATGAAGAACTATAAGGTAATCAGCCTTTTGAGAAAAGTGGATATAAGTTCAAGACAATAAAGAAAGAGGGGTCTTGTGATACTGATTAGGAAGAAATAAAAGAGTGATATGAACTTAGTAATGATACCCCACTAACTCTGTCTTCTATGCTTCTTTACCAGCCCATCCAAGAACTCAATGATTTAGTATTTCGACTAGGTATGATAATTACAATGCAGCTAATTAGAACACTGCAGAATCCCGAGCTGGAAAAAAACTGGGCCAGTCATGGGAGTCCTCCTGGACACTTGCTCTGCCTTTCCCCGTTTCAGGACAAGAATTCACCCAAGGAGATTCCACATGTGTAAACCATTTGTGGGTGGACTGCTGGATTTCAGAGGCAATATTCTGGGGTTAAATTCTTATCAAAATATAACTTCATGAGTATTCTGCCAAGGAATTACATGGCCTGCACATTTTGCCAACTCTTTCTTACTGTCCTATGGTTGGTTTCCCTAGGAAAACAGTCAGTTCTTGATTAGTTAAAGGGTGAATTCAGTTTGTGGTTTAACTGGATTTTTTTTTCTTTAGACTACTTTACCACTGATTACCACCAACCTCCAAGGACAAGAAGACAGAGAGAGGAGAGGAGAAATCAATCTTCATTCCCCTTAAGGAAGCAGGTAGAGGTCAAGTAAGGACCTCTACTTCTTGTTTCTTGCTTCCCATACTCAGACCTAGAGGTCTCTCTTGCTGGTAGAAAGGAGAACGAATTGAGGTCTTTCTAAACAGAATGTCCAGCAGACTTCAGTTTGTACATCCAAGTGCGTATCACTCCTCTCCAAATCACCACTTTGGGCATAGACTTATCTCATGGCTTCTGTCCTGATGTCTTCACAACCTGCTTATGAACTATATAAGAAAATCCACCCTACTATTTACAAATCAAACATTATCATCATCATCATGATCAGACTTCAAACTGATAATTTGCAGACTGATTATCCATTTTATGTACCAGACCAGTCATTTTTGAAAATGTAGTCTATCCTTTATAAATGGAGATTTAATATCATAGAGGGAAAGTGTGTACAATAGTCTCAGACAAAAGGAGCCAGGT
Source organism: Bettongia penicillata ogilbyi (assembly GCA_023548195.1). Taxonomy (NCBI): domain Eukaryota; kingdom Metazoa; phylum Chordata; class Mammalia; order Diprotodontia; family Potoroidae; genus Bettongia; species Bettongia penicillata. Next base: position 1,022,706 of record JAJHZJ010000378.1, read on the forward strand.
GACGAGAAAAGGTTACCAAGTGTTTTCAAATTAATTATCGCATCTGAATAATTGGATGAAAAAGCATTTATTAAATGCTTACTATATGCCAAGCATTGTACTAAGCACTGGGGATATAGAAAAGAAAAACTCAGATAGTTCTTTATCTCAAGGAGCTGATACTTTAAATAGGGAGAGTATAGTTCCTGGAAAGATGGAAAGGCAGCAGAAGGCAAGGCCCAGAGAGCCTTTGGCTACTTAAATAGCTGAGATAATAGCATTGGGGGCAGGTCATAGGGGCAAGACAGATGGTAAGACCTGGTGATTCTCATTAGGAGAATTGGAGTTGTTGAATTCCATGTGGGCAGTAAAGTAGGTGAGGTGGGAGAGTAGAAATAAAGAGGGTAGGATACCCCTGGTGGTAGCATTCTTCCTGCTTGTCTATCCAAGGTATCTCAGGTGGTCCTGACCCTGGAGGCAAGAGAGGTACCTAGGGAAAAGTCAAAGAAGGTAAGGTACCCTGGTGGTGGTGGCCCTTCTTGCTGCCTGGATATCTCATCTCAGGATCAGTCTTGTAGGGTAGGAAATACTAGATATGGAATTTCGGAGTGGAAATTCCTTCCACTTACACATATCCTACTCTATGACTAAGTCGCTATGTCCCATTTGTGGCTTAATAAATAAATTCTAGGGATTTGCTTAAGGTATACAGATATAAAAGGACTTGCCTCCAGTGGCATTCTTCTAATAAGGTCATAGGAAGGATTCAGAAAAGGAATCAAATATTCACACTGCCAACCTAACACCACACCTTACTTACTTTAATTGAATGGTTGCAGTTTAAGAATGTGTAGGATAATGTGGGCACACATAGCTTATCCATATCAACAAGTTATTTCTAGTTCTTGAACACATCATACCCCAGGATGCCTTCTTTCTTATTGTATAGCATGCACAGAATATTCACAGTCCTTTTCTCTGACTGGTCAGTTCCTTCCAGAACCTTGATTTTAAGGAAAGTGGCCAGAACAATGATGCCTTCAGTTCTCTCCTGACATTCACCACTATTTTATGCGAGAGAGTAATTAGACTTGTTCTGTTTTGTCTGAGAGCGCAGAACTGAGACCATCAGGTAGAAGGTCCAGTGGGGCAGATTTATAAAACTCAATAAAAAGAAAACAAACTTTTTAGCAATAAGAAAATCTGTCCCAAAGTGGGCTGAGTTACATTAGGAAGGAGAGGTTTTCCAACAAGGACTGGATGTCCACTTTATGTGTGCTGTAGAGTTGATTTCTGGTCAGGTAGATGACTTCTGAGGTTCTCTCTAACACCAATATTCTGTGACTGTGACCTCTTTAAGACCTTCTTGTTTCAATATGTATTTGGATTTGACTAAGGGATCACACGATAACTGACTATACCCCATTAGCACATGGGGGATCATAACTTTTAACACTTGTCAATATTGGTCAGGGAACAGGGCTCTAGGGGGAGAGGACTTTGATTTTGATTGAGGCCAGGCTGCTAAAAGGGGACAGTGAGAGAACCTCTGGAAAATGGAATCCTACAAGAAGAAGGGAACCTCCTAGTCAAAGCCCAGGGGCTTGGATTTAAAGAAGGCAGAAGTGTGATTATAATTTTAATTGACATTTCTGCAGTGCTCTATTGTAAGTTCCTTGAGGGATGGGAGTTTCATTTTGTTTTTCCTATCCTTTTTATCTAAAACCTATCTTCTTGACTACTGTAGCCACTTAATAACTGTTCATTCAGTTGGATATGAAGCTCACCAAGAAAGCACTTTCCTCATAACAACCCCATAAGGCAGACAGTGCAAGTGCCATTATGCCCATTTTACAGGAATAAGAAAATCAAAGAAGAGCCAGAAGACATCTTTGGAAATTTCTGCTCTAGCTCAACTTGCTAAGTGTCAGAGGTGAATTTGAACTCACATTTTCTGGCCAAAGATCTAGTACTCACCCACTACTCAGGTTCCTTCAGTAGAGCAAATTAATCATGGGGCATCTAAGACTGATTTTACATATTTCAAAATTTTATCTTTGGCGGACCCTATTTATAGCTATTCATCCCTTCCCCTCCACTCACCTACTCTCCTCCCTTTATCCTCTCCTCTTCTGTCTTCTCCTTTCATCTCCATCCTCTCCACTCTTCAACAGTCTCCTCCCCTTCCTTCTCCTCCTCTCCTCTCCTTTCCTTTCCCTTTAATGCCTTAATCAATAATCTTTAAGACTGGCTATGACTAGAAAATCCATCACCTTGCCTGCTACCTAGTGAACAGCCTTCATGAATTTGCAAAAGCTGGTCCTCAGATGCTCAATATGCCTTTTTAGACCCTTTCTTTCTGCAAGGAATTCATGGAGCTTGTGCTCACAAGGTGTAATTTCCTAGACTGCAAACTCATCTGAATAATATTGTGGAGTATCACAAACCATACCTTCTCTCCCTTGGCACTTAGAAGTCCCTCTGATGTCTGTGGAAGTTCCCTGCCCAGAAAGGCAAGGGCTTGGGAAGGAAGTGGGAAGTCCTTTACTAGCCCACAAAATCAGAGAGCCTGGGAGGGACCTCAGATATTATCTAGCCCAATCCTCTCATTTCACAAGTGGATATACTAAAACCTAGAAAAGCTAAATGACTTGTCTGAAGTCACAAAGGCAGTAAGTACAAGAGTTAATCCTTTATATACTTCACTGTATTATAATAATATACTGCACTACATTACACCTTTGTATCTAATCTGATCCTGTGCTATCATCAAGGTTCAACATCTGTAATCAGAGATTTCAAATTTGTTGTTATTTTCTATGGATCATTAGGTAGCATTATTTAATAAGACCGACAACCCCCCGACAACCAATTCCAAATGTCTTCTGCTACCATTCTCTAGATATGGAAAACAGATCAGCGATGTCAGGATTTAGAATTCTAAAGGGCATTTGGAGACCATCTCACTTCAAGTCCTCCATTTATGGATGAGAAAATTGATGCCCCAAGAGGGGAACTGGCTTACTCCATAGGATGTGAAGAAAGCCAGGATTTTACATTAGAAATGACTGACCCTGACTCTAGGGGCAGGAATCTTGGGACAGAATCGTAACTCTATGAGGAAAAGAAATAAAGCTGGCCTCTTGGAGTGGGGGTAAGAGGATTTCTTGTCCTGATGAACATAATTGCAGTTCTATTTGTCTTCCATTCAGGTCTCTCCACCTTCCCTGCACCAGGAAAGAAATCTGGATGCAGCTGGATATTGAGCAAATACAACCTGAACATTGCTCAAGGTAATTGCAAAGTCAGCAGCACCTCTGGCCGTTCTTTAAATCTTTTCTTGCTTCAGTTAAAAAAAAAATCTGACTTCCTCCTTATGGATGCTTAAGCAAAACTTAAAAAAAAAAAAAAAAAAAAAACTTTTGGTAGCTTCATGCTCCTGGAACCAGGTAAAGATTTGACAGAAATAAGCCCTTGGAAAGAAAGCATGCGTGCTATGAAGGGGTGGGGTGGGGCGGGTGGGGGGATAAATGGGAGAGGCCTAACTGGCATTTTCACTTCAAGGGACTGGAAATATGTGATCCAAAGCCAATATTCAAATTCCTCTGCTTACTAATTTGATTCTGACAGGACAGACGGCAGCTGTTTTTTGAAACATTCATTTTTTTGAAAACAGGGTCTTCTATCATATTGTTTTGAGTCCTCCCATCACCGAGGTACTCCCAAGTCCTTTGGACATCTTTGGTAGGTCCTGATCTTTAGTCCCAGGCTGACTGATGAAATTCCTTATCAAAGTTGGTCAATTTCTCACTCATCTCTAGGGCTAAAAAGAGGGGTTCTTTGGTGACTACTTCCAATTCTGTCTCGCCATTCACTCTTTCCCAAGACTATGAGCAAGGATGACCTTCTCTTATCTTTGGTTTCTGAGCCAAAAACTGATGGCAGATTACTGACTCACTTTTGGTGGGAGAAGTGTTTTCACTTGATACTAAGAAGGAAGGCCAGTACCCCATATCATAGGAGGGAATTACAGTCTTTGAAACTTCATCAAGTAGCCAAGAAAGGATTAGGTGACCTTGAGCAGGGCAGAAAGAAAGAGTGAATATAATTCAAAGAGGAATCTCGACTCTTGGGTTCTACTGTCCATTGTCAGTACCTGGCTTTGTCCTTGGAAAAATCACCTGACCTTAATGTTTGCATATGCCAAATAGGAGGGCCTGGGGAAGGTGGAGGTTCTTAACCTTTTTATGTCATGGATCTCTTTTGCAGTCTGGTGAAACCTGTGGATCCCCTGTCAAAATCATGCTTTTAAATGTATAAAATAAATAAGATTACAAAGGATATTAATTATATTGATGCATAGTTATCAAGTTCATGAATTCTACATTAAGACCTAGAGGCCAGAAAGACCTGAATTCAAATTAGCTTCAGATATTTACTAGCTGTGTGACCCTGGATAAGTCACTATACACACATATATATATATGTGTGTGTGTGTGTATGTGTATATTATATATACACACATATATATGCACACATGTATATGTGTGTACACATACATATATGTGTATATATACAGAGAGAGAAAGACTAAGGTTTATATATAGGCCTTAGCTTCCTTATCTGTAAAATGAAAGGATTGGACTAGATGAGATCCCTATTAGCTCTATCAGCTTGGGCTAGTAAAGGACCTCACAGTTCCTTCCAAGTCCCTTGCTTTTCTGGGCAAGGAACATAAACACACGTGTAACACACATATACACACATCTACCTACTTCCATATGCACACTATCTCTTTCTATATCTATACACACACTATATCTCTATACACACTATATCTATCTATATATACACTATCTATATATGCACACACTACATATAAATAGATATATTATCTATATAGATATATATATGTATAAAGCTATATCATACATATATACATATTCTATGTATACACACTATCTCTATCTATACACATATTATCTCATATCTTTCTCTCTGTATCTATCTCTACACACACACACACACACACACACACACATACCCCTTCCTTTCCCCCTCCTACTACTCCCAGATAATTCCTGATCATCTGTGTGCACTGAGTCAGTAGAAATTACAATACAGCTTGATCAGTTACCTCTTATCTAGTCCAAACCCTCATCTTACAGATGATAAAACTTCCCAGGCAGCTAGGTGGTTCAGTGGATAGAACACCAATGCAGGAGTCAGGAGGACCTGAGTTCAAATCTCACCTCAGCACTTGACACTCACTAGCTGTGTGACTTTGGGTAAGTCACTTAACCCCAGTTGCCTCATCCTGGGTCATCTCCAGTCATCCTGATGAATATCTGGTCACTGGATTCAGATGGCTCCAGAGAAGAAGTGAGGCTGGTGACCTGCACAGCCCTCCCTCACTCAAAACAAAGTCAAGTGCAAGTCATGTCATTATTTCTCTGATGGCATGGTCTTCTTCGGGCAACGAAGGACGAACACACAAAACTGCCCAATGAGAGTAAGTAACTTTCCCAAAGTCTCATAGGTAACAAAGTAACAAAGGTAGGATCTATGTTCTTTCCACCACCCTGCATGTCTATTCTATACTAGAAAGTACCTACTTGGAACATAAGAAATCTCCTCTATACATAAAAGTTCAAGAAAGGGCCCTAACAAATTGCTGAAAATGTTTTGGAATGACCTGAAAAGCTCTCACCCGGCTCTGGGTGTGCTCAATATTCTGAATGCAGAAGTGCTAGCTTGCCAGTCTCATAACGCTCCCTTCAGCAGTCAGCATATACTCAGGGCAAACACTTCCCAGCAGGGAAGTGAGGCATTGGACAACTTCAGCAGCTTCCTCTAAGCTAGCTGGAGCTGATTTCTCGAGGAAATGAAACCGCATGGCTAGACAGATACATACAAAAATGGGTGGTTACACTAGGTATAACAAGATGTTCAAAGGATCCTCTGGCAATGGAAAACTCAACCACAGAAGCTGCAGCAGGGGCTGAGGCAAGAGCAAAGTGCATCCACCCTGGAGTTGTCACTGCCAAAGTATCTTAGAAACTCACCCTCCTCTTAGGTTAGCAGCTGACATCTCAGGTCAGAGGGAGAAAGGCTTCCTCTCTGCACGCCTGGGACCCCTCAGCTACATCCATAGCTAACAAACATTACTATGACTTACCTTACCTGTCTCACAAGGTTGCTGTGAGAAAATTATTTAGTAAACTTTAAGGGACCATGTAACTATGAATTATTATTAGCACCCTTATTTTACAAATGAGGAAAATAAGGCTAGAAAAGTTAACTGACTTGCCAGAAGTCATACCATAGAAAAGCCAGGATTGAAAAACACCTTCCAATTCCCAATCCAGTACTCTATTTAATGCTAACCTATCTGCTCAGCTAATCATTTGGGACACATCAGGGCACCCTGGCCATTCAAATAGCACGCTTGCCGAGAAAGGGTCAGGATAACCTCCACTGCCAATTCAGTACGCAAAGTCATACGTTTTAGGCCAGCCAGTTCCATATGAAATTTAGAGGACACGCACAAGCCTGACAATGTCATCTCTCTGCATAAAAGCTCTGCAAAGAGCTTCTTCACAAACAGTTGGGTGATTTGGACTATAATTAGATTACATGGGCAAAAGTTCAAGAAATAATTGTTGCTTTCTACAAGGGATGGAAATGGGCTCCTTTCTTTATTGCTTCAAGTCTCAGTTATGCAAAGAAAATACTTGCTGGAACCCATTTGGACAGAATTCCCTGAGACCTGTTTTTCCCTGTTCTTGCCTCCCTGCCCTGATACAACAAAGGTGAGGAAGGGGAACTGGACAATTGAATACAAAAATACCACTGGAGTGTGATGTGATTGAGTAGAAAGACCACTGGGTCATATGCTAGAAGATCTGGGTTTGAATTCTGGTTCTCCTATTCCCTACCTATGTGATCATGGCAGGCTATTTCACCACTCTGGGACTCAGTTTCCTCAAATGGTCTCTTACAATTTTCTCAGTTTTTCCTCCTACATGTCCTCAGTTTTCTGCAATTCCCCTTATAAAACAAGAGGGACTGGCTAGATTGATCCCTGAGGTCACTTTCACCTCTTGGGTCCTATTTTTGCCACAACTTGCATTGAGGTTTTGGATGGGTGTGGGTAGTGGGGGGACAGGAGGAAAGGGTATTGTAGGAGCCAGACACAGAGACAGTTCAAAATTCTCTGGGATTTTTTTTTTTTGTGCCCGGGCTAGTTGTTGTAGGAGGTATCTTAGCCCCAGACCAGTAGAAAGGAAAGAGTTAAGAAAAAAATCTAATCTGGGACCTTGTTTACTTGTGTTCTAGTTTCTTTTTAAAACTATACTACTGGGAAAAACTGCAAGACTTCCCTGCTCCTTATTAAAAACACAGAAACTGTTGAGGCAGCAGCTATAGAAGCCAGGAAGGCAGGCAAGTCCACTGTAGCAAGGAGATATTACAAGGCATAGAGATGAATTGCAAACAGCATGGCTATCAGTGGAGGAATTTAGGGGAATTATTGTTAAAAACCAGGCTCTCTCTAATTAGGCATTCATACCTCATACATAGGCAAGTCAGGGAAAACAGCCAACAGGTTAATGTTATTATACACTTAAAAAGAAAAGCAACTGCACATAAAAGACACCTGCAATCCTGTTTGTATGACTGTGTATATATGCATTCATATATGTATATGCAAAAACCTATTCTATTCCATGCTATTTGGTGTTTATTAGGTTCAGAATAAAAAAAAAACCATTAATAAAAATAAATTAACAATCTTCTCCCTTTACAGTAAAAGTGTGCATGTTGAAGGGTGAAGATAGGTGGAGGGAACAATAGATCTAATTGCCTTTTTTCTCTCTGTCTGTCTTCAAAGAATCTGTGACCACAGAGGGATGTTCTGGCTAAAGGCACAGAACTTTGCTTAGCCTTATTTAAAAAAAAAAGTTTGGAATGTCCTTTCCAGGAGATTATTTTGACCTCAAATCTGTAAATCTAAGCATTTTACGTGATACCATCTGTCTGCTACAGTAGAATTACCTCCCCTAACCCTTAAGGGCTTGTTGACCCTGTGAGTACAAATGAATAGATACACTCAGAAGAGGCCTCCCAATTCCTGTTTCCCCAAAGTTCATCTTATGGAGGGGAATGTGGATCGTGACCAAGTCTGGAAAAGACACACAGATACTTCTTCTGGGAAAAAAAAAGCCTTGTAGGGGAAACGTACTGGGACTTAATAATAAATGACATTTATAAAGTGCTGTAAATTTTATGAAGTGTTTTGTACATATTAGATTTCATTCTGACAATAATCCTGTGAGGTACAGCTGATATGTTTATTTAACAGATGAAGAAACTGAGAGAGGCTAAGTGACTGGCCTAGGGTCACACATCTAGTACGTGTTTATGGTAGGAGTTAGACACCAATTTTCAAGTGTAGGGTTTTATACCCCACAGCATTTTGCTTCTTTCTGGAATATGTATTTACAATATTTTCATGTGTTTACATTGTCTAACCATAATATTTCAGCTTCCCCTATAAAACTGCACAATTTGCTCTCAGGCACCTATAGAGATTTGGAAGAAAGTTTGGGATTTCTTTTTTCTTTTTCTTTCTTTTCTTTTTACTTTTCTTTACATTTGAGCTTTTCTTTCTGCATTCTGTTTTCCCCTTCTTTTTATAATATGTATCTCCTGGGCTCATACCAAGAAAAGAAATTCTTACTAAAAGAAAAGGGGAAAAATAGGTAAATGTAAAAATTATGACCATCTCTTCTTATTTCATTTCTTTTGACATTTCTACTATGCACAGAAAATTCCTTAGAAAACCACTGTCAAAGGCCCAAAGCCTATAGAGAATTAGCCTTCAGGGAAGATGAATGAGAAGGGAGGAAGGATGTCTGACAGTTTTCCCCACTAACATTTTCCATTTTATGATTACTTAGAATTAGTGGTTTCAAACAATTAGAAATAAATTAAATTCCGTATCTTTGGTCAAAGTAAAAAGCACTTACATGATAGAAAATTGTAATAATCTATCACAGAATTCTAAGTTAGGAATCTCAAAGCTTCTTGTAGTCCTTTCTGGGCAATTTACTAGAGAGTATACAAATACTGAAGAATATCTTTAGTCTTTGAGGATCCAAGATAAAGGAGATAATAGTCTGAAGTAATATTAACCATTTTAAACAAATTACCTGGGTAGTACTGAGTTGTCTCACTGCTTTGTGACCTTATTCAAGTCATTTGACTTTATGGATTTCCTATTTGTTCTCTGTAATATGACGAGATAGGACTAGATTAATTTTTAACCTTTTCTGTGTCGGGGACTCTTTGGCCCTCTGGTGGAGCCTATAGACTCCTCTTTTTTAAAAGCATAAAATAAAATATAGAGAAATACAGAGGAAATAAATTATACTGAAGTATAGTTTATAAAAATAATTTTTTTTGAAAAACAAGGGATTCATGTACTTCAGGTTAAGAACTCCTGAAGTAGGTGATTTCTAGGGTTGCTACCTGCTCTAACAGTTTGTGAGTGTGTGTTTATCTTTATGTCTCCTTTGAAGTGTTCCACAACAACTTAAAACAGTGCTTTGGTTTATGTCTTCATCATGTTGGTACCTAAATGTCCAAATGAACAATGGCTGTGAGCGCCAGGACTTAACACTTGCTGGGTTTTAAATTAACCTAAATGAGGCTGTGTTCATGGAGTTACTGGGGATTTTAAACTTTTTCTTTACGCATAAGATTACAAACACTGTGATAAAATCTTTTCATGGAATTCTAGGGATTTGCAGAGCTGGAAGTCAGCCTTTGGAAGTCACAGAACAATTGACTTAAAACTAGCAAGTTGACAGATGAACATGTGAAGAGGCATCAGGTGTTGCCTCCTCCAAGTTCTATCTAAATCACAAAGCCCTGATACAACATCTCCAACATGGGTTTATCTCGACTGCTACTTAAAGTTCACTACTTTTTGAAGTGGTCAATGGATTGTCAGACTGTTCTAATTTTAGGAAGTTTTTCTTTACTTTGATGACGTTGATAATATCTAGTTTGTATGTATCATGATAGGGTTTATAAAGTACGTCACAAATACTATTTCATTTTATTCTCATAACAATCCTGGGAGATTGGCCGTATTATTGCTCCCATTTTAAAGAATAGAAAATGGAAGTAGATAGAGGTTCAGTCTCTTGTTCAGGTTTACACAACTAAGCAAGTGTTTGAGGACAGATTCAAATCAAGACCTTCCTGACTCGAGGTGCAGGGCTCTATCTACTGCACCACCTAGCTGCCAATTTAGGATAGTGCTGGGATGGATCTGGGACCTCATCAATATTGGCATTCCCTCCAACAAGGTGGCACTTCTCTCACCCAAGTCTTCTCATCCTATGCAACCGTTATCCATATCCTTCCACAAGTACATCATAAGGAATCTAACGTACTAAGAGATTTCCTCCGACTTTCTTGACATTCCTCAGGGGGTTACCTTACAGATTGTCCATCTGTTTTCCCTCACTCTCACTACATGACTTGTTCATATCATTTCCTGCTCATATATTTCTTTGATAATGTCTTTTACTTTATTGTCGGTGAATACAAATCTCTTTGCTGGTAATAACACCCACCTAGCCTAACCTGTTCACATCAACCATGCATCTCGTCCCTGATCCTTGGATGAACTGAAATTTTAAGTCTTAGGAGACTTCAACATTCCATGACACAAAGATGAAATCTTATGGGACCAATCCTAGTGTTAAAAATGTGGGATTTTATTTCAGGAAGAAGTTTAGGGACACTAAAAGTGCTGTGCAATTTCCCAAATGCAATTGATCCACTTTTCTTCTCTTTAGTCCTCAGATAAATTCACCATGCATCTGTAGAATCTATGCAAGATTTACACACTGAAGAGCCAGATCTATAACTTGTCCATTCAACTGCCATAGCTTGGTCACTAAATATTCTCTGTGTGGATAATTGGGTTGAAGTCTAAGATGATAGTGAGACCTCGTTTAGGTGGTATACCATCAACCACAGATAAGAGCATCTGCAAGGTTTCACTACCTATAGGAAATCTCTTTTCCAGTAAGGCTTTACAATGGATCTCCTCAATCAAATAAATACTTTTGTCAGGTGTATATCTCCCTGATTTGTGCCTTATTTGATATTAAAAATCACAGGGTTGCTAATTCAAGTAATCTCTGTTGCATCATTTCATGAACCTTGTATAGGAGATATCTTTTCAAAGAGCAGCATTACTCTACCAAATTAAATACTTTTTAACAGTCAATAAGCAATAATCATAGTGAAATTTTCAGTCAATTACATGACTTTAAAGATGTGGTCATCTACAGAACACAATTTACAAAAACCAGCCTGGTCCCTTCTTATACTTTCACTAAAAATGTCTTCTTTGGGTCTTTATGTGGAACACTAAACCTGCTTTTCTTCTACCTAATTATTCTGGTACTGACTTTCAGGGAAAACAGAACAAATTTAATCTCATTTTCACATGACAGCCTTCATGTACTAGAAGAAAGTAACGATATCCTCTATCTCTACATTTAGCTTTAGTTCCCTCAAATGACAGTTCTTTGGTATAGCTTTGTCTCCTCTCACCATCCTGGTCAATCTTCTTCAAATATGGTCTACCTCATCAATGTCTAGCCCAAAATGTGATTCTCAGAACTGAATACAACAAGTGGGTCTAACAAGTGCAGACTGATCCTCTGCTGTCTAGATACTAGTACGTGTTTTAAGATCACATTATTTTTTTTTCCTTATGGCACACTGTGTCTCAGCTTAACATGGTCACATTCTCTTTTTTCTTCATCATGGAGTTCCCCATGAATATCCCACAACAAAATTTGAAAAACAAATTCCTCATAAGATATGGAAGCTAAAGTAAAATAAACTAAATAAGTCTCCCATATGTTGGCTTATAACATTGGCTAAGGGGAATAAAACATTTCTATTTTGAATCTTCTCTTTAATATAAGATTCTTCCAGTGTTGAAAACAATATATGTGACTCAGGATTCCACATTTAATATGACTTATGCTTAACATCTGAGAAATTGACCTCTAATCAACTGTAGTCTATACATTTTTTCTTTTGTCAACCAATAAAAGGGAAAGAGTTTATTTTAATAAGCAGATGTATATAAAGAAAGCAAGAACCATGGAGTGAAGTTGCTCATTGGAAGATTTCCTTATACCTTACCTAAAGATTATCTAGCATCCCATTCAAAAAGCCCCCTTCTGTGATGACTGAAATGAGAACACTTGTCACATGAAGAAAAATGTTCAGCTTATTGACAGTTGCTCTTTAAGCTACAAATAATAAGAATAATAGCATTTTCTATCTACATAAAAGCTTCCATTCAGAGAAGCCAGAAGGCAAAGTGTTTTATAACTTTGTACTATCATATATATTCCTGACACGCACCCTCTCTCCTCTCTCATTTTATGGGAGAGTGTGGATGTCTGCGTGAATGTGCAGATGTATAATCACCTCACCCAGAACTGGATTGCAAAAGCTTCTTTCTTTGGGGGGAACCATCGTGCATTCGCACTTCAGAGTTTGTGAGCAGGAGCTGCACACCAGCACCAGATAAGAAAGGCTACAAGCACGTGAAAAAAAAAGGCATTTTAACGATAGATAGCATGACAGGCTCCAGTCTCACTCTGTCCCCCTTTAATCTATCACCATTATGGCTGAATGTTCAGGCAAATCTGCTATTGCACATCTTTCCACATGTGCAAATGCTGGTACAGTTGAAATAAATACTTTACTCTGGTTACCAAGCTGGGTGCACGAGTCTGCATCCCAGGGCACTCTGGTCACCGAGCTGGGTGCATAAATCACTCTTTGTATTAGATGTTGTGGGGAATTAGCAGGTAAGTTCACCAGCTAACAAATATTTGCTGAGTAGGTACTATTCCTCCACCATTAAGAAATATTACCTGAGCACCTACTATATGGAAAGCATTATGTTAAGCACCAAGGATGAAAAGAGATCAAAGAAATGCTCCCGGTTTTTAAGGAGTTTACAATCTAGAAAAGGAAGACCAGAGCAGCATGGAACAACAGAGAAGAAACAATCTAAGGGACAATATGTCCAATGACCAGGGTAATACAAAGAACTAAATGAAAACTGAGATCCAAGCGGCACAGTGGATAGAGCATCCCGCCTGAAGTCAGGAAGACCTGTGTCTAGCCTCACAATTACTGTTTGACCCTGGACAAGTCACTTATCCTCTGTTTGTTCTAATTTCCTCAACTGTAAGATGGAGATGATAACAGCACCTTTCTTTCAGGGTTGTTGTATGAGTCAAGTGAGAGCATATGTACACACACACATATTAAAAGCTCTTGGCACATTTTGTGACACAGTGAGTTCTATAGAAATGCTATTATTATTGTTTCAATACAATTTCATTGTATCTCAATACAATGAGCAATCTTGATTCCACAGTATCGGTAACAAAGTGTACCTCACTCTTCATTGGGAGGTGGTGTACTGCACATACTGAATGAGGCATACACTATCAGATACAGTCATTGTAACCATTTATTTTGTTCAGCTGTACTGCTTTGTTACAAGGGAGAATTATATTGGAGGGAGAAGAGTTATTGAGAGAAACAACAGACAGATTTACTCTTAATGTAACGAAAAGCTTTTTAAAAATTGAAGCTGTTCAAAAGGGGAATGGTCTACCTTGAAAGGTAGTGATTCATTCTTCCCTGGATGTCTTCAAACAGAGACTAGTCAAGCATTTTGGGGGAGTATTGTAGAATTGGCTCTTGGTCGAGTACGCAAGGGGGTAGACATCCTCTGAAGTCTCTCTACTCTTAAGATCTATAATGCTGAGTTTACAACCTAGTAGCAGGACTAAGATATATGCACACATATGTACATATTTAGTACATAGGAATGAAACATAAATCATAGAGCTGCAAAGGACTTTAGAAGTTATTTAATCTTTTCTTTTACTTAACAGATAAGGAAATGAAAGTCCAGAAGACTATCTGTTCCAAGATCACACAGTAATTTGGTAGCAAATATAAGAAATGTATACTTAACATAAGAAATAGGCTTATATACCCAAGCAGATAGAAAGAGTAAAAGATGACATAATGAGAGGACAGAGGAGACTGAGTCATAAAAGATTCTGAAAGCTGAGAATACCAACATCGAAAATTCCAGGGAAAGTCTCTGAAGGAGTCTTATCAGATATGCAGCATCCTAGTTTGCTGAGTGAGAAAATCTAAATATTGGGGTCATCTGTTCTGAAGATGGTCTTCTCTGTACTGAGGCAGTAAATTTCATTTGATACCCACAATTGTTGCCTTTTGGGGCAGTTGTATTAAAGCATAAAGCCTTCTTAGGCAATTTAGTTTAAAAAACAATTAAGTCAAAAGCTAAATTGAACTCCATCTCCAGCTATATAGTTATGAGTAAATGGCTTAACTTTATCAATACTTCAGTTTTTCCTTTTGTAAAATAGGAATCATATCTATCCATAATTGGTGACTTTTGCATATCTAGGACAACAATCTTCCTTTATTATTCTTCACTTTTGTGACCAAATTAGCTCCATTTTTGTGATCCCCAGCTTTTCATACAACACAATTCAACATACATATATTAGATTTTTCTCCCTAAAAGCCCAGAACTATAGCAATGTAAAAGTGGAAAAAAAAGGCCTACCTCAGGTAGAGTTTTTTCTTTTTCTTATAAGAGATCTTCAAAGAAAGGCTGGACAACCAATTATTGGGGATGAAATATTAGAAAAAAGGACTTAGTTCACAAATAGATGGCCTCTGAGATCCCTTCCCAACTGTCACCTCTCTCTGATGCACCAGCCATCTGCTAAGGTCCCACATTTCCAAAAGCCTTCAGAACATCTCCCCTTGGATGTCCTTTTGCCATGGTAAACTCATTCCATCCACGACTAAATTGGGCTCCCTTTCACCCCTGCCCTCAATCCTGAAGCCAACATTCCTTTGTGATTCAGGGTAACTTCCATGCTCCATGTACTGGGGATACAACATATAAATAAAAGTTTCTGCCTTCATGGAGATATTTACATTATCAGGGCATAGATTTTCCTCTGCCTTTCATTACCTTTACTGTGCCGTGTACATATTAATCTTCACTTCTCTGTGTTCATGTAGTTTCTCCTCAACAGAATGTAAGTTCCTTGAGGGTAGGGACTATTTTTGTTTCCTTTTGCTTTTATATACAACATAGTGTAGTACCTGGAACATAGTAGGCACTCAGGAAATGCTTGTTGAATAAATGAAAGAATCAATATCCCTTAGTGCCTCATCCAGTGAGCTTTGATCTTTTTTGCTATGTGCTCAGTTTCTCCCATGCCTTTAATGGAAGATGGGCACTGGATTCTGAGTGAAGATGGAAAATTTTTGTCTAAGTTAGAAGTCTCTTTTCCTATATTTAGGAGACCGACAAAAGTGTCCAAAGCTAATGTGCCTGGTATTTGAAAAATTCTCTTCTTTCTGAGAGTAGTTTGATTTCAGGTGAATTGGTTTGATTGGGAAATTTAGAAGTCATGTAATTATCTCTTTACTATTATAGCCACACTGCCAGAACTCTTCTCAATTTGAGCATCAAGGGAACCATACATCTAGAAGGATAAAACACACGGTTGTGATAATAGCACGAGGTGCTGTGGTTCATTTTCATGTCTGTGAACTACGCTTAAAGAAGACTATCCCAAACTGTAATACTACCCCTCCCCTCAGGTCTCTCCTATTCTCTGCTGCTACCTCTCTCTTGGCCAGCTCATCCACTCTCGCAGCTGTGTGGATTACTCTCCCAATCTCTCTCCAATGCCCCACCTCTACTGATGTCCCACAATTCCAAAAGCCTTCAGAAAAATCTCGCCTTGGATGCCTGTTCACCACAGCAAACTCATTCTACCAGCAACTACATTAGGCTCCTTCTACCCATATCCTCAAATCTGCAGCAGACATTCCTGTTTCTGTTAAAAAAAATCACCAGCACTTAGTGCTGTTTCTAGCAAATAGTAGGTGCTTAATAAATGATTACTGATTGACTTACTACCACTCTGCAGTTTCTACCTCATATTTCCCTCCAGTCATCAAAAGACTTCAAATATCACCTTCCTTAGACCAAAGAAATAGAAGCAAGAAAATATATGTCATAGTGCCAGTTATCCCTTCAACCAGCTACGTCTGTAACCCTATCACAGGGGTGGCTTTTGGTGTTTTATCATAATAACAAGCATTTAAAGCAGCTAGGTGGCACAGTGGGTGGAGTCCTAGACTTGGAGTCAAGAAACCTGAGTTCAAATCCCACTTAAGATGCTTACTAGCTTATTACTCATTTAAACCTCATTTTCCTCATTTGTAAAAAAAAATAGAAATAATAGTATCTATCTCAGTAGGCAAGAGGATAATATCTGTAAAGAACTTTTAAGGCACTATATAAATGCCAGTTGTTTTTATTAGTTTCCTTTTCAAAGTTTGCATTTACATCATTCTATCTTCCATAGCAGACATTAGGCAACTCATAGAGTAGGAAACTTGAGGCTTATGTCATCTTGCCAACTCATAACAGGTCTGTGACCAAGGACAAGGACAGTGTTTTCAGCATCTTTCAGACTGTAAATTAAAGGTAGGTTGCAGAACTCCATGGATGAAAGGAATTTCTACAATGGGACTTACCCATATAGATGAAATCATAGGACTCAACTACCAAAAAAAAAAATAACCCAACAACTAAATGATGTAATTCTCTTAAAAAATGTAAAATGTTCTAAATCATTCAGTGAAACAATATTTATCAAAGATAATGATCCAGACCAAGTAAAAGAACAAACTTTTGTATTTAACTTTTAAGTTTAAAACTTCATGGATCTGTAATTCCATTATAATCAATGCCAGAAAAAAGCTAATTCATTTGATATGGAATCTTTCTCATTTTAACTGACTTTATACAGTTATGATTCTTCAAGAAGAAAAAAAACTAAAGCATGATTTAAAATATTCTGTTGGCATGCATTTAGACCACCCAGAGACATATATGGATAGTTACAGCATTATCTCGTTTTTTTAATTGGCTGATTTTCTAGGAATGCGTATATATTTTTTAAAAACTCAAATGTTTCAAACATTGTTCTCTATGTTTATTTTATGTGGACAGAGGAAAGAAAACCATGTAAGACAGTTAGTGGGACTTGAGTCTTAAATTAGTAACAAATAAATGTTGCCCACATGGCCATAGTTTTTGATGTGACAGCGTGGAAAAAAAAACCTTTAAAAAGTCTGAATGTAAATAGGTAAAATAATAAAAGATCACAAGTTGAGTTCAACCAGCCTCAAGCATCTTGAGTAATTTTATCTCTCTGAAACTCAGCTTTCTCATCTTGAAAAAGGAAATAACTGTCTTTGCCCCACCTATCTCACAGAGCTGCCACAAATAAGACTCAAGTAAGATTAGGTCCTTCAATGTGATTTACAATTTTCAAGTACTCTGTGAACTTGAAAGAGCTTTAGTACTGAAATGACAGAGCTGGCCCTTAAGACAGCTGCATGTTGCATGTTTTTAATGAGCAAGATGCTAGTGCTATGAATCCCTCTTTTTGCCTGGCTCCCATTTTCCCTTTCCTCCTCATTACCTTCTCTTCCTTTGGTTGCTGCTGCCTTTCCATCTAACAGTTGGCTGTCCCATCTCTTCCCATGCATTTTCCCTAAATGTCATTGAAATTACTGGATAAGAATAAACAACATTGAGCAGGGAAAAAGTCAAAATAAACATCGGGGGCCAGGAAATTTAGGAGGAAGAGATGACTAAAAATTGCTTGGTTTTATATGCAAACTGTAGCTGTGAGCTTTTCCTATAAACCCTGAAGGGCATGGGGCATTGCTTTGTTTAGCTCTGGGTAACCAATGCACCACTTGATGTCCCTTTAATAATAATAATTGCCCTCATTCTTGTCCCCATGCCTGCCCCTTTGGGGTGACAATGATAATAAGAAAGAGAAAACATGAAGGGAACAAGTGAAAAAAATTGTGCTATATATGCTAATGGAACAAAATTTCCATGGCTGTCCACTGCAGATTTAATAAGCAATGTGCTAAAAAGTAAGATAATATGTGGATAAATGTAACAAATAAGAACCTTCCAATGTGTTTTCAGGGTCTAAAATCCATGTAACCAACACATTTTGGGGATCTAATGTGCTGTGCAACACAACCAGCAATAGTATACTGGTCCAAATTCAATCCTCGTTATTGATATGAATAATTATGCAATAGACATTCATTAGAGTTCAGTTTTACTGAACATTCAGTAAAAGAAAAATACACAATGAGTAAGGTCTAAGAACATGCTGTGGATTTGCTTTGAAATGGGAGGGATCTTAAAGAGGGATGTTTGGGAAAAGTTGAAAGAAGCTTTGAGGATGCTCAGGTTTCCATGGCGGAATGACTTTTTACTCAAACAAAGAAAAGACAAAAGACAAAGTGTGACAAAACAACAGGAAGGCCAGGGAGGTAGAAATAGGAGGAAAGAGTTCAATGAAGCAGTTATCTGCACTGTACCTGCTATGTGCCAGGGACTGTGTGAGGTGTTGGGGGAGGAGAACTCGGGAGGAATCACACATACAAATCACTTTTTATCTCTGTCCTCTAGAGACAGAATAAAAGAAGGAATGTGGGGCAGATAAATTGCCCAAAAGGGAAATATAAGCAAAATTCTTTTTTTCTTTTTTTAAGACTAGCACCAGAAAGATATACCCAAAACAGGTGGCCTGCTGAGGTTTATTAACCACCCTTTGCCCCAGGTTAGGACAGAGAAATAGAATTGAACTGTGCTATTTGGGGCTAACTCAGCTGGTACACAAGGGGCAGTTCTGTGCTCAAAGCACATTTAAACAACTAGGAGTTTCATGGAAAGGAGAAAAATTGCTGTGGAAGACTTAAAGTATTGGATCACTTTCCTCTTTTTCATTCTTTTCCCATAAATGTAGCATTTCCATTAAAATACACAATTATAATAATTCAATTACAATTAAAATCATTAGATTTTATTGTGACATCTAGTAAAAGTAAAAAACAAAACAATGTTTCAGTTAGATGTAGCATCGCTTTGCATTTTCAAGCTTGGATGCTTAAGTATAGATTTTTAACTTTTTGCATGCTTTGCCCCCACAATTACATGTTTTTCAGTGGGAGCTACATGGGATAATTAATTAGCTTTATGAACCATTTGGAGACAAGGCATTGTAGAAATATGACTTTGCCAAAATGCAGGATCATAAATGCAGCATTTATAGCATATGTAGCATGTGGTGCTGCAAATTAAGAAAACCATATACTATGCAAGGGGAACATTTCATAACCCAAGGAATTGTTACCATTGGAATACCCTTCAACCTTTGTCTTTAAGAGTCTAGCTTAGATCTGAGTTCAAGTCTCAGCTTTGCCAGTTACTAGCTGCGTGACCCTGGGCAAATCACCTGGTTTCTCTTCACCTTAATTATCTTATCTGCAAAACAGTAATCACCTACTTAATAGGATTGTTGTCAATAAAATGAGATAACTTAAGTTTAGTACTCTGCACAAATTACACTGCTGTCTATATACACGCTGGCTATTATTAACCTCCCTGTTTTGTTGATTTTTATATTCTTTTCACTGGCTCAGATCATAAACCCTCCAACTCTTCTTGGCATGTGCTCTTCATGAGTTAGCATGGTCCAAATGTTCATCACTTAATGTTCAACTTTCTAGTCACGAATCTTTTTGAACTGAGCTAAGTTAAGGTGTTCTTTGGATGCTCGTGACTGAGATTATACTCCAAATCCCCCAATCCCATCTTTTTCTTGAATGATATGACCTATTAGAGTCTATGTTCCATTGGCATAACCTCAAGAACCTAGTCACTTCTGTGTCACATGACACAAACACTTTTTATCCCAATTCTGGTGGCACAAAACAGTGGTTCTCACATGTAACACAGTGCCTGTCACCCAGTTGGCAATGAATAAATTTGACTGGTGAGAATTATATGAGATAATGTATGCAGCAAATTGGAAATATATGGACATCAGGGATTATTATTATTGAGGAGGTTTTTGGAGGTAAGATGGCAAATAAGTGCAGGTTAATATGTATAACCTCATTTACTTGATAAAACCATGATAGCTTATTAATAAATGTAACTTCATATATTGGAGAGGACGGCAGAGCTGGAAGGAACCTTTGATGCCATCTTTTCCAATGCCTTAATTATGTAGATTAAAATAAAACAACAGCTAAGGCAGGTAAGTTAAGTCATTTGGCTAAGTGATACAGCTAAGATTCAGTCCCAGGTCTTCTGCCTCTATTCTGTCTTCTGTTTCTATTACGGACTTCACCGGTTCTCCAAAACTGCCCTGGTTTCACATGAAATGTGGTCCGTTTGGAAACCCCAGGAGCATTTATTTGTTCTTATGCCTGAATCAAGATACAAGGTTACCTCTTTGTGAGGCTGTCGTAAGTCCTGGTAATGAAAAGGTCCTCCTGAAGTACATTTCTAGAAAGTTAGCTGACTGTGATCTGCTCATCCAATAATGATTCCCAAAGAAAAAGCAAGAAAAGTTAAGACTACGTTGGAAAATGTTTCTCTTCAAAGGGAAGACTTCTGAAAGGGCTTGAGTGAACATGGCCAATTTGTTATAGCCATCAAATTGAGTTGGTCAATCAAATTAACATGGTTGGCTGAACTAATCTTCATCTACTGTTATTTCTATTAAAGTGGCGCCATCTTGGACTCACTCTCCTGTTCATCTACCACCTCATAAGAGGCTGTCATAGAAAAAGAGTAACTCAAACAGCCCTGCATATGTTATTGAAGAAATAACTAAGAAGTCTTCAACAAAATGACCATGGAATTAGAGAATAGAGGATTAGTACTTGGCAAAATAATTAAGGAGTCTTAATGATCTCACATACTGTTTCTGCAGTTTTCTTTTCTTTTTGGCCCAGGTACCAATCATCCTTGTGCTGTTGACTACACAACCTTGTCCAGAGAAGTGTCCCATTCTCCAAAGTTCTGTCTAGCTCTCCTTCTCTCTGTGAAAATTGTTTTCTCATGTCAAGTTGTCACCTGGCATGGAAAACCATTAGATTAAACTATTCACTTGAAAGTGTGAACAGATGATAATATAATAATATGTTACCTTTTCTAAGCAGAGGCATTAGCATTCTACAATTCAATCTAGCAAAGAGATATTTGGGAATAGAAAGATCCTCCTAAAATCATACCATATGGATGGACATCAAGTTACACATTTTTTTTTTTCAATTCACAGGATCATGGGATTTAGAGCTAGAAGAAACCTTGGAGATGGCCAAGTCTAACTACCTCACTACACAAAGGAGAAAATTAAGATCCAGGAAAAGTTAAATGACTTGCCTTGTGGTACAGTAGAAAAAGTTTTGAATTTAGAGTCACTGCTCTGCCACTTAGTAGCTATGATGCCTTGGGCAAGATATTAATTTCTCCTGATTTCAGTTTCTTCATGTATACAATGAAGTATCTGGAGCTGACAACCTTTAAAGTCTCTTGTAGCTTTGAATCTGTGATACTAGACTCTGATCCTGGGAGAGATTTGAATCTAATCCCAAATTTGAGATTCCTTCCATTGACTCATTCTGCCTCTTATTGGAATAATAAATACTTGTTGATGTTTGATAATGCACTGAAGTTCCATAAATATTTGAAAAGCAAACAAAATACTACTACCAGGTACTGAACACAGAAAAAGGGCTATGATTCTTGCCTATCCTTTTGAGTAGCAACAGAACTCTCATCCTCAGAGGAAAATTGTAAAGAGAAGACTGAAGTAAGGGTCCACTTCCTCAAAATGTATTCTGAACTGAAAAGTAAAATCCTTGGGAAAAAATATGGCTTTTTCAAAAAAATGTATTTGTATTCCTGAGTCTAGCAAAATGTAGCAGGTTTGTCAAGGCACATTAATGCAGTGTTGGAGCTGTGAATTGGTACAGTCATTCTGAAAAGCAAGTTGAAATTATATCCAAAAAGTCATTAAATTGTTCATACCCTTTGATCCAGTAATATCACTACTGCATCTATATCCCTAAACAGATCAAAGACAGAGAGAAAGGACCTATATGACATATATATATATATATATATATATATATATATATATATAGCAACTCTTCAATGATGGCAAAGAATTGTAAACTAAGGTGGTACCCATCATTTGGAGAGTGACTGAAAAATATGATATATGGATATAATAGAATACTATTGTGTCATAAAAATGATGAAAGAGGCAGTTCCAGAGAAATCTGAAAAGACTTGCATGAATTGTTTATAGAGTGAGGTGAGCAAAAGTAGGAATGCAATTTACACTAAATTGTGAAGATGATTAACTTGAAAAACTTAAGAACTCTTATCAAGGCAATGACCAACCATGATTCCAGAGCACTAGGTGATGCAGAATAAATTATACATTACTGGATATAGCCAAAGAAGGAATTTGTTTTGCTTGAATATTCATATTTATTACAAAAGTTTTTTTCTTTTTTTTCCACTAGGAATTTGAGGGGAAGAGAGAGGAAGAAAAAGCTGTTGATTGAAAAAGTAATATTTAATTTTTAAAATACCCACCGATTAACTGAAATTGAAAGAGTCTCTCAACAATTTGAACCGTTCAAAATTGAGATGGGTCACTGTCAGTGAAACTGAAGGTATCCTTGCCACAGTCAGAGAATCATTTTGCTCAGGGATGTTGTAGGGAGAGCTCATGAATGCGGTAAGGAAAAGACTGGGCTAAATGACCTTTCTAATTTGGACTTTTTATGATTCATTATTAGAGAATGAGAAACTTGTGACAGTGGTCATATTTCTGTGACTTAAGTCAGCTTAGAGGATTCTCCAAAACTTCAGAATAAATCATTTTAGTTACAAATATTCAGTGGAGGGAAGAAACACATTTTCCTCTCTCTTCACTATGGTGAGCAGAGTGTCAAGATACACAATAGTTGATTCTGTTTAGAGGTGGACCTAACCCTTTGGTTAAATTCATATTTGAAGGGTTGAGTTACTGAACTCTCTTTTGCATGGTATCTTTTTTTATCCTGTTTGCTAATTATCAAAGCTATCTGTGGTTAAACAAAGTTGTTGTTCCTTTCCAGATCACTGATTTTTTCCCCCATTGATCTTTCATTGAATTTATGATGCTCAATCTGTGAATGCAATTAATTCTGGATTAACATATTACAGTGTGAGAAACTTTATGGGATCAGAGTATCTCTGTTGGTAAAGGGAAGTGTTCTTTGGGAAGAAAGTGTGACCTTGGAGAAGGAGGGAGAATAAGAACTCTGCCCTAAGACACAGTGGCTTCAGAAAGGACAGTTAAGACCAATAGGCAGAAGATATAGGACAGATCATTTCAGCACAACAGAAGAAAATATTTCTTCCCAAACAGAGTTGCCTCAAACTGGAATGAATTCCTTTCTTAGCTGTCAAGTGCCCCATTGCAGGTCCTTATGAAGAGGCTGGATGACCATTGTTAGGAATAATGTAGAAACTGACTCATACCTCAGGTAGGAAGAGGTGGGACTTGGATGGTCTCAGAAGACCCTTTGAACCTAGAGGCTATAATTTTGTGAATATCATTTAAAATATAAATTTCAATACAAGTATTATATGTCTTCTAAAGTGGAAACTATATATAAACAGCTTGACTACTGAAATAGTCAAGAGTCTGAGTGGATAGAGCCCTGCCAGGAAGACCAGTATTTAAATTCTGCCTTAGACACTCACTGCCTGTGTGATCATGGGCAAGTAATTTAACCTCTCTGTGCCTCAGTTTATTCATCTACATAACAAGGGGTTTGGATATGGTAGTCTCTAAGGACCCTTCTGACTCTGAATCTAAAACCCTATGTCTTTAGCATAGGAAACAAAAGTCACTCTTCTAGGAACTGCTGTGATTGTTCAAGTCTCAACATTTAGATGTTCATTTTCTTTTCATTCTTTCCCCCTAATCATAATTGACTTTCCTGTGGCACTTTGCAGTGTCCAAAACATACCGTCCTCACAACAGCCCTTCAAGGTAGGTCATGGTATGATCGTTGTTTTAAAACAAAGAGACTGTGAAGTGAATGGCATTCCCAAACTCTTATGATCATGCCACACTTCTTTCTAACAGAGCTTTCCAAACAACAGTCAAATTAGAGCAGTGGATCCTGTTATATTCCTGTGACTATATTTCTATTCTGGATAGAATCTGATAGTAGTGAAAGGGTTAATTCTAAACCAGCCTCAGAAACCAGAGAACTACAGGTACTCCTGGTACTCTGAGCATGCAATATTTATAACCATCATACAACTTTAATTTTTCTTCTTTGCAGTGGGAAAAAAGAATACTCTTCTTTCTTTTTCTCTCTCTACTTTCTCTCTGTTTCTCTGTAAAGTGCAGCAATGCAGAGGTACACACACATACACGTGCACACACACACACGCATACATATATAAATTGGACTTTGGAATTTTCCACTCCTCTGACTTAGTTGGAGGACAGGGAGCATGATAGGGGTTGCACTGTAGGATGAATTTGGGGCACAATTCTCTGCCCCAGTGAATTTTAGAAACACATAATGGTCAATAAGGTTGATTTAACCTCTATTGAGGTAATAATAAAACACAATTCATTCATCATGCATTTTGGTCACAAATGCATCTGTTGATGCATTGCATGTAGAAACTTCCACTGTTAGAGTGATGTCAGTTATATGTAACTCATAGGAACTGGTTTCTCTAAAATATATCCATTGTTCCTTAGCCTTCTCTTTCAATGAGTTTAGAAAACTCCTCATAAAAATCATACTCTTCTGAAAGTCTGAAGTCTAAAAGTCTTCTAAAAGTCTAAAAGTCTACTACTGTGGTATCTAAAACAGATGACCTCCCTTACCCTAGAGACTTTCACTTGGAAAAAGCAATAAGGTAGCACATTTTATAAGAATATGGTCTAGGTCCATTCTGATTTTAAGGTTCCACTTGCTCCCTAAAAACCTGAGAATCTTTAGAAGAAGGACTAGGAAACTGTTGTACTCCCCCGACCCCCACCAGCCTCAGTGCAGGGCTGCTCCTCAGAGTTAGAGGTGCCTGGTCCTTGTGTGAGGCTGGGGCAGATACCTCAGTTCACTAACAGCCAAGACTTCTTGGGAAAGTCAAGACTTGGGGGTGGAGGTGGGGTAGAGAGGGAGATACTTAAGAAATAACAATAATAATATATAATAATATACATTACTATAGTAATATATAATTTTATGTGGTATATAATGTATAATATATACATTACTATATATACATTATATAGAATACACTGTGTATACATGATATATAGATAACATATACATTATCATTATATAATAATAAATACATGATTATTTTATATAGATATAAAATTATATAATATATATTATATATAATACCCAAGTATAAGGAATCAAAATGCAATGGATAAATGACAATGTGCTGCTCATTTCTATATCACATTTCATGATAAAGCTGGTGCTTGCCCTAAATTTAACTTAATCCTTTGTGTGATTTCTACTGACACAACCCCACAACAATATATGTAGATTATCTTATTTGGTTTGAACAACCCTGTGAAGTAAGCAATATAGTTATTATTTTCTCCATTTTGCTGATGAAGCCACTGAGGCTGAGAAAGGTTAAAATACTGGTCCAGAGTCCCACACATTATTACCCACTAATATCTTGGGTCAAATTGACACCTAGATTTTCCTGACTCGATAGTGTCTAGAGTCCCTTGCAGCTCCAAATGCATGATTCTGTGACATCGACCATGTCAGGCTGTCTCATTTTTGGTTTGGGTTTCATGGCCAGCTCACAGAAATGATTTCCTCTCCGGTAAAATGTAATTCGGGTAGCTACCGATAGGTGATGGAGGAGACTCGGGGTAGGGTTATGTTAGGCAACTTCTTGTACCTTTTGGGGGGTGAGGGGTGAGGGAATATTTGACAGGAATATAGTAGGTTATTCAGTCAATATGATTTTTCCATAAAAATATGCTCTTTAACAAAAATATCAGCACAAATGTTACCTGAAATGAAACAATACTTAAAGTATTCCCTTAATAATATGTTCATACCTGGGTGTGAAAGGGGTCTATAAAGGGGAAAAGAAAGTTGATGTATCTGTAGGCAAACTATATATCTATATATCTATATATATACACACATATATGTATATACACATAAAATATGTATATATATACACATATACTTTACATATGCAGATATATATATATATGCAGAAAAATTTTCTTTGAGAAATCAAAGGTTGAGGTGGTGAATATGAGTAAATACGGTAACTCATTTATAAACTGTTACTTTCATGAGCAACCATCAAGGTCAGTGATCCATTAAAATCTTTCAAGTAAGTTATTCAGAAGGGTCAGTCAATGCCTTCATGAAGAAGCTAAATCAGTTTACTGACACTCAACTGTAAGTTTTGCTATTTTGATAGCAGGTATCATAAAAGAAAATTGTTCATAGATCATGGAAATAGACAGGGAGATGATCTATTAGACTACCAGGTGGACCCCGCCCCCTCCACTGTTCCTTTTTGTCAGTAGAGGTCAGACTCTTCAGCTAGTGAATGTATCAGATCTCAGACTGACTGCTACAAAAATGAAATAAAACCCAGCCAAATCATAATACAAGTTCAGAAACTCCTCTTTGCCTGTGACTGATCAGTCACACAGGCATGTGTTCAAAATCCAGAATTTAATTCCTCCACAGTCTCTCAGAGGCACACATCTTGTTTCCCACTCTCAAACTCACCTTATTAACATCTAAGTAGTTAAATCAGGGCAGTTTCATCACCAGGCCTCAAGAGCAGAGAATCTTAGAAGTAGAAAGAACCAAGAGGTCATACTGGGACACTCCTAAATTCAATAAGGCCCAGATTAAAGTATAATCAGGAAATATTTAACAAAAGAAATAAAAATACAGTAGAACATTGGTAATGTTAATATGCAGTTTTCTAAGTTACTATGCAGTCCCCAAAGATCCTTAAGTACAGCTTAGTGGCTACTTTTTCTACCTGTTTATCTACTTTCACCAACCCCCCTTTCTCCATTATTCTTCTTTATTACCTTGCCTGTTTGTTATTTGGAATGGTTTGTCAAATATGGAAATTTTAAATAAAAGGAAGAAATTTGTATAGACTATCTCCAAGGTGCCTTCCATCTTGGGTATTCATTCGGTTAATTTCACTATGAAAGTAATGCAAAGTTTCCTAATCAAAAACTTGGCCCTACTGTACATTTGACTTGCATAATGCATATTGTAACCTACAAAGCAATTACAGTATAGTTTTCTCCCTGAAAACTTCCTGTGGACACAGAATTTTCCTTTGTTTTCATCCTACATAGAGAAATTTTTATTTGATAAATTCGCATCACAAAAAAGTCCCCAATCAGGAACAAACTTCACTGACTTGAAGCCTGCTATAACAGCTGAACTTTAACTTCTTCTGAGAGGCTAGGTCAAAGTTTACCTGTGGCCTTTTCTTGGCATCTAGAATGACAAGGCTGGGGAAGAATACACAGTTACATTTGGGGATAGGTGGTATTCATGACACTCCACAAACCAGTTAGAAGAAACGAGTGTTTATAGAAGTACTTAATCTAAGGAAATCTGACTCTCCCAATTGAACAGATAGGAAGAAAGCATCCTCATCAGCCAAAGTCAGTGAAAGAATTATGTTAAGGGCAAAATCAGAATGTGTGTTTAGTGTGAATGATTTCTCATTTGTGGTGCCTCTTTTCCCCTCTGATTACCTGACAAGTATAAGAAAAATAGATCCTGGTTATCGTGCCCTACACTATTCTCATAAAATCCAAAGTAGAATAGGTTTTAGGGATCTTTACTGTACCAATCATTTTAACTTGGCTTGTATTCCTTCTGCTTTTTAAATTGCTGTAGGCAACCTTGCACACCAAATTAAAGACCCATATTATGCTCAGCTGTTGGGATGAGTTCTTGACCTTTTTTGTATTATGAATCCCTTTGGCAATTGGGTGAAGCCTAGGAATTCCTTCTCAGAACTATATCTTTAAATGTATAAAATACCTAGGATTACAAAAGAAACCAATTCCATTGAAATACTGTTTTCTTTATCTATCTTCTATCTATTTAAGGTTTACACAGCCAAGGTTAAGAACACCTGCCTTAAAACTAGGTAGACTCTCTGAGCCTGGGCTGCACACCAGTCTTTTATGGTAATGAGAAATGATGCAGAGGTGGAAAGAGAGTGTGGCTGTCAGCCTTGTTGGAGAGGTCACCCCCATGAGGCAAGATACGAACAAGAAGGAGATACTTCCATGTCTGAGAAATGGCAGGAATATCTCTGCCTGTGAAATTTTCTGCCCATTTCTCAAACACCAGTTTCCCTTCCCTTCCCTTCCCTTCCCTTCCCTTCCCTTCCCTTCCCTTCCCTTCCCTTCCCTTCCCTTCCCTTCCCTTCCCTTCCCTTCCCTTCCCTTCCCTTCCCTTCCCTTCCCTTCCCTTCCCTTCCCTTCCCTTCCCTTCCCTTCCCTTCCCTTCCCTTCCCTTCCCTTCCCTTCCCTTCCCTTCCCTTCCCTTCCCTTCCCTTCCCTTCCCTTCCCTTCCCTTCCCTTCCCTTCCCTTCCCTTCCCTTCCCTTCCCTTCCCTTCCCTTCCCTTCCCTTCCCTTCCCTTCCCTTCCCTTCCCTTCCCTTCCCTTCCCTTCCCTTCCCTTCCCTTCCCTTCCCTTCCCTTCCCTTCCCTTCCCTTCCCTTCCCTTCCCTTCCCTTCCCTTCCCTTCCCTTCCCTTCCCTTCCCTTCCCTTCCCTTCCCTTCCCTTCCCTTCCCTTCCCTTCCCTTCCCTTCCCTTCCCTTCCCTTCCCTTCCCTTCCCTTCCCTTCCCTTCCCTTCCCTTCCCTTCCCTTCCCTTCCCTTCCCTTCCCTTCCCTTCCCTTCCCTTCCCTTCCCTTCCCTTCCCTTCCCTTCCCTTCCCTTCCCTTCCCTTCCCTTCCCTTCCCTTCCCTTCCCTTCCCTTCCCTTCCCTTCCCTTCCCTTCCCTTCCCTTCCCTTCCCTTCCCTTCCCTTCCCTTCCCTTCCCTTCCCTTCCCTTCCCTTCCCTTCCCTTCCCTTCCCTTCCCTTCCCTTTCCCCAAACCTTAAACCTACTGCTCTCTGAAGCCCATAGATTGTACCACACTAGAGCCCTGCCAAGCCCCACTTAAGGTCTACTTTCTGGACCCTCTTAGCTTAAGAGTGATTATCAATAATAACTTGCTGTTTCCCTCCCAGCCTGATTTAGTTATTTTTCTTTGCTCCATTAAAGGGGCCATCCCCTGACTACTTCTTAAACATTCATTGAATGGGCGTTACCTCACCCTAAGTGAGTACTGAATAGGCCTTGACCTAAAGGGGCCAAGGTCTCCCATTGCACCTGGGTCATCTCCAGTCATCTTGTTGAATATCTGGTCACTGGATTCAGATGGCTCTGGAGGAGAAGTGAGGCTGGTGACCTAGCACAGCCC
Organism: Bettongia penicillata ogilbyi; assembly: GCA_023548195.1. NCBI lineage: Eukaryota > Metazoa > Chordata > Mammalia > Diprotodontia > Potoroidae > Bettongia > Bettongia penicillata. The sequence goes on from JAJHZJ010000378.1 coordinate 1,052,310, forward strand.
TCCCTCCCTCAAAACAAAGTCAAATGCAAGTCATGTGATCATTTCTCTGATGGCATGGTCTTTTCTTTTTTGCACAGCAAATGGGGTCAAGTGACTTACCCAGGGTCACATAGCTAGTAAGTGTTAAGTGTCTGAGGTTAGATTTTAACTCAGGTCCTCTTGCTTCCAGGGCTAGTGCTCTATCCACCACACTGCCTAGCTTCCCCTTAATCTTAGTGCTATCAAGAGGAAATGTTTAGGAAATGGAGTAAAATGAGGTTGCTTATTGTTTCTTTGTTTCACTATTCCTAGAGTGTACTGCCTAGCTTTTGCTGTTTGCATTCACAGAATTTCTATATTTTACTGTTGCCTGATTCTTAGTTTGGGGGGGATTGTTGATATAGAGACATGTGACTCTTTAGATTGCATACAATGGGAATCCAACACAAGGCTAGAGATACATGTTGTTCCTGTTGAGTTGTTTTTTAGTGATGTCCTATTCTATGTGACCCTATTTGGGGTTATCCCTCAAAGATACTGGAGTTGTTTGCCATTTTCTTCTCCAGCTTATTGTACAGATGAGGAAACTGAGAAAACAGGGTTAAATGACTTGCCCAGGATCACACAGGTAGTAAATATCTGAGGCTGTATCTGAACTCAAGTCTTCTTGACTCTAGAGTTGGTCAGGTCCCTGTCCACCATACCACTTAGCTGCATCTTGACATTGTGATAGAAGTAACATTTATTGGTGGTCTCTTAGTTATTTCCCGACTTGTGCATCCTCTTGCTCTCTCAGTATCTCATGCCCTGATTTTCTCACTGAATAACTGAACCCTCTCTCTCTCTTTGCTCCCTATCAAAATTTGCTCTCATATCTCTGAATTTCACCTTACTTGAAAAACTAAGTGGGAGAAGGATTAGATTTGTTCTACCTAGACCCCAGAGGGAAGAACTAATAGCAAGAATTGAAGATGAAGATTTATAATAAGAGTCACCTAAAAATAGAGTAGCTTGCCTCAGGTGGTGGTCACTTCCTCCTCCCTGGGGTCTTCTAGTAGAGGCTAATATCCACTTAAAGTATCAACTGGATGTGTTGGAGATTCCCTTTAGGGTATGGGTCAAACTAGAAGACCTCTGGGGTTCCTTCCAACTCTAAAATTCTGTGGTTCTAAGAGTCAATCCAAGGGAATATTCAAAATCCCCATATGTTAGCAAGCCCACCCAGATCTACGGTCAGAGATAAGAGCTCAGACTTTGGACAGGCTTCCCCCCCAGATGAATGTGATTAAACTCAAGGACAACTAGGTGGGAATAATTAGAAAATAAGCTCAAAAATCAATTCTATATGAAATGATCAGAGTGATTTGGTGTCTTTTTAAATTGTTCCTATTTATAATGAATTGATTTTGTCCCCTTACTATTTAAGTCATGTTTTGTGGCTGTTTTTATTTGTCTCTGGACTTAGTTCAGAAATTCAGCTGGCCTGCCATGAGTTGATTTTAGAAATTCAGTCTTCCTGCTAATCACTGTTCTTCTGTTGTTGCCTCAAGGAGATCTCTTATCCATGGAGGAAGCAGGTGGGCATCAGGGAGTCTGGTCTAGCATCTTTATCCTTCCAGAGTTGTCTGGTTTGTAATCCAAACAATTCTGATGCACTCTCTCTAACCTTGCAGGTGGACTCAAACAACAAACATTTCTTCATCACAGGAGAGTAGGAGGTGGTTGCTGCTAGTCCTTCATTCCCAATTTCCAACCAATTCCACCATCCCCCCTGCCTCAACTCTGTAACAAATCATATTGATTTCTCCATCTGTGGTGTTGAACTCTTGTAACCAATCATAACTTTTTTCTTGCCTATAAAGTTCTGTTCTTTGTTCTGTACTCCCTAAAATTGTAAAAGAGAACTCCACCCCCCCCATTCTGAGTCTTAGCTTTGCTGAGGAAACTGAGATTCTATTTATTGATTAAAAGGTGCTTTACTAATAAATTGATTATGCTTGGAACTCTGTGCCTCAGTTTACTTAATTTTGACTGTTACACATTTGAGATTAAGAAAACAACTAAAAATCTTTTTACTGGGATATAAGAATAGTATTACCCTCTAAGAGGCTTGCAGTAGAAAGAAAGAGAACTGAGTTCTAGCCCTCCATCATCTACTTTGGTGGGTTTGTGAGGAAGTAATTTCATTTGTAGACGTAAATTACCAAACTATAAAATGGGGATGATAATACCTTACTTCTTGAAGGCAAGGAAACTAACCAAGGCTCACTTTTTGTTTAAGATCTATGAGTCTAGGGGGTAGAGCTAAAATGGCAGAAGGATGGACCTGCTCTAGCTCACTCCCCATAGCCCATAAAATACCTGTAAAAAATGACTCTAAACAAATTCTAGAGCAGCAGAAGCCACAAAATGACAGAGTAAAAGAGATTTACAGCTCAAGACAGCCTGGAAGACTGACAGGAAAGGTCTATTGCACCAGACTTGGAGGGGAAAGCAGCCCAGCCTTGGCCATGCAGCATGGACAGGACTGGAGCAGGCTTTGGGGTTCAGAATCACAGGTATCAGCTGCCACCCACAAATACCAAAGACAGCTTCAAAGTTCAGTAAGAGAGCTCTTTTACCTGGGTGAGAGGGGAATAAGCTCCAGCCCCACCCTCAGCCCAAGGATGGCAATGTCCACTTTTGGAGCCCTTGACAGAAAGACCTTGGGGGAACCAAGCAGCTGATTTGGGACTCAGTCCTGAATGGTGGTCCTGGGGTGAGGATGAGTGCTGGTGTGGTGAAGCTGGTGGTGGCTGTGGAAAAGGATACCTACTAACAGCTTCAGGGCAGAAAATAGTGCTTGGGATTGCTCCCAGACCAGAATGCAGACCAGGAGAGGAGTAAACTCCTCTCTCTTGATTTTGCCACCTTGAAGGAACTGAGAACTTACAGATCCCTAGAGTATAGCCTCCACTTGATAAAGGACTCAAAAGTCAAGTTACTGACTGGGAAAATGCCCCCCAAAAGGGAAAAAAATAAGACTATACAAGATTACTTTCTTGGTGGAAATATATTTTCTTCCATCCTTTCAGATGAGGAAGAACAAAGCATACCATCAGAGGAAGACATAAAAGTCAAGGCTTCTACACTGAAAACCTCCAAAAAATATGCAATGGTCTCAGGCCATGGAAGAGCTCAAAAAACATTTTGAAAATCAAGTAAGAAGGGTGGAGGAAAAATTGGGAAGAGAAATGATGCAAGAAAAGCATGAAAAGAGTGTCAATAGCTTGCTAAAGGAAACCCAAAAATGCTGAAGAAAATAAAACTTTTAAAAATAGACTAACCCAAATGCAAAAGAAATCCAAAAAGCCAATGAGGAGGGCAATGCTTTAAAAAGGAGAAACTGGTCAAATGGAAAAGGAGATTCAAAAACTCACTGAAGAAAATAATTCTTTAAAAATTAGAATGGAGCAGATAGAAGCTAATAACTTTATGAGAAAGCAAGAAATTATAAAACAAAACCAAAAGAATGAAAAAATAGAAGACAACGTGAAATATCTCATTGGAAAAACAACTGACCTAGAAAATAGATCCAGGAGAGATAATTTAAAAATTATTGGTCTACGTGAAAACCATGATTAAAAAAAGAGCCTAGACATCATCTTCAAAGAAATTATCAAGGAAAACTGCTCTGATATTCTAGAACCAGAGGGTAAAACAGAAATGGAAAGAATTCACCAATCACTTCTTGAGATTTCAAGTGGAAAACTCCCAGGAATATTGTAGCCAAATTCCAGACTTCACAGGTTAAGGAGAAAATACTACAAGCAGCCAGAAAGAAACAATTCAAGTATTGTGGAAATACAATCAGGATAAGACAGGATTTAGCAGCTTCTATACTAAGGGATCAAAGAGCTTGGAATATGATATTCCAGAGGGTCAAAGGAGATAGGATTAAGACTAAGAAAAATCTATCCAGAAAAACTGAGTATAATACTTCAGAGAAAAAATGGAATTTCAATGAAATAGAGGACCTTCAAGCATTCTTGTTGAAAAGACCAGAGCTATACAGAAAATTTGACTTTCAAATATAAGAATCAAGAGAAACATGAAAAGGTAAACAGGAAAGAGAAGCCTTCAGGAACTTATTAAAGTTGAACTGTTTACATTCCTGCAGGGAGAGAGGTTATTTGTAACTCATGAGACTTTTTTCCACAGTAAGGTAGAGGGAATATATATATATATATATATATATATATATATATATATATATATATATATATATATATATATATATATGTTTCTATTATATATGTATAGGTATGTATATATACATTGGTGTATTTTGTATCTGTGTATACACACACACAGACATAGAGGGCACAGGGTGAACTGAATATGAAGGGATAATAGCTAAAAAAATAAAACTTACTGTTGAATCGAATGTACCAGGAATAAGAGAAAAGGTGAGGTAGAATGTAGAAATTCATCTCAAATAAAAGAGGGAAGAAGGAGTTTTTACAAAGCAGGAGAAGAGGGGGGAAATGAAATGGAATGAAATATTGAGCCTTATCCTCATGGGATATGGCTTAAGGAGGAAATAACACGTACTCCATTGGATATGGAAATCTATTTCACCCTGCAGGAAGGCAAGGGGGAGAGGGACAGGAGAGGGAAGATAATAGGAGAGACAGCAAATTGAAGAAAGGAATAATCAGAAGCAAACATTATTGTAGGAGGACAAGTCAAGGGAAAGAAGGGAATAAATGGAGAGCAGAATAGGACAGAGGGAAATGTGGTTAGTCTTTTACAACATAACTATTGTGGAAGTGCTTTGCACTGTTACACATATATGACCTATATGGAATTGTTTGTTTCTCAGTGAAGGTGGGTGGGGAGGAAGGGAGAGAATATGGAACTCAAAGTTTTAAGAATGAATGTTAAAAATTGCTTTAGCATGCAACTGGAAATTAAGATATACAGGCAATAGAGTAAAGAAATCTATTTTGCCCTATAGGAAAATACAGGGGAAGGGGGATGGAAGAAGGGTGGGTAATAGAAGGGAGGAGAGACTGAAGGAAGGGATGGATGAGGTACATGCTGTCCTGGGCTGGGTGGTGGGGAGAGATGGGGAGAAACTTTTGAATTCAAATTCTTGTGGAAATGAACGTTGAAAACTGAAAAATAAATAAATTATATATTTGAAAAAATACCTATGAGTCTACAAACCACTGGCATTGGACCAAGACTACCATCGCTGATTAAGGACTTGGTATAGGCATTGTGATCAGGGTGGGAATCCAGTGACCTACCTAGACTACCTAGTTTGAATCGCAATTTACTTGTTTTCCCAATTTATGAAAAAGAAATGGTAATAGTGATAACTTCACTAACACTTCAATGGATCTCTGATCTCATTTATGTGCATAGTCTGTCCAACAGCACCAATCATAATTCAACCAGATCTTATTTTGCATGATCCTTGTTCATGTCTTCCCATACATTCATAAAGAGCCCATCAATTTCCTAAAGGCCTTCATGTAGACCCTTTAGTGTTATATTATTAGTAGTAATGCATATAGGACTTCAACATAAACCTTTGTATATTTGTCTATAAGTCTCCATGCATTTTTATTCCTATTTTATCTAAATGTTATGAAAACTATATTATATTTGAGATATTTTCAGGTTATAAGAATACATTACATTGGGTATTAAAATTAGGTGGAAACTTGGAAATCATGTAGTTCAGCTCCTTATTTTATAGATGAGGAAAGTGAGACGCAGAATTACTGTGACTTTCTTAAAGGTTAGAATTAACTCTATTTTTTAGGTGATGAAACCAGGATTAAGATAATCAAAGAGACTAAACTCTTAGCAATGCAAGGATTACTGCCATTCTAAGAGGAAATTAAGACTGAGAAAAAATGAAATCATTTGCCCAAGATCACATATTTAGTAAAGAGATGAGCCACGTTTTGTTCCTACACCTTCTGACTCCAAGTATAACACTCTTTCAACTATGCTGTGAAGTTTTGTTACAATTTAATGTGAAAAGTTGCCACCTTTCATTGTCATGTTAGCCTACATAGAGAGGGGCCTTATTGCCAAATTCTAAACCTACACAGTACCAGATGCCACTTTCAGTGTCTGCTTCTTCCACCATGGTTCCTCATTCTAGTTCTCTGATGGCTGCTTTTATCATGGGGCCATTCAGAATTCTGGAGTCCATTGATTTTCACTGCCACTTTTAAGTAGCTTCTGTCTGTTATTCTCTTTCTCCTCTGCAATTTTCTTGTGATTTTTCTGATTCCTATTTCTTCTAGCATTCAGGGGGAAAGGCAGGGTCTATAAAAGGCTGAACTAGCCATTGAGAGTACCCCTTTTCTTCCCTGTCAAGACCAGCCAATTATATAGCACATAGGATGGAAGGAATCAGTAGGTCTTTGGCTTCTTAATTATTTTCTTTTGCCCCACGCTCAAAGGTTCTTTCTTTGCCACCAAAGCCATTTTCCCCTCCCTCTTTGCAACAGGCTTCAAATCTGTTCCAGATGCCTGAGGGTGCTAGAAGAATGGTCTATAGATAACTGGACACTTCAAGTGCCATCTACATTACCAATCAGTATAATTTATTTGGGATAGGAAAGGCAGTACCATTCCTCAGCATGAAAGAAATATTTCAGAGCAGCTGGCAAATCTACGTGCAGATCCATTGATTCTTATCAAAGCTAGAAGGAAAAAGTTCTAATTCCTAGCCAGGGCATAGTCCATTTCTTTGCAAATCCAGTTGGGAAGCCCAGTTAACTCATTTGTTCCATCATGTTTCATTAGAAAAGTAATGTAAAAACAGGAGAAAATGATTTTTATTATGATAACAAATAATCATTCCATGGACAGCAGCTAATTTATATAAAATTAATAATTTAATTTTATAATTTTCTTTCAAAATTTAAGGAGCTACTTTATTCCCATTCTAACCTACAATCCTGGGGACTGAAATAAAAGGAAGTGGAGAGGTGTTGTAATACCAAATTGATTCCCAAGCTAATAAAACATCATTAGGTTTATTGTGTTATTTTTTTTTCAAAGCAACCCTGTATGCAAAGAGTACAAGATTGTCAGCTATTCCATTTGAACAGAAGTCTTCTGGTTTATGCAGATTCATCAGACAGATACTAAGGGAATAGGAAAAGGGAAAAAAAGAAAGGGACACACATTCCTTTCAGTCGCACGTCTTTTATCTACACTGACCCTGAACCTGATTAAGCATTAATGACATCCTGGGTGACATATAAGAGAATTAGTACACAAACCCTCCACTATTCTCTTTTGGCTCATCACAGTTTTCTTTTTCTCAATTCCCTTAGTATTTTCCTTGAATAACAAAGACGGCTTGATACTGCAGGGAGGTGTTGGTTGGTTTTTGAGGTGGAAGTTGTAAAAAGTTGAAAGGATCAGTAAGAACCCTCCAAAAATTATTCTCTGATCATTAGTCTTTCTGAGATATCTGACCAAGAATAATAATCTCAGTGACATTGGTCATATGCCTATATTAACAAAACGTCATTTCAACATGGAGAGAGGTCTATCGGTCTCTGGAATCATGAATGCATTACTTGAATTTCACTTTGAAAACTATCATGTTGTTAAAGCATTCAACCACAGCAATAACAATTATGGAAAAACCTGGTGTCAAATAGACACTATCTGGCCTGAGTGAGCCAATTTTTGATCCACAAAAGAAGGAATTAAAGCAAAACTCTCAAAATGAACTATTATAAGGAACTGAGGCAGATAGTTTTCCCCTATAACTTGACAACCTTTGCTATATCTGCCAGTTTTGTGGCTTCTGTATTTTAATATAGGAACCAATATCCAGCCAACAATAAAAAAGATCAGATGAATCTGACTTGTCATCAGGTTGAAAGATTGAACCTCCCTTTTAAGGTAATTGAAGGACCACTGAAAATGACAGATGACTGATCAAGACTTTGTGGGGAGTTTGAGGAAGGGGAAGAAAACAACTGAGGATCTCAGAAAGAGTTGCTTTGGTAACTAATGTTGATCAAGCACAATTTCCTCAAAGGTCTGAAAATGAATTCTTTAAGGGAATATAGGAAGGTAGACTGATAACAAGTGAGAAACTGCATCACAGCTAACTCAGTTTTCTCTACTGAAAAGCAAATGAAACATGTCATATAGCACAACCACATAAGCAAGGCTTTTGGAAACCTGATCATGCCCAAAGTTTGTGCTTCCAAAAATCAAACCTTCTGCTTAATATTCCACTGTTTTAATTCAAGAATAGGTACGTTCAAATGAAAGTCTCCTATCTAAGTTGCCATTAGGGAAAATGGGAGTGTGGACTATGGGCACATATAATTCAAAGAATTCTCTTCCAGCACAGAAAAACCAGGGCAAATCTTGGGCATCTATTCACGTGTCCTACTAAAAGATGACAAGAGATCAAAAGTTAAGGGTCTTCCAGAGCAGAAAAATCTGAAGGGACAGGGGTTCCCACATGTTCTACCAAAGTTGGCAGATATTCTAGCTATTAGAAATAGAGCTATAACTTTCCAACTCTATATGCAATTGAAGACAAATAACCGCATGTCAGAATTAGAGCCTTCAGATATTGAGAACAGGAGTAGTAAAGTGAGAAAGAGTGCTCAATCTAGAGTGTTTAAATTCCACAGGCCTCCCTTTCCTCATCTGTAAAGTGAAAGGGTAGGAGTGGGAGGCCTCTAATATTTCATCCAGTTTTAAATTTAGGATCTGGGTATCCTCTGATATTAGAAGGAAAAGGAAAGAGTAGTGAGAAACAGAAATTTGGGAAGGGCAGAGCAAGTCATGTGAGTGGCTGGGGTCAGAGACAAGGTAAGATAGGAGAACTAGAAAAAAATCAGTAAAAAACTAGTCAAGTCTTTAGCTGTACAAAAACTGAAATGATACAAGATGGGAAGATGGTCAATTATATGACTTGATTTTAACAAAGAAATGGCATACGCTTGTTTCCTTTGTTTCCCTTTCCTACTTTTTAAAGGAACTAACTCGAATATTTGGAGTCAGGAACCAAACACAGGCTAATTGCTTGGTTTGTTTGACACATGTCTAGTGTGTAAATCTATATGGTAAAGAGTGACACAGGAATCCTAATTATGACACAACGATTTAGATTACTTAGGGATCAAGTTTTCCTGTTCTTTATATGTCAGTTTCTTTCTTCTCTGTCTCTCTTTTTGTTTCTCTCTCTGACTCTCCCTTCTTAATCTATGAAATTATCCATGTAAATTTTAATTTATTTAATCGTAAGTTCTTTCAGGGCAGAACTCAGGTCCTCTGTATCTTTCCCCTGTTAGACCAATGCATTACTCTTATCAGGTGCTTCTTAAGTATTTTTTTCACCAATTTAAAATACCAGATACCACTTTTGTAAACAAAAGTATAAAAGTTTTTTTCTGAGTCTAGGAGTAACAGAAACCCTTAAGAAAAAACAAAAGGAATTAAGAAAATATTTGCTCACTTCAGTTTTCATAGCATGTCAAAGGCTTCTAGATACAAAAAAGTTTATTAAGACTAAGTGTGTTTGAACCAAGAAGTTTTGATCCCTTTTCTCCATTCCTCTTATATTAAAATCAAATCTATAAATTTCTTCCTAGGCCAGTAGAAATAATTGAGTGTAGAGTCTATTTCATTTTTTTTTAATCCTCAATGCTTAGAACAGCATCTGGTTCATAGTAGGCTCTTAAAACGTGTTTAACTGACCGATTTGTTAACTGATAGAAAGTTGAAAGATTTAACATATGCTTTTTAGAAGTAATTGAAATATGATTAACAAATTTATTATTCCTAATTTTAGGGACTCCAATACAGCCTATCTGACATAACTATAGTAGTATCTGAGCATTTAAGATCCATTTCACAAAACTGAAGCAACCCCCAAATAGTTCTTTTTCCCACTTTGTCAACTTCTCTTGGACTGTTTACTAAAAGCTGTAACTGAGATGATCAGATGGTAAAATACGTGTAAAATACCGTGGAAACAATATTAACGTGCAAGATAACATACAACTATTATTATTACTATCAGGGATAGATATCACTATTGTTATCTCTCTATCATATGTGTAAGTATATATACTTCTAAAATCTGAACACAAGATGACGCATGGTTACAATTTTGAATTATAACCCACTGACCCCCTAAACCACCCTTTAATTAAAATATTATACAAAATGGTCAAATAATTTGGGGGGAATGGTCCCTAAAACATTGGACAAAAAATAAATCCTAGAATTTAATCAGCCCTCTAATCATTACTAGTTAAGACAATTGGTTAGACTTGTTATTTTCAGTAGCAGGCTGAACTCACTTTCATAGGGATAATTTCTAGGGTTAATGGTTGTGGTTTATTCAGTGCACTCTTCTCCATCAGCTTTATTTTTATCTGCCAGTACACCAATACACCATGATTAGCATAAATTAAACTAAATGAATTCTGTGGGTTACTAAATTATTTTATACTGATCTTTTTTTCTTCTCCCCAAACATTTAAAGGTTAGGGATGGGTGAATAGTTTGATGGTAAATTCCTACAGGCAGCTGTTCAGCCTCAGCGCAGAAATGCTTAAAAAACTGGGTGATTGATTTTCAGAAATCTTTGGAAGAAAAATACAACATGAAAAATGTCATCATGTAAGATGTTGTATCATTATATGCTGACCTTTTACAGAAGACCACATGACTCGGTGCTTGGAGGCATGGAATTCTCCATGTACACTTGAATAAAACAGAAGAAGAAAAATTTTCTCACGTGTCTCAAATGAGAAATTTTTATGGTATTAAAGATGATTTGAGTTGACCTTGAGTTGTTCCAGTAACATTTCTTTCTAATGGGAAGAGAGTTTTGCCTAATTCGAGCACTTGGTTCATTTGAGTCTGCCTTCCTGGTGATAGCAAATGAGTTTTTCATGGAAAATAAGATTACTCATTATAAACAAATCCTACTTACATAAACCTATTTTGCAAATGTCCCTTACGTACAAACAGTGGCTCTGGTCCTACTCTGAAATTCAACTCTGTTGGTGCTACAATGGAACTCATTTTCCATGCCCATTTCCCTTCTCCTTTTTATGTTTCTAAGGTATGAAAAGGCTACTTGGGAAGACTCCAGGAATTTCCTTAATTCCTTCCCTCTATCTAGTTCCTCTTCTTCTGGCATTGCTGTTTTGGCTTTCTTTCCAATTCTTGGCCAGTTGTTTTAGTACATGAATATTCTCTTCCTCTTGTCTTTGTTTTCTTTGGCATTAGAACTGCAGGAAATATGGTTCCTTGGCCACCATAGATGAACACTTTGGTGCCCATTGATCTCTTATGTTGGCCGCCAACTAGCCACTGGAGTTTGTTCCAAGTCTTACTTTGATTAGCCTCATTCTTCCCCTATCCACTGATCTCTCTGAGGAGGGCAACACTGTGGCTCTGATGAGAATATAAGAGAGTAAGACAACAGATTCCTCCTGGAGATAAAATATTCATAGCCACTGCCCCTCAGCAAAAGGCTCTACCCCTTTGGTGTCAGGGTCTCCTCATCCTTTCCCCCCTCCCAAAACTACTAGGTTTCAGTGTGATATCTGGCAAACTAGCCAATAAACACAGCTCAAGAGACAAGCTTTCTGTAGATAATGCGGTAGAAGGCATCTGGCCATCAGATAGAATAGGACTAGATGACCCCTATTGTGCCTTCTAATTTTAAAATTCTGTAGTTCCAACTGAACACTTAATTATAATAAATAATTCAAAGTTCAGGGACAGATAAATAATAAGCTCACTTTGTGCTCTGTGATTGCCTAAAAAGTGCTTTTATGTGTTTGGATATAATATAATTTGATGTTATCAGATATCTACTGTTTCACTGGTACGATCCTTCCCTCACCAACAAATTCCTTCACCAATAAATTTCACAATTCCTCTATGTCTTCTCATCTTATTTTCTCATATTTCTTCTACGTGTGTTTTTCCTGGTATACTAGAAGCCTCCCTCTTATTCTGTTAGTATTTTAAGGAGTACCAATGTACCATTTAGTGTCAGAGAATCTTGAGTTTCAGGAGACCTTAGAAGTCAGCTAGTCTAAAATGCCCCTGGACATGTTTTTACTCTACAACATCATGGATAAGATATTATAGATTTTGTCTGAGTAACACCAGCGATAGAAAACTAACTAGTGATATGAGGCAACTTAGTCTACTTTTGGATTTCTGCTTTTCTAATTGTTAGAAAGTCTAATTGTTACGAATTAGAAAGTTCTTACATGGAGATAAATTCTAAGATTTTAATTTACAAAGGCCAAGGCTATCCACCACATCCTGGGCCATTGCCAGCAGTACTGACTTCTGTCTTGCTACTGAACTTTGATGACTCTGGAGGATAGTAAAGCTGGTGACTTGTGCAGCTCTGCCTCACTTAGATCCAATTCATACCCAATCACCTGTGATACCATTGATCCTCTTCAAGAATGAAGGATAAAAAATAACATATCTTTTTAACCACTGATAAGTATTCCTAGTTTTCTCCTCTTTGGACCAGCAGAACAAATTTAAGTGCTCTTCCACATGAATGTCTTGCAAAGTCGTTTGATCACCTTAGTTCTTCTCTGTTACAAGTCAGGCTTAGGTAATTTCTGCAATTGATTGTCATATGGCATGATCTTAAGGTCCTCCATTACATTGATCTGTTGCCTTTCATTCTTGATATATGACTTGCTCACTTCTTTTCCGGGTTATCTGAATTCTCAGTAATACCCTTTATGCTGTGTTTTGTACCTATGTGATCATCAACAATCTCTAAATATATAATATGATGTTTAAAAGAAAAAAATCAACTCTATATACTCTTTCCCATCATGTATTGCAAATGTACAATATTTCATCCAAATTGTAAGAAAAATTAGTTTTTGTCATCTGGTCTATTTAGCTAACTACCACTTACTGTGTGATTTCTAAGAGCAAATAAGTTTCAAGTTCCAAACATTCACCTCACAAACTCAGGATACAATCTGATCATAAATTGGAGATTGCCTGAAGAAGTGTAATAAGAAACTACAAATTACTTTGGCAAAGAGTGAAAGGTTAGAGGTCTTAAAAAAATAAAAATTAAAATGTTTTGTAAAGTCTTTGTCTTCATAATATTAGTTGTTAAAATTTTCAGCACAGCTTTTTGGAGAATCTTTAAATGTAAAATAAAAGCTCCTATTCTCCTTCTTTAGAGAAATTTCTATCTTAACAAGCAAAAATCTCATCAGTCAACATGGTCAAGTGAGTTGGAAGCAACATTCATTTGCTGAGGGTAGATAAAATAGTCCTCCCATTTTCTCCATCAGCATAAATAAAGTGATAGGCATAGATAAGTTATATCTTCACAAAAACTATCACTAGTTTGTATTTATAATGATGAAATCACTCAGCTCTTTAAAACAAATGAGAATTGTTTCAACGTTTGGCATCTGATGTTTAAATAAAACTATCCCATAATATAAGCACTGGTACTGGTATCTGACAACTTAGAATCATAGGCATCAATGGTATACTAACATAACTAATTTTATCCAGAATTATCTATTAACAAAGACAAGCTGGGTAAATAAAATCAGAAATATTTAAAAGTTACTGAAATGACTAAGCTTTGGTCAACAGTTACATTGGAAGGAGTTGGAAGAGCAAAGGTCAGGTGACTAAAGAGGGATGGCCAGTATAGATAGATGTATGATCTTTAGAGCTCTACAAAGACTACAAAGTCTGTTCTAAGGAATGCTAAAATTTATTATGCTAAAAAATGGAGAAAAGCACAGAATCATGGATTAAGAGTCTAAAGATCTCAAGTCAGATGTTAACTTACTAGATGATCCCGGGCAGACCCCAGCAGCCCTCTGAACCTTAGCTTTCTAATACGTGAAGTAAAGAAACTGGACTGGATAATCTTTAAGTCTCTTTCCAACTTTAAAAGAATGAGTCTATTATTTTAAATGATTATTAAATGGTGTTCTATTACTCTTCTCATCTTAATAAAATTTATTAAGCCAGAATTCTAACCTAGACACGGAGAGAGGCAAAGCCAGCGAGAAAGGTAAGGAGCACATCAAGGGAAACCTCTATTTAAATCAGTCACCAGTGCCTCAGATTGGGAAACAAAGGGGTTGCTTACAGATACTACTAGAGATCTAATCAGTATAAGGACTCTCTGTCTTTCTGTTTCCCTCTCTGTCATTCACTCTCTGCTTTTCTGTCTTTTTGTCTCTCTGTGTCTCTTTCTGTCTCTGTTCTGCCTCTCTCTCCCTCTCCATATATGTGTGTGTATATAAAATATACATATATACATGTACATATCCATATACAAATGCACATATATACATCCATAAATATGTATATATATGGAGATATGCAAACATATACATATATATATATGGAGAGAGAACTAGAAAGAGCCTTACAAGTCATCTGCAACCTCATCATCCTATGTATGATAGACTAAGGTCCAGAGATGACTTGAACACAATTCACGTAATTCCTTTAGGTACAACTATAGTGCCTGATGATACTCATTGTCAAGGAATTTTTTCATATTTATTACCGAAATTCTTTAGGAGGCTTTTAATTCTGATTTTGCCTTGTTCTTTATTAGAACAGAGAATAGCAGGTTACCATTAACAATGTGAAATACACACACACACACACACACACACACACACACACAAAGGAAGAAAATATAATTTAGAAAAAATAGTTTTTTCCCAAGGACTTTTTGGTATTTTCATGGAGAATTTTGAGGATTACTTAATAATTTTATTAAGATTGTTTGAGTCAAAGAATAAAGATGTGGAGAGTAGAATGGAGAGTTGTTTACACAAAAGGCCTTGTTTTAAGAAAGTCAATAACTAGAGACTGAAAATCTTTGGAAATGATGAAGCTATTAAAAAAAAAAACCTTTTAAGTTCTAATATCCAAAACACAAAAGGAACTGATTCAAACAGATAATAATGATAAGCATTCCATAATAAATGAATGATCACTGGCTATGAATAGGTAGTTCTCTAATGGAGAAACCTGAACTGTTGACAAAAATAAGAAAAAAATGCTATAGATTGCTAAGAGCTATAGAACTAAAAAAAACAAACAAAAATTATCAGAGTGGCAGTGATGACAAAAAATGGAAAAAGTTGTTGGAGGGTTTACAGGAAATCAAGCAGATTGACATACGTCGGTGGAGTGGTAAATTGGTGCAAACATTTTGGTTAGTTAGCATGTTGGAATTATGCCCATAAAAGCACGACCCAGAAATATCTCTGCTTTTATCCATCCAAAGACACCAAAGAAAGAAATGACTCCAATGTACAAAATATTTATAAAAGCTTTTTTTGTTTTTGTTATTGTAGCAAACAACTGGAAATAAAGGGAATATCCAATAATTGGGAAACAGCTGAAGACATTTAACTATATGGATGGAATGGGATATTATTTCATCATAAATAATGACAAAAAGGATGATTGCAGAGATACTCATCTGAACTTTCATGAAGACGTATGAACGGATGCAGAATTAAGTGAGCAGAACCAGGAGGACAATGTATTCAATAGCAACATTGTAAAGACAAACAACTTTGAGAGATCTGTGCACTCTTATCAGTGTAAGGAGTGACCACAGAGGATCTAGGAATGAAGCATACCTCACTTCCTGAGAGTGAGGTGATGAACTAAAGATGCTGCATGAGACGTGTATTTTCAGATGGGACCAATGTGTGGATTTGTTTTGTTTGACTACTCTGCTTACTGGTTACTAAGGCTCTATCTCTCTTCTGTTGTTTTGTTTAGTTTTCAGATGAAGAAATATTGGAGTTGAGGGAAGATAGCCAGTGACAGTGTTGCAACAGAAAGATGAAAGAAAGAACAGAAAAAAGAAGAGGGAAAAAGAAGGAAAGAAGTAAGGGGGAAAAAGAAAGGGAGGAAGGAAAGTAGGAAAGCATTTTTTAAATGTCAGAGAGAGAAGGACAGATTTGAAAGTCAGATATTGAATTTATTTTAAAAATTATTATATTTTTAAAAATTCAAACTATATATAGCATAGATTTGTGGTTTCACACATAATCTTTTCCTGTTGCATTTTGTATACTGAAATATACATTTTTAGTCTGTTAAATTCAGGAGGAAAGCATAATCAGATTTTTTAAAAATCCTTAAAGTGTTTTAAAATGTCCAGAAAGTATAAATGATTTTCTCTTTATAGATGACTAAATATTAGAGACCAAGGGATGATTAAATTTACAACATACATCAAAGGTATTTAATAACCAGTTAGGGAGACAAAATTCATGTATCCATATACATAAAAGAAAAGTAGAAATACAATGCATTTAGAGTCATTTGTGGTGATATAGGAAAAACAGTGGATTTGGAGTCATGACCTTAAAAAATGGAAAGCTAGGTGGGGAGGGAAAGGAAGGTATTTAAAACACTGAGTGGTAGTGGAAAGGTGAGAAATAATTCAATTAAGAACAACAATAGTAATGCCTCAGACACTTGCTAGTGGTGTGATCCTGGGCAAGTCACTTAACCCTGATTACCTCTAAAAATAAACAAATAAATAAAAAAAAACTCAACAAATATTAAGCCCTTCCGGGTACAAATCCTGGCTTCCTTCAAGATTCGACTCCAATTATATCTTCTTCAAGAAGCCTTTCCCAGTCTTCTCTATCGCTAGTCCCTTCCCACTGAGATTGCCTTCTATATACTCGGTATCTAGCTTGTACATATGTATTTCTTTATAGATTGTTTCCCTCATGAGAATATTTGTTCCTTAAGGGTTGTATCCCCACAGCTTTGCACAATGCTTGACACTTAATAGGTGTTCATTGACTGACTGATTGACTGGGATAAGATCTGAGGTTCCAAAAATAAACATGTATAATGGTAAGGAAATTTGAAGATCTTCCCTGACCCTTTAATAGGTCCAGTGACCTGCTTTGAGCTTTGGCCCAGCTGGAATCACATGAAGCTGATGGTGGAAGGAGCTTGCTGAATGGGTGGAGCAGGAAGGGTGTAGTAAGAAGAGTGGGTGAGGTGGAGATGGGAAAGAGGGAAGACAGATCAAGCAGAGCAACTAGCTTGAGTACGAGAGGGAGTGATTTTGCTTAAGGGAGTTGGTTATGGGGATGCCCATGCTCCCTGCATTGATAATATGTTTGGATTTCTTGGTTACTATGATGGATTTGGCTTTCTGGTATCTGAATAAATATCTTGGTTTCATCTTTGAGGAAGAGAGTTTATATTCTGTAAATTTACACCGGAAATATGCCTGCATATCCATAGAGGATGCTGTGGGTAGTGCATTGGTGATTGGTGAAACACTTTTTCCAGTACTTACTTACATTTGAAGCACTTTCTTCTAATCTTACTAAAAGTAAAGGGTTCCTACAGAGGATCAGTGGGAGATAAAGTTATCTAAGTTTCTACAGTCAGACTTTGGAGACCTCACAAACTATGATGTATAGACTTCATATTATATGTAACTGGGTGTTAATAAAAATCTCTATCACTGGAGGAAATTATTTATTTTTTGCAGAATTCATATGAATAAACAAATTGGAGCATCATAGAGACTTAGATTTGGAATGGACTTTAAATGTTGAATCCAAACCAGTCATTTTATAAACGGGAAACTGAGGCCCAGAGTAATGGTGTGATTTGCCCATTGTCACACAGCAAGGTAGCAACAGAGTCAAGGCCTAGAATGTAGGAGGACTTGATGACTGTTATCCCAGGGCTTTTTTATTATACCATACTAGCTATAGAAAATACAAAAACTAACTCTGAGTAGGGAAACTGCAGTCAGGAAGGAGGAAGGAGAGGAGGTCTGATGAATTTGTTGACAAAAAGCCTCTGATAATAGAAAAGTGAAAATCAGGTTACTTTGAATAAAGAATACATATTGGTTTCCCTTTGTACATTAGAAGTGCTTTTGAAAAGTTGTGGATAATACAACTTTTATATATTGAATCATTTCCCTTATAGTTTGCACTATTGTTTCAGAGGCATGTTACCTCAGAAGGGAAAATCCTGACCCAAAGACACAATGAAATATGGGCTTTCAGAATGATAATGAGAGAGAAAACAAGCTGCCTTTCCATGTACACTTTGTGTACCTTTAATTTCCTAACCCATACTCTGCAAGAAGTTAGGTAAGTAGTCAATGCTGATGATAATTGAATATTTATTTAAAAGCATGGCAGTTTTAATATATAACACTCTCATTGGGAGTTTTTACCCTCACAAATCCAGAAGGTGTAAAGAGTCTCAAAGATAGTATCCAGGGGTAGGGAACCTGCAGACTCAAGGCCTTCTAGGTGCTTGGGTGTGACATTTAGACTGAACCCAAGTTTTACAGAATAAATTCTTTTATTAAGGGAATTTGTTCTGTGAACTTTGAATCCAGTCAAAGGGCCATACTTGAGGACCGAGAGGGCCATATGTGGCCTTGAGGCCTCAGGTTCCCCCATCCCTAGATCTGATCCTTTCATTTTACAGATAAGTACAATGGGGCTAGCTGGGTGGTGCAGTAGACAGAGCACTGGGCTTAGACTTATCTTCCTGAGTTCAAACCCAGCCTCAGACACTTACAAGCTGTGTGACCCTGGACAAGTCACTTAATCCTGTTTGCATCAGTTTCCTCATCTGTAAAATGAGCTGGAGAAGGAAATAGCAGATTTGCCAAGAATCCTGCAAATGGTGCCATAAAGAGACAGACACCTCTGCAAAACAACAGTAAACTGAGGGGGCAGGAAAGTTAGATACCTTGTTCAAATTTACATAGTGTATCAGCATCAGAGGAAGGTTTTGACCCCGGTCCTCTGACTCCAAAGCATTACTACTGATTGCAAAGAATCATGTGGAAATCAATGGAGATATGCTTTTTAATAACAAATGTGAAACTATTACTTTAAATATGACAGCTCAGATCCCACACAATACCTGTTGAATTACTAACAATTTAGTAGAAAGATCCTTTAATATTAACAGAATCTCATGCACATTTCCAGGTGTCACATTAAATATCATATGAATCAGGGACTTCGATAAGTATGTATATTTTGAAAGGCCAGTCTTTCATAAGAGAAATAAGTTGACCAGATCACCAAAAAGGTTCCAATGAGAACAACCTTCTTCACCAGATGCTTTTTCAACTTTCTTGAATTCCTTTTTTTTTAATCCTTTGATCACACAACAAAATAATCCAATGCTTGGAGCCCCATCTTGCACAACAACTTGCTCTCTGCCTGGTTGTAGACTATAACTCCATGGAAGGCTAATGCAATTCAGCAAAAATATAGGTGGCCCAAGGAAGCCATTTTCCTTTGTTAAATAGTGAGGGGCTGCAAAGAACTGTAGGGAGCTCATTAGTTTGATAGAATATATTCACAGGATCAATGAAGTATGTCATAATGATTTTATTTCCATTATGCCGATTCCACAGGGAATGAGTATCCCTCTGACCTTTAGTACTTTCATAAGTCCCTCCTACCAATGCAAGATTCCAGTCAAGACTCCAATGCAGCTGAAATTTGGCAAGCTTCTCTGGACTCTGAGACCAAGAATAAAATGATATTTTTATAGAAATAAATCTTGTCTTGGATTCAGAGTTTTCCTTTGGTTACTAAAAGGCAACTGAACCTTTTCAAAGGTAAGTGATATCACCAACACCTTAAAATTCCGGATGGATGTTCAGCTGAGCTTGCCTGTTTTCCAATTATTCATCCAGACTAACAGTTTCTCATCTTTATCCATGTGCTACCCTGCCCCAGCACCCCAACCTCATCCCATTCCAAATCTTCTATTGGCTTTTGCATCTGTCATCTCTATTTTATCCCATATATATTTATTCTCCAAACACTATTTTTTAAGTGAATAAGATGAGGTGGATCCCTTTGGTGATGCCAAACACATCCTAGAAATATTTTATTCCCTTGGGCCCTCCTGGTAGTTGGAGAATTTTTGGTGCTGAAAGGGATCTCAATAGGTTACTGAGAAAGAGAAGTGGGAAGAGGGAAAAGGAGGAAGGGGGGAAGTAGGAGAAGGAAAAAGGAGAAGAGGAAGAGGATGAAGAAGGGGCGAAGTATGGGGAGAAGAAAGAGGAGGAGAAAATTCTTTAAAGATAGATTGAAGCCCAATTTTGAAGGCTATTAAGACACCAAACAAAGGAATTTGTATTTTATCCTGCAGAGCCATTCTGGGTTAGATTAAGGCCTTCAAAGTAGGAATATCTCTACTGTGCCTATACCCAAGGGAGTGCTGGTAAATGTTTAAGACAAGCTCTCTGTCTGGTTCTCTGAGTCCATATGCAGCCCACAGTTCAGTGACCTGTTTCCATTTCGGTTTGACACCCATGACTCAGAACACAGAGAGTTTAGATAACTCAACCAGTGTCACGCAGATCATCCTTGTCAATGGGACATGAATCCCATTCTTTCTGGCTTCAAAGTCATCTTTCTACTATGCCATGCTTAATAATAATAATAGTAATTCATTTATATGATGACAACCTACTTTATATAGTGCTTTAAGGTTTACAAAGTATTTTTCATGTATTATTTCATTTGAGTCTCACAAAAAAACCCTCTGAGGTAACTTCTATGGATTTTTATTAAATATATAGCCAACTGTCCCAGTGGATAGAATAGTGGACCTGAAGTCAGGAAGACCTGAATTCTACTCCAGCCTCAGACACTTACTTACTGGCTGTATGACCCTGGGCAATTCACTTAACCTTTGTCTGTCTCAGTTTTCTTATCTGCGAAATGGGGAAAATAATGATTATGAGAATCAAATGAAAATATTTGTCAAATATTTGACAAACTTTAAAATGGTCTATAAATGTTACCTAATAAGCATGTTACTTTACCCAACAGAATATCAGCCTTTTAACAACAGGAGGTGTTTTCTTTTTGTCTTTCTCCAGAATTTAGTACTATATCTGTCACATAATAGATTCTTAATAAAAATGCCTATTAATAGATTGATACTAATTTTACAGATGAGAGAGCTGAGTTATATGGGGCTACATGACTTGCTAAAAGTCACACAACTGCTAAATTTCAAAGTCAAAATTTGAACTTGGGTCTTCTGATACTGAGCTGGATATTTTATCTACTACAGTACAGCTGCCTCTCTTGTCCATATCCACACTTCTTACCACCCCCTACGCATATCACTTTGTATCCATTAAGAACAAAAAAATAAAAATAAAAATAAAATCCTCTGGAGCAGGAAATTCCAGAGATGTCAGAACTCTGCAAGAAAGCAAGGCGTTTTGGCACAGAAAGTTTAAACTACAAGGTGGGGTCAAGCACAAAGAAGGAACATTGCCACGAGTAGCTGCATATGTAAAACCTGCAGAGATCTCTTCTCTGCTACTTACCTTCCGGTCCAGCCCAGTCTAGCTATTCTAGCCCATGAGCCTAATCTGAAGGTCCAGAACCCACCTTTCTGGTACCATGGATAAGCAGTTCTAACTGATCTCCTATGTTCCTCCCTTTGATGACTCTTTGCTTTGGGTTTCTCCCTGATGTGTCCCCTCATCCCCAAATTCTGCTTCTCTACATTTCTGACCCTAACCAGATAACCTGATACCAATTCCTACACTCTTGCCTGCACTTGATGACTTGACCAGGTATCCCAGATACTGGATTTCAAATAATCCTTCAAGAGTGACTCCTTAAGAAGAACCTAAGAGTCCCCTCACTTTTTTTCGATCATTGATTTTACTCATGAATAATGTCAGGAGATCGAAGTATACCTCTTCTCCTGACTCACCTGTGCTGCGTTCAAATCATGACTATCACAAAACCATGAAATCTGAGAGCTGGGAAGGATCTCTACCTGACCAAGAATTCCGTTTAGGGAAGTTAGGTGGTGCAGTGGTCCTAGAGTCAGGAAGCCATGAGTTCAAATCCCACTTCAGACACTTACTAGCTGTGTAACTCTGGGCAAGTCACTTAACCCCAACTGCCTCCAAAAACAAACAAAAAAAACCCAAAATACTTAGCATGTTTGCTTGGCATGAAGTAGTTGCAGAAGAATTCCTTATAGAACTTTCTTTATGAGAGGCCCTGTAGTGTATTGCATAGGAAGCTGACCTGAGAACCAGGAAGTCTTGGGGTCAGATCTTGCCTCTGACAGATACTAGTTGTATTACTCTGGGTAAACAACTTAACTTCTTATTGTAAGTTTACAGTCAGTATACAAAAACTTAATGTAAGTTTGTAAACTGCAAAGGAGGTGACAATCTGCTTTAGTAAAACAAGTTCCTTACCAGAAAACTCTTGATGCTGGTGAAATTGTAGGTCCAGTCCAGAAATATCTACAACCATCCTTTAAAAGTGGTCATGTAGCCTCTGCATGAGGAGCTCCAGTAAGTGAGAGCCCATTAGCTCCTGAGGCATCCCACTTAATTTCTGAACAGGTACTAAGAGTTTGCAAGTTTTTCTTTGAATTCAACCAGAAGATGACTCATTGTAGCTTCTTCCTGGTGCTCCTAGATCTTGCCTCTAGGATTAAGAAAATTGAACTGAATCTCTCCTCCACTAGAGAATGTTCCATTCATTTGTTCATTATATTTGTCTCTTGTTTTTGAAGAGGACAAATGACATCAGGGATATGATGCCATGACTTGCAAGCGAATTAAAGCACATTTTTTTCATTTTTTTGTTTTCAATTTTTATTTCTTTTTCTCCTCAATTTATTTATTTGTTTTTGTTTTCAGCATTCCTTTCCACAAGACTGAGTTTCACATTTTCTCCCCATCTCTCCCCTCCACCCACTGCAGAATACCTTGCACTTTGATTACCCCTTCCCCCAATCTACCCTTCCTTCTATCACACCCCTCCCTTCCTTTATCCCCGACTTCTCTCTTTCCTTGTAGAGCAAGATAGATTTTTATACTCCATTACCTGTATTTCTTATTTCCCAGTTACATGCATAAACAATCCTCAATATTCGTTTCTAAAACTTTGAGTTCCAACTTCTCTCCCTTCCTCCCTCCCCACCCATCCTTACTAAGAAGGCAAGCAATTCAATATAGGCTATATATGTGTAGTTTTGCTAAAGACTTCCATAATAGTTATGTTGTGAAAGGCAACCTATATTTCCCTCCATCCTGTCCTGATCCCCCTATTTATTCTATTCTGTCTTTTGACCTTATCTCTCCTAAAAAGTGTTTACTTCTAATTACCCCTTCTTTTCCCTCCCTTCTATCATCCCCCTCACCCCATTTGTCCCCTCCTACCCTACTTTCCTATAGATAGATTTTTTTTAACCAAATTGAGTGAGCATATCATTCCCTATTCTCCCTTTTCTCCTTCATTGAACAAGATTTTTCTTATTTCTTTTATGAGTTATAGCCTGCCCCATTCCATTTCTTCCTTTTTCCTCCCAATATATTCCTCTCTCACCTCTTAATTTTATTTGTTCAGGTATCATCTCTTCCTATTCAACTCATGCTATACCCTCTGTCTCTGTCTCTCTATATGTGAGTGTATAATCCCTTCAACTACCCAAATACTGAGAAAAGTTTCAAGAGTTACAAATATTGTCTTTCCATTAGGAATGTAAACAGTTCAGCTTTAGTAAGTCCCTTATGGTTTCTCTTTCCTGTTTACCTTTTCATGCTTCTCTTGATTCTTGTGTTTGAAAGTCAAAATTTCTATTTAGTTCTGGTCTTTTCATCAAGAATGCTTGAAAGTCCTCTATTTCATTGAATGATCATTTTTTCCCTTGAAGTATTATTTTCAGTTTTGCTAGGTAGGTGATTCTTGGTTTTAGTCTTAGTTCCTTTGACTTCTGGAATATCATATTCCAAGCCCTTTGATCCCTTAATGTAGAAGCTGCTAGATCCTGTGTCTTCCTTATTGTATTTCGACAATACTCAAATTGTTCCTTCTGGATGCTTTCAATATTTTATTCTTGACCTAGGAACTCTAGAATTTAGCTGGGAGTTTTTCTTTTCAGATCTCTTTCAGGAGGTGACCAGTTAATTCTTTCATTATTTATTTGATCCTCTGGTTCCAGAATATCAGGGCAGTTTTTCTTGATAATTTCATGAAAGATGATGGCTAGGCTCTTTTTTTGATCATGGCTTTCAGGTAGTCCCATAATTTTTAAATTATCTCTCCTGGATCTATTTTCCATGTCAATTGTTTTTCCAATGAGATATTTCACATTATCTTCTATTTTTTCATTCTTTTGGTTTTGTTTTATAATTTCTTGGTTTCTCATAAAGTCATTACCTTCCATCTGCTCCATTCTAATTTTTAAAGAACTATTTTCTTCAGTGAGCTTTTGACCTTCCTTTTCCATTTGGCTAATTCTGCTTTTTAAAGCACTCTTCTCCTCATTGGCCTTTTGGGCCTCTTTTGCCATTTGAGTAAGTCTATTTTTAAAGGTGTTAATTTCTTCAGCATTTTTTTGAGTCTCCTTTAGCAAGCTGTTGACTCATTTTTCATGATTTTCTTGCATCACTTTCATTTTTGTTCCCAATTTTTCCTCCACCTCTCTTAGTTCATTTTCAAAATCCTTTTTGAGCTCTTTCATGGCCTGAGACATTGCATATTTATTTTGGAGGTTTTGGATGCAGAAGCCTTGACTTTAAGGTCTTCCTCTGAAGACCTAAATTATTCTTCCTCATCCAAAAGAACAGAAGAAAATACCTGCTCACCAAAAAAATAACCTTCTATTTTCTTATTCTTTTTCTCTTCTGGGGGTATTTTCACAGCCAGTTACTTGACTTTCGAGTTATTTGTTCAGAGGAGGGTAAACTCTAGGGACCTGTAAGTTCTCAGTTCCTCCAAGGTGGCCCAATCAAGGGAGAGGAGTTTATTCCTCTCCTGGCTTGCACTCTGGTGTGTGAGCAGGATTCCCTCTCCAGAATCTCCACCAGCTCCACCAGGCCAGCCAGCACTCCTCCTCACCCCAGGCTGGGTCCTCAGGGCTGAGATCCAGATCAGCTCCTCAATTCCCGCAAGGGCTTTAGGTCAGGGTTCCAACAATGGAAGCTGCTGCTGCCTGGGGCCAGGGCTAGACCACTGCATTCCCTTCTTACCCAAGTGAAAGAGCTTCCTCACTGACCTTTTAAGCTGTCTTTGGTATTAGTAAGCTGAGGAATCTGGGACCCACAGCTGCTGCTGGTGGCATGGCGCCTTGAAACCCACTCTAGTCCTGTTCTTGCCACATTGCACTCCATGCCTGTACTGGGCTGCGGTCCACCTCATTTTATTTTTCTTGCTTTTTTTTTTTTGCAAGATGACCAATATGAAAATATGTTTTGCATGCATAATTGATATTATATTTCTTGCTTTCTCAATGGATGGGAGAAAAGTGAATTTCGCACTCAAAAATTTTAATAAATGTTAAAAAACAAATAAATCATAATTTTTAAAAAAATCATTTAAAAAGATAGCTTTTTTTACCTAGTCAAAAAAAAAAACAAAAAACAAAAAACAACAATCTGGGAGGGAACAACCCTCAGGGTTTCTGGGCAAAACAGCAACCACTATTTACACTCACTTTGAACCATCAGAGTCCTTTGAATACTTGAAAATAACTACTTTATCCCTTCCTAAGTCTTTTCTTCTCTGGTTCCTTTGACTGATCCTTATATGGCAGCATCTGAAGGTTCTTCACTCTCCTGGCCGCCCTTCTTTTACCAATATCCTCCTTAAAATGTCATTCTAAAATGAAAGCAATATACCAGACATTGTCTGACTAGGTCAGAACACAAACAATAGAAATAACACCTCCCTTAGATTGTACATTCAAACACTCCAATGGATAGCTTAGAAGTTTCCTCCAATGAAGCTGATCCCAACCAATCCATGATAGAGGCTATGTTTCTCAATGCATCTGAAGACTGTGACAGCAAGTGTTTGTTGCTGAGTTAATTCAGTCATGTATGACTCTTTGTGACCCCATTTGGAGTTTTTTTGGCAAAGACACTGCGTTATTTGCCATTTCCTTCTCCAGCTCATTTTACAGATGAGGAAACTGATTCGAACAGGGTTAAGTGGCATGCCCACAGTCACACAGTTAGTAAGTGTCTGAAGTTGGATTTGATCCCAGGCTCAGTGTTCTATTCATTGTATCATCCAGCTGTGAGTTCTTTAGTTAGTTAGCTATTTTGGCTACCACATCTGATGTAAACCTGAAGTCTTTCTATGTTAGTAACATCTACACATACTTGTTTTCATCCTGCATTGAGCCATGAGAATCCAAAGTTCTCTCCAAGAAGAGGCAACAGGAGCTTTGTTGGAATATCACTACATGCTTACTAATGAATTATTTCTACCTAGGGGGCAGGCTAGGTGGTGCAGTGGATAGAGCACCAGTGCAGGAGTCAGGAGGACTTGAGTTCAAATATCACCTCAAACACTTGGCACTCACTAGCTGTGTAACCTTGGGCAAGCCACTTAACCCCAATTGCCTTATCCTGGGTCATCTCCAGTCATTCTGATGAATCTCTGGTCACTGGATTCAGATGGCTCTGGAGGAGAAGTGAGAGTGGTGACCTGCACAGACCTCCCTCACTCAAAAAAAAAAAACAAAGTCAAGTGCAAGTCATGTCATTATTTCTCTGATGGCATGGTCTTCTTCAGCAATGAAGGAAGAACACACATACATTTTTACCTAGCCACATTCATGGAGAGATCAAATGTGCATAGTTGATCAGAAACAATATATAATACCCTCAATCTCACTCCCCCAAAATGTCATCATCATAGATTTAAGGATAGAAGGTACCATAGAAATGATCTAGTTCAATTTTTCCCTTCCTTCCTTCCTTCCTTCCTTCCTTCCTTCCTTCCTTCCTTCCTTCCTTCCTTCCTTCCTTCCTTGTTTCTTCCCTATCTCCCATCCTCCTTTTGTCTCTCCCTGTCTCTCTATGTCTTTGTTTCTGTCTCTCTTTCCCCTCCTCTCTCTCTCTCTCTCTCTCTCTCTCTCTCTCTCTCTCTCTCTCTCTCTCCCTCTTTTTCCTCTTTCCCTCTCTCTCATTTTTTTTGGCTTCAGAAGTTGTTTTTCTGGTAGTGGTCTTAGTATTTTCCCCATGGAAATGGCATCTCAGTTGGAAGGGCTCTCAATGGCCATTTAGTCCAACCTCAGATCTAGACACTGTAACCCTCCTGATGAATGGTCAACCAGCCTTCACTAACAATCTCTTTTTCTCCTCAAAAACACATGATTTCTTTCCTCCACTGATCTAAGAAGTGGCAGTCTTTTGAAATAACACCTAATATAAGCATGTGAACAGGCTACTGATTTTTATTAAAGAACTTTGGGGCATATGTCTACTGCTTCCAACAGGGAACTTGATCAACATAAAATCTGGATTGTACCACACATATATTGAATCTATAATGACAAGAAAATGGCAGTTCAGACCAAATGAATGTTTAGGTTTCCTTAAACCCTTTTGTTTTGGACCAAATTGATGAAAAGCTTCTTTTAAAAGTCTATTTGCTTGATTCATTATTTATAGTCCACTGAACACAATCAAATCCTTGTTCAGTGACTAAGGATTTAGCATGTATCACAAGTCCATCATTCAATGACCATTGTATAACATCATGTGAATTATCAACTCTAAGTAATTGCATTAGTTTTTATTTGTTTCAAACAAAAGACCCAAATTTAAACATTCAAAGTAGTCTTCTCCAATGAGGCTACAATTATTCTAAACAAATTAAGAAGTGGAATAAAGAATATCATTATGAAAATATATGGCTGGGGAAAAATATAGATTTGCCAGGTAGTGAAAATGAGGGACAGTCAGAAGGCAACCCATGTGTGCCATTGGTATTCTGTGATGTGGAGGGAATTAGAGAGAGGTTTCCTATTGCTTGGGGAGATCTTCTATGGAGAAGAACATGAACAAGAGCTGTAGAAAATGAGAACAGAAGTGCTGCAAGGTCTTACCCATCTGAAAAGGCTTTGAATACAGCCTAGAAATAGACTTTCTCTCAACTGACAACCTTGCAAAGTTCATCTAGGGGCATCACAGTAGGAACACCCCCACATAAAACCAGATTCTCAACACACTGAAAAAGTCATTTGTAACCCCAGCTTATTTTTACCAACAACAGTACAACATAGGGTAAACACTTATCCTATTCACTATAGCTGGTTCTCAAAAGAACTGTAATCAAACATACCCTGAAGAAAAGGAAAGGTCCACCACCATTAAGGAGTGCCAAGCATGGTGTGGTCAAAATCAGAACATTAGAATACTGCAGAGCCTGTACAAGCGATGTCATTCATCTAAATACAAGGGCTATGATATGTTGGTAGAAAACCATCCTTCAAACTTTGTGACCACAGCTTATAAACACAAAAAGGCTAGGAAATTGGGTTGCATCTGTAGTGAAGCTAGAGAGAGCATGTCCTAAAGTTTTATTGCCAACAAACTCCTGTTTCCAATTTGTTTTCTTATCATTTGCCCCTTTTCCCTAGAAAGGAAATTCCACCACCCGCACCCCAAATGACACATACCACCACAAGCAACAACAACACCACTTTAATTGAGGATTCTGGAATTAAGTTACAGTTAACTAAGATTTTAATATAGTTAATGAACTAAATGAATACTGCAACAACAAAATCAGAATACCAAACTATTCTGAACCAAACAGAAACATTCCCTAAAGAATATGTTGAAGAAATGAATGAGTCTAAACTTCCTCCAGAAAGTCAACTAGGTAGAACAGTGGATAGAGTACCCAGCTTAGAATAACTTAACCCTGGTTGCCTCAGTTTCCCCAACTGCAAAATGAGCTGGAGAAGGAAACGGCAAACTACTCCAGTATCTTTGCCAAGAAAATCCCAAATGGGGTCATGAGGAGTCAGCGACAACTGAAAATGCCTGAACAAATAAAACAAATCCTCTCCTTGGCTTTCTCCCTGTTAAGTCATAGAAAACTTCTAAATGCATAAAGAAATGTATTAACCCTAAAGTACTATATAGTGTGAGGTCTAAATGGAGTTTTGTTTTCACAAACTAAAACTTCCTCATCAGGTTAAAAAATAAATAAAAGTAACTGAATCAGACCAATTTGCAGTAGGTTTTATGTGGTCAAATTATACCAATTCGACACCTCCTTCATCACCACTCATGAACGGCCCCGTTCAAAAGCTTCATGGGCTTGGGGCGATACCCCTCTTTCTGCCTCAGCAAGAGTTAATTGTGTGTACAATTCCCTTATTAACTGAGAATCAATTTAACATTTATATTTTCTGAGCCATGAAAGCACTTTTCAATGGATTCCCATCATATTTATTAGCAATCTTAAATGAAGATAGGCAGAGATTGTGTCCTCTATGGAATATAGCATTTCAGCGAGACTCAATACCTGTGAAATTAATGAATCATTAAGAAATCAATAGAGAATCTCCCCCAAGAGGGTCACCCAGCACTTATAGACACTATCCATTGCATTTTTACAATGCTATTGCCACTTAGGCAAGAAGCAGGTATTGTGAATTTTATTTTAGCAACAGAGAAAATGTCACACAGGGAGGTTAAATAATGCAACAAATCAGCAGCAACAAAAGAACAGGTCCAAGATTTGTTTATTTTATTTTATACATCATTTTGTCTCCAAAACAAGAAGATAACATTTCAAAATGGACTTTGGCTATTTAGTCAGCTATGTCAAGGAGAAAAAGCTTTCTTAGATAATTCTTTTAAGGCTACTTACTCAATGCAATTCCTTTCTAAGATTATAAAAGAGAGGCCTTATAACACATACACTCAGAGATAATGACAGTTCTAACATATTCTCTAGGGAAAGGAAGAAGGGAAAATGAAGATTTAATAAGAATTTGACCAGCCCCCCAGAAATGGTTTCCACCGGATGGAAATTTCTGCTGTGCTCTAGAGTGTCTGAAATTCATCAGTCAGTCAATTATTTTATATCTAGAAATTTCTCTTTGGTCATAACTGTTGACAGGGAAGTGCTGTTCAAAATACCTTACTGATAGAACAGATTAAAGCTTAAGATACAGTCCTTTTTTTTTTTTAAATAGCCCTAGAGTAGGAGCTGCTTACCAAAGAACAGTATCATTTCAGAAAGAGTGCCAGATAACTGTTTAGATGGTCTGTTGGAATCTGTTTGGAACAAAGCTGATACAAATGTGAATGTGTAGAGCTATGTGGTTAAGTTGATATCCAAAGCGCTATATATATATATATACTTCTGACGATGAAAGAGTCCTGAGCCCATTTTAACTCATTGTGAAAAGAGGAATCTCTCTTTTAAAAGCTTTAAATGATCCAAGATTAATTCCTGGGAAATCTAGAGTACTAAAATTTCACACATATACATATATGCATGTATATGTATACATATAAAAGTATACATGTATATGTACGCATACATATATGTGCATACATGCACACACCTGTCTATGTGTGTGTACACACATGCACATAGCTGTGTGCATGTATAATTATACCAGTTAAGCACTAAATAAATATTATCTTAAAAATAAAATAGGCTATATCTTAGTAGGAAGGAAACAGCTAGGTGTCAATATGGGGATTTTTTCTCTATTAGTTATCTAAGTGCACTCACAGTATAAAGCAATGATCCAAATCAATAGCATGCTAGGAGAAAGATGAGAAGACACTTCAGAAAATAACCACCACTTCAAAGAAACTTATACAAATGAGGTATTGCAGTTGATCAGCCATTTCAATCGTATCTGACGCTTCATGACCTCATTTGGGCTTTTTGTGGCAAAGATGCTGTAGTGGTTTGCCATTTCCTCCTCCAGCTCAATTTACAAATGAGGATACTGAGGCAAACAGGTTTAAGTGACTTGCCCAGGGTCCCCCAGCTAGTAAATGTCTGAGGCTAGATTTGAATGCAGCTTTTCCTGACTCCAAGTTGAGCACTCTATCCATTGCAATACCAAGATACCCATATAAATTAGGTATTAATAACACAGAAAAGAACAATGGAAAAGGGAAAATTATTGATACTCTTGCTGTTTCCTATGGAAGTTTAACTCTTGCAATTACAACCACAATATGTCAGAACAAAAACTGCCTTGGCCAGCATGAAATTGATTTCCTTGTCACTCAGAGGACCATGCCAACAAAAGTTAATAGCACTTTATACTGCAAGCTCATGTACTATAGAGGGGATTGGAATGATAATAATAAATAATAGTACTTATATAATGCTTTAAGGTTTGCTAAACACTTTACAAATATTTTATCTCACAACAACTCTAGAAGGCAGGTGCTGCTATTATCCCCATTTTATAGATAAGGAAACTACTGTGCCACCTGGCCTTAAAAATAATGAAGAGCATTTTAAAGACAAGTAGATGAATAATCCTTATTTTCGAGATCATTATATGCAATTGGATGAACAACCCATAAGATAGTCAATTAATAAACGTACGTTAGACATTGCTGATGGATGACGTGCTGGGTACAGCACTGAGGAAGGTATAACGGATAAACTGCCTGAGTAATACACTGATCCCAACAAATGATCAAAGAAATAAAGTAAAGGCTCCACAAAAATTAATTATTTGGAATGAATAATCAATCTGTCCCTTTGCAGGGAATAACTGCTTGAATAAGATCCCAGATCCATTGAAATGCTGAAGCACTGGTGACACCTTATTTTCTAAATGAGATTTAAAACCTCTGGCATATCCTTGTCAATATCTACCTGTCAGCTTTTTATCTGTTCTTATATACTTAGCTTAAATGCCACCTTCTCCATGATGGCTTCACTAATTTCTTCCAGCTCAAAGGGACCTCCTTTTTCCTTACCCGATCTCATGCTACTTGGTATTTCTGCATGTATCATGCTTTATTTTTCATTTATCTGTCTACATCTTATCTTTTGTATAAGCTCCATGAGAACAGAGATTGTATTTTGATTTTTTTATCTCCTGCCAGTGTCTACTACCACGCCCTTAATAAATGTTGGTTAAAAGAATGCAGGAATTGAATGAACTGGAACAAATTTAAAATGTTTAGAATGTTAGATCTGGAGTTCTCCCCATATGTCGGAAGAAGTTGGAACCTCAGGGAGTTGGAACCTCTTCAGTCCTTGGAGAGAGTCTACTTCTTCTACTGATTCTTTCTAGCCAGAATTACCCAGATCAAAAACAGAGTTCTTTAAAGAGGATGCCTACCCAAAAGAAAAACAAGCTGTTGCAGAGTGGGAAAGACCTTCCACTTAACTAGCAAGAAGAGTTGCCAACCAACCAAAGTTCTGCCTCAGTTTCTCCTACACTCCATATCCAGGACACCAGAGCTAAATATCAATAAGCATTTATTTAAGCACTTACCACGTTCCAGGTACTATGCTAGGTGTGTGTTTGTCCTGCATTGCCGAAGAAGACCATGCCATCAGAGAAATGATGATAGGTGATACAGATAGAAAGATAAAAGTGAAACAATGCCATTCTTTTGGAGAAGAGTACCTAGGCTGCTAAACTTAGAATCAGAAAGGTGTAGGTTCAAATACAGCCTCAGACATTTACTAGCTGAGTGACCCTGGGCAAGAAACTTGACCCCTGTCTGACTCAGTTTTCTCATCTGTCAAAACGGCAGTGATGAGAGCTCCCCAGTGTTGTTAGATGAAATTTTATAATATACGGAGAGTTCTTTGCAAACTTCAAAGTGGTAGATAAATGTTAACTAGGTATTAGAGAAGATAAATACATACATATATATATATATATATATGAAGAGAGAATATATATATATATATATAGAAGAAATATATTAAAGAAGATATATATACACATATATATTAAACAAGACAAGACATACAACATATACACAAGTTGATTTTGGTGTAACATCTAGGAAAATTAGGAATGTTTCCTGTGGAAGGTGTTGCTTGAAGGAAACAAGGGATTCTAAAGCATAGAAATGAGATGCAAAGGCATGGAGACAAGAGGGACAGTTAGAAGGCCAATTTGATTGGACAGGAGAGGGTGTGAAGGGGAGTGATGTGTTAAAAGACTGGAAAATTAGACTGTAGTCTGGAAATTTAGACTGAGGTCAGGTTGGAAGGACTTTATATTGCAAACATAGGTTTTTGATATTTTTTCCTAGAAGTAACAGGGAGTTGACATAGTCAGACTTGCTCATTAGGAAACTCACTTTGTGAGTAATTTGGAGGATATCTGGGAGCGAGGACAAACTGGAGTCAGGAAGATGGGTTAGAAGGTCACTGTAATAGTCCCCCAAAGAGGTGATGAGTGCCTAAACTTCAGTTATGGTTGTTTAAATGAAGAGAGACTGTGGAGGTAGAAACAAGTTTTATTCATTGATTGGATATGCAGGATGAGTAAGGAGATGGGTTGAATATGCCACTGAGGTTGTGAATCTTAAGTACTGAGGATTGTTACTCTTGATAACCTTAGGGAATTTGGAAGAGTGGTAGGTTGAGGAAGGAAGATGAATGACTTCTGTTTTGGAAATAGTTCGTACACTTTCCTCAATGGAGTCAAAGGCTGCAGAGAAGTCAAGATGGATGAGAGGACTGAGAAAAGGACCACCAGATTTGGCACCCCAGAGATCACTGATAACTTTGGAAAGAGTAGTTTCAGTTGAGGGATAAAATCAGAAACCAAAATGCAAAGAGTTTAGATGCAAAGGTTTACAAATGAGAGGAAAAGAAGGGGAGACAATGAGCATAGACAGTATTTTCTAGGAAATTGCCTCAGAAATGGAAGAATGACCAGAATTTAAGACTCAGAAGGACAACGGTTTTTTTTTTTTCTTTTTTTTTTCATCTAGAAGGGCAAGAATTTAAGAATCTTTTGAAGGACCAAGTGATTTTTTGGTGTCCATTGATGTGCCTAGACTTTCTTGTGCTAGAAGGGATGGCAATGTCTTGTGAAGATTTTTTAAGGATGGGAAATACATGGTAGTGTTTGTAGGTAGCCACAGTAGATAACAAGATATTGAAAATTAGAGATAAAGAGGGAATGATTATAGGGACAGTCTTTGAGAGAAGATTGCAGGAGATGGGATCAAGGGTGCCTGGAGAGGGGCTGGTCTTGATGAAGATGATTTTGTACTAAAAATTTTGGAAAGTAGGGGATAGAGTAAGGAGAGTGGCGATGTTTTCAAACTTTTCATGATGATACTCAGCCTGACATTTCTTCCTGAACTTTTGCCTCTACTGCGACTACTTTTCTTTTCCTGTTTCCTGATATTTACCAGTTCAAGAAAAAAATTTTTTAAGGTGACTTTACAACCCTTTCTAAAATATTTATTCCATTCTATCAATAACCAATGATTGCTTTCTTGCCTCCCATTCTGGCTAGTTTTTACCCACTATCCTGTTCTTCATGCCATATCAGCATACCATACACAAGTTCTGAGACAAGTGATTTAGCTTTGGGTATGGAAATATTCTCTCTTTATTGAAATGGAAGGACATATAACCATAATTTTAAAGTTGGGAGATTATCTGTTTAATCCCCTTGTTCTCTAAAGATGCAAATGATTTTACAATGATGACAGAGAAAGTAACAAGCAACATTAATTTAGTACTATACTATTTACACATGTATAAATATATCACATTAGATAAGACTTCCAATAACTCTATGAGGTATGTACATCAAAAATTAATGTACCCATTGTAAAGATGAGGAAACTGAGACTCAAAGAGGGAAGCACCTTCCTCAGTTTTTACAGTCCCATGACTCCTCTCATTCCAACTTTCTGGGAATTTATATATTATAATACATATATGTTATAAATATGTATATAATATATAATAATAATTATGCACTGTTATGATTATTTGCATTGTCTTCTGCTTCAGAGGTTGTGTTCCAGTCTTCCGTAGTCTGAAGTTCTTAGGAGCTAGTAATTTGTCCTAAAGGATCCAAGTCATTTTCTCTCAGCTTCCATATCCTCATTTGAAAAATAAGCTAGGTTAGACTGTCTCTAAGGCCTCTCCGTCTCTAACATTTGACATGTCATGTTCTCAGGCTGCTTCCAGTTCCAATAACCTATGTTCCAAAGGGCCACATCTGAGGACCTAGAGGACCACACATGGTTCCCCAACCCTGTTCCAGGCTATTGGTCCCTTTCATTGTGGAATGAGAGCCTTTGTCATTCTCAATGTCAGAATTTCAGTTACTGTTGAAGAGGGGCAAACTTTGCAGGAGTAGTAGATTTCCTGAAGTCATATTAGAAAATAAACTGACTTTAATTACTTAACATGACAGCATCAGTCCCCAGTTTTTCTCCTTCCCACCTGTTACTGCTCTCTCTGCCTTCTCAGATATCCCTAGAGCAGTTCCTCTGGCTCTCACCTTTGCCCCCATAACACCTACTTACATCACAGTCTTCTACATACATTTCATATCTCTTCAGTATTATATTGTAAGTACCTGTATTTTTGTATGACTAATTTTTTACAGTAACTTGTATACAGCAAGCACTTATTAAAAGTTTGTTAATTTTAACTAAATAACTGTTCATAAGATTGGAGGGGGAGGGGATGGAGGAAAAGAGGGATGAAGGAGAAATGGAGGGAGAAGAGAGAAATGAAAGGAGGGAGAAAAGGAGGAAGGAAGGGAGGAAGGAAAGGAAGAAAAAAAGGAAGAAAATAAAGAAGGGAAGAAAGGGAGAAAGGAAGGAAAAAATGGAGGAGAGAGGGAAGATATGGTCCATAAAGTTTAATATTAATCTAGAAAAATGGAGAATGAGCTATGGAAAGAAAAGTAGAAATCACTTAACTTCCCAACAAAATCCAGCATCCTAAAGTTATGTGGCTCTAAAAGAGACTGTATAGCATGCTGGAAAGTACAGTAAGAAGACCTGGGTCCAGGTCCTGTCTGTAGTCACGCTAACTGCTGAAGTGTGGACAGGTCCTTTCGCTTCTCTGTAGTTCAGTTTCCTAATCTGTGCGGTAGCGATAGCTGTTTACATGCCATAAATTTGGCATGAGGAAAGGAACTGGTAAATCTGAAAGTGTTATACGAATGTGAGTTGTTTAAGAGAATAAAGAAAGCATCTTGTCCATCAACAACTCCAAGCCATCTTTTCTAGTTTGCTGCAAATGTTACTTCCTGATATTAAAAGCTCCTAAATTCAGCCTCTGTTTATCAGATCTGCTCTCCACTCTTTAAAGTGTGGCGCATTCCTGCTTATAAAGGGTCTGCCAAGGTGACAGAACTGAGTTTCACTTCGTTTCACTTAGTTCAGTGAGAAGTTCTATTTAAAAACTCACCATTTTCATTGTGAATGACAATCCCTGCCCCACGCCCCCATCGGTGGGGGAAGGGGGAGCACAGAGAAGGGAATTAACAAATCTTTGAAAAATAAAGCCGCCTAATCCCACTGTATTCCAGGCAGCCTTTATCCTCCCAAATCCCTGATCTTTGTTTAAGCTACAAACGGACTCTATAAAAATCAGCTCACTGGCCTCCCCTTATTATCCACCTCCCTGCACAAATCAAATGAAGATTTTGCTGTAAAGCTGATACACACACACACACACACACACACACACACACACACACAACACAGGCTGATGTATTTAGAGAGCAGTTATCATTTCTAATCCTTTCCTCTCTCTCCAGGGAATATCATTTTTCCAAGGAACACACAAAAATCTACCACTGAGCACACATTGCCACTTATGCTTGTTTTGATTAGAGATTTTCTAAAATAACATCGAACAAAATGTTTCATCGTCATCATTGATTTTCAGCACCTTGGGAGTGAGCCTGGAAGGATCACTGTTTAATATCAAGGAATAGCCTAACAGGCCTCCAAATATTTGCACTCACAATCTAGTCCAGAGACCTTGAGAAATATATTCCCCTCCCTTGGTAGAGACTGCCATGATATGGCCTCCACTTTGCTTTTGATAATCCACATCATTAAAGTTTTAAAAACAATAATATAAGCAGTACAAGATTTAGACATAAAGGTTGATACTATAAGCAAGTTGGGAGAGCAAAAAAAAAAACCCCACAAAAACTCCTCTAATATTTGGGAGACAAAAAACTAATCTTACAAATAAACTTTTATTTTTCTCGTCTTCTACATGGGGTTAAGATTGCCTGCCAGAGAGAGTGCAAAGCTAGCCATTTACCAAAAATCCCAAAGTTATCCCAATCCCCATAATGCTTTCCTGATCTGGCTCTAGAGAATAAGAGCTGGGTGTGGCATAGAAGCTAGACCTAATATTCAGAAAGCCAAATGCTGAAGCTGAAGAAGGAGCTGTCTAGTAGGGGCAACACAAAGTGAGACCCAAGTCAATGTATTATTACATAAATAGGTTGAGTATCTCTTTTGCACAAGACCCTATGCTAGGCTGGGTTGTATTTATGTTGGGGGAGGATGATATATAAATATAAATCAAGTGTTGTCTATCTTCCAGGAGCATATTATCTAGGAGATGTTCTATGGAAATATAGTAGGATAAGTACATAGAAGTACCAAGAAAGTGTGTGGTAAGAAACAGAGTCAGCATGGGTTAGTGGAAAGAGTTATGAACTCAGTTAAGGGACCTGCATTGGAATCTTAGTTAAATCTCCTATTT
The DNA here is from genome assembly GCA_023548195.1 of Bettongia penicillata ogilbyi. Taxonomy (NCBI): domain Eukaryota; kingdom Metazoa; phylum Chordata; class Mammalia; order Diprotodontia; family Potoroidae; genus Bettongia; species Bettongia penicillata. The sequence goes on from JAJHZJ010000378.1 coordinate 1,089,905, forward strand.
ACTAGTTATGTAGTCAAGGGAAAGTTATTTTACCTCTGTGAGACTCAGTTTTTTTCACATTTTTTTTTTTAAATGGTATAACAATACTTGCTTTATCTACCTCAGAGTATGTGAGGGAAAGAATTTAGAAACCCTAGCGTCTACAGAATGTCAATTATTATTCTATCAGAGAGGCTAGAATTCACTTTTTAGGATATTTCGAGTCTTGGGCATTTCACATCTATGCTAGTTTCCACTTTCTTCAAGCTCATCACAACTATAGCTATCTCTCTGCTGTGGAATTTCTATGCGTATGTCCACATTTTCCTTCTCTCCATGGAATAAAAGTGAAAAGACTGCACTGGAACATGAAGCCATAGTCATTGTACTCATACTTTGGCCCTCTGGGGGAAGGAAGCAATGGTAGGACAAGGAGTTTGGGGAGGGAAATACTCATGATAGGAGGAGAGTAAGAAAGCAAAACCAGACCTCCCCAGTTCCACAATTTTGTTCAGCTGTCAACGGGGTTTTTGTTTTTCTTTTGGTTTTTCTTTCAAAAGTCAAAGCCTTGGGAGGGTTCGGAGACTCCACTATCAAATCACCCACACGGCTTTCTCTAGGATCTGGCACTTGCCTGGGCTCTTTAGGGCCCCCCAAATTCTTTAAATCCTTTGTTTATACATCGTTTCGCTCATTTCAGTTCTGTTTCAGGGAAACAAACCCATGTAATTTTTAAGCTCTTTGAGGCAAAGCTTTCTAAAATCCTCCCAGTTGGCCTTCCAAGCTGTGGGTGAAATTCAAACAAAGTCTCAACAGGAATTTATGGACCTTCCCTCCCAAAATGTACCCATTCCTTAAGAAGCCATTTTCTGTAAACAATTTAACCTATCAATCATGGATGCCCAGATTCTGACATGCCTTATTATCGACGCGAATCTGACACACGCTAGAAAGAGTCTGTCTCTAATGAACTGTTGTTTCAAGACAGCCTGCTTTCTGTAAGACCCCCAGCCTAGTCTTTTAAAAAGGGGTTTGTGACTTACTAGAATCTTTCTTTTGCAAATTCAAATACAATTATTAGTTCTGCATTTCAATACAAAGCCCTAAGAAAGTAAAGAACTATATTCCAGCACTCATGGTAATAACAGGGAGTCTTTTTTTAATCTCCTGAAGAGCCACAAATATTACCTCATTAGTGTGGAGTTCAGCACAAGGCTGCCTGCCCATCATTGGTAGCCACTGTTTCCAAACCCACGGCAGTCCCATGTCTTATGCAGCACATGATTATTAACCTAGATCACACACGTCATAGCTGTCTCACTATAGTGCCTTTTTGCTACTAATTTAACTCCTCGTTAACAAGCTTAATTTTTGTGCAAAGCAAGGATAGCATTTAGGTAGCATAGATAGCTTGGAAATTGTAATGTAAAACTGGTTACCCACTCCAGGTGTAGTTGTGCAAGTTAAAATGGAAAATTTGAGGCAAGGCCTAATCCAAAGAGATGGATTTTATTTTAAAAAGAATAAAAGAGAACAAGAGATGGAACTTTTCCTCTCAGGATAGGTCAGTGAACAAACCCAGACATCTCAAATACCCATGGATGAATTGGAACTATGTAAGTAAGATGTAACTACATGGCAGTTTAACCTTGTGGAGAGCCTAGAAACAAACAAATAGCGAAATGAAACAAAACTGAAACCTGCATTTTCAACTCACAAAATTATAAGGCTATGGTGTGCTTTTGACTCAACAACTGTGTCTTTCTTCTGATGGACATTTTCCAGTTCATGAAAAAGGAATGAGGGACACCAGCAGTTGGCTGGGTTGGTTCCTTTGGTTAGTGAACAGTCAGTGTTTGGAAAAATGGACTTGACTGAGGTTACATACATTTTTAGACACTAGAAAAAAATTAGAAGAAAACTTGATCTGTGTGGGGGAATGCTGGCAGAGAGAGAAGGGCAGTATGGTGTGAAAAGTAGTAGAAGGTAATCTCCTTGAGGATAAAGACTACTTCATTCCCGTATTTATATGTCCAGCATCTAGCACAGTGCATGCCTAGCATATGGGTCTTTAATAAATATCCTGTTGGTGGTTTAACTGATGGAAAGGACACTGGTGTTAGTGTCAGATGACTTGAGTTTAAATGCTGATTCTCTTACTTAATGCTTGTCATCTTTATCAAGTCACTCTCTTCTCTGGGACTCAGTTTCCTAGTCTGTAAAATGAAGGAAATGGAGTAAATCAGGTATTCTTAACTCTGTGTGTGTGTGTGTGTGTGTGTGTGTGTGAGAGAGAGAGAGAGAGAGAGAGAGAGAGAGAGAGAGAGAGAGAGAGAGAGACTGTCGGAAGTGTGGCAAAATCTAGGGATGTCTTCTCAGAATTATGTTTTAAATTCATAAAATAAAACAAATGAAAAAAATCATATTCAAAGTTACAAATTTTTTTTAAAAAGTCAACAGATACCAAGTTAAGAATCTCTTGACTAGAAACCCTCCTAATTTTAAATTTCCTTAGGTTAACTGGAATGACTCTTAATTGGGTAGTTTCTAGTTAACTCGTTGAGAGTAATAGTCCTAATGAATTATGCTTTCCATAGTCAATGAGATTTTCAGTGATCCCAACTGCCCATTTTCTGACCAACAAGAAAAAAAAAGTAGAAATTAAAAGAATCAGTGCTTCTGGACTCAGTGTTTTTGGTGAAACTTCTATAACAGAAAACAGAGGGAAAACCCAGAATTCACTGAATCATAATTCATTCATTCAATTTGTTGCATCCACTTTGGATAAAACACCAAGCTAGATGCTAAGAGAGACAGGAGGACAATTAAGACTTTTTTTTGTACCTTCAGGGAATTTATAGTATAGCTGGAAAAAACTCATGTGATCTTTCCAAAACCCCTATCAGAGAGGAGACTGAAGAATGGAGACTATTAATACTTAAACAGGTGCTTGAAAAATTGTTTCTGACTTAGCATTTCTGAAGCTTTCTGCTATTTATATGTACATGCTGCATTATATAACAAGAAACTCTCATATACATAGTAGGCATCTCTTAAATATTTACTGCATTCGGTTGAAAAGAAAACTTGACTAGATATCAAAAATGTAGTCATCATGGATTCATATGATGCTTCATATGAGTGAAATGAGATTTTTCTCTGCGTCAAACAAGTACCCTAAAGGAGGAAACCCAAGGTATACTGAAAAGAATGGTGAACTATGAGACAAGAGACTTGGATCCAGACCTCAATTTCTTCATGTGTTCAATCAGGACACTGGACTAGATCCCTTCAGAGGGAGAAGCTGAGGTTGCCAGAGAAGTGACTTGTCCAGTGTAACACAATTAGTAGTAAATGGCCAAGTCAATATTCAAACTTAAGTCTGCTGATGCAAACCCAGGTCCCCCAGTCTTTCCATTATATCATACTGTCTCTATCTCTAACAATCTCTGAGTCTACAGATATAAAATGAGGTAATAATGTCTACAAATGGTACCTTGGGATTGCCATATTAAATTGCACATGCCCAATAAATCATTTGTTTACTCATTATTACAAAAATACTTTGATGCTATAAAACTTTCTTCTGTGAAATGACCAGCATCTGGAAAGTACAACCTTCTACATTGATGCTTCAAGATTTACAAAGACTTTGCTTTGTCTTACATAAATCATCACACTACTCCTACTAAATACTAAAGCATGATTGCATATTTCTTTTCATATCGCTATCTTTACCTATCTATCGGTAGCAGTTTAGTTAGGAAATTTCTTTAGGAAGAAAAAAACAGAGAGGTCAATGAGTCATTATTCATTCATTCTTTCACTTGGTTAATGCAAAAAAACCAAAGACATCAAGATTATAGGGCTAACTCCCCAACATATGCTAGTTAGATTTACTTTGTTCCATAGAAACACACTGTAGTACTAGCTCTAGCCTGTTTTTTTCATCAAAACCAGCCTAGAGCATGGAGGACTCTGGTCAAATCCTTTACCAGCACTGGAAAAACAGCCTCAGAGCACAAACCCTCTAAAAAGTGGATTAGTATTGAAGGAACAACACATTAATCCTGTAGGCAGCCCCCAACTTAAAAGTCAGCTGTGTTCCAAAATTTCATTTCTGAGTTGGTTGTTTGGAACTCAGAGACATTTTCCGACACAAACAATGTTCTACATGGTGGTTACGTTTCCTGGCCAGCCCACAAAATTTATTTAACCCATAATGCACCTGCTTGCTTGAATCATATGATATTAGCAGTTTTATAGAACCAAACCAGTATTTTCATGGGAAAACTATGCTCCTTATTCCAATTTGAAGAGACTCTCACCTTCAATCACTCACCCTTTCAAGTTGTAGTTAAATATAAGGTAATTTGGGCAGGAAAGAGCTAAAATTTTCCCCTAAAGTCTGAATGTCAAAAATTATTCGTATATAAAAATGACAAGGGAAACCAGTTATAAAAACAAAGAAAAGTATAAAGCAATTAATTTGTTTATGTCAAGATATTAATAAACTGTTTACCTTTAAAGCCAATTATTTGGAAATGATGTCTAGTTTCTGTGGTCTTGAAACAGCCCCAATTGGCAGGCTCTGTTTAAAAGGTAAGAATCAGGTATGGAGCCAAACTTCACTATGATTGGTTGGCTCTGTTTAGCACATCCCATTAGCTGACCATGAGACCATTCCATTTAAATGTTTAAGAATAATACAGTTATAAAGAAAAAAAAATTCTCAAGATAGAACACAATAAAATTTCCCAGAACATCAACAAAATGTGGTATCATTGGCACATACTAAACTTGTGGCAGTGTGACTTTTGTCATCTTGCAGCCAAAGAGAAGGAGAATATGGTAATTTTTCATAAAAACAAGAGCTTTATTATAAAAAAGTTGAAATGCTGAAATAGAAACTGTCTTTTTTGCAACTGTAATGTGATGTAGTCAGATATGTTACAGAAGATTAGAAGTAACCTACAAGATTTTATTACTTTTGACTCTTAGCTGTGCAGTACATAAAAAATAATTTGGATTTTGCTGTAGAAAATCCAGGATTAATGATGGCAAATGTGTAAGAGGCGCTTTTGTCTTTGCATGGTCTGAGAATTCTTTGGGGACTGGGAAAGTACATAGTGGAAATGAAACCTATGAGGCATCTTTCTAGATGTAGTGGCTGTAGTGTTGAGCACAGAGTAGTCACTCAATAAGTTATTTGTTGAAAAGATGAATAAATGAAGGGATGAATGAATGAATGGAATGAGTGAATGAATGAAGTGGTAATGGTATAGTGGAAAGTGTGTTCGTCCTTCGTTGCCGAGAAATAATGCCATCAGAGAAATGATGACATGACTTGCACTTGACTTTGTTGTGAGTGAGGGAGGGCTGTGCAGGTCACCAGCCTCACTTTTCCTCCAGAGCCATCTGAATCCAGGGACCAGATATTCATCAGGATGACTGAAGATGACCCAGGATGAGGCAGTTGGGGTTAAGTGATTTGCCCAAGGTCAAGAGTACTCAAATAGAAGGCAGAAAACAGGTTTGAATCTTGTTTCTATCTATTTAACTTAGTCATAACTTAGTCACCACTCTTGTGAGGAATGTATTTTGCAAACTTCAAAGTGTTTGAAAAATGTGAATGATGAATGAATAAAAGGACATCCGAATATTTATATAATAGTTGAGCAAAGGTTGGCTCCACCAAGCTTTGACAAGCTCTTCAAATATACACATTTTATATGTAATAAATATGAGATCTCATGCTTCAGATAAAGTTAAAACTCTGGTGTGAATTTTATCAACATGAGAGAGGCTTTATGCATTAGGAGTTTCAGCAGAGGATTTTGAAAAGAGCTCTGGCCACCTATTGGACTATGATATCAGAGTGCTGTGAGAGAAAATAAAAATCAGAGAAAAGGGATACCATGAGCAAACCCAAAAGGCCACCTCCAAGTTTGGGAAGCAAATCCAGAATGGTGTTGCATTGAATTAGACTTTAATTATAGCTCCAGTCCTTACAGACCATTGTCGTTTGCCCTTAGTTCTTGAAGAGGACCACTGATGTCAGGAGGGGGATGTCTTGACTTGCAAGTGAATTGGATTTAAGTGAGGCAGAGCTGTGCAAGTCCAAGCCTCTAGCCCAGAGTACCCAAAGAACTCTCATAGAAGTATGGATTAAAGATTAGAGGAGACTTTAGGGGCTACCTAGTCCAATACACTCCTTTTAACTAAAAGGAAACTGAGGCTCAAAGAAAGGAAGTAACTTTCCTAAAATTCTCTCCACTCAAGTCTAGTTGTTTCAGAGAAAGTATGCTCTAGGAGTTTTCCTCTCTCCATTCTAGTAAATTTGAAGATAGAGTTTAAGTCACACCAGAGGTGAAAAAGAAGACAGACATGGAGAGGGAAATGTCTACAAAATAATTCATGTCAAAAAAAGACCCGAGGCATTTGGTATACTAAAAACTCAGTATGAGTCAACAGTAGTCATGGCCATAAAAAAGCTGAAGCCTAGGTCTTAAAACTAGGCTGCATTCAGAGCAATATACTCTCTAGAATAAAGAAAGTGATAATCCCACGCCACTACTACCCCGGTGTGATCACTTTGGGAGCACTGTGTTCAGTTTTGGATGGGGTATGTTGGGAAAGACATGGATGAGTTAGAGAACATCCAGAAAAGGATGCCCACGATGGTGAAGGGACTTGAAATCACTCCACATATGAACAAAGTGAAGGAATTAAGGATGTTTAGTCCAGAGAAGACTGGAAAAAACAGGAGCAGTTCAAGTATAGGAAGGGTTGTCATACAGAAAAGTAGTTGGACTGAATCTACTTAGCCCCAAAAGGCTGTATAATGGTCAATGGGTGAAAGTTATAAAGAGGCAAAAAAATTCTTTCTCAATTTAAGGAAGAGCTTCCTAATGATTAGAACTGTCCAGAAATGGAATCAGCTGCCCAATTAAGAGAATATTTCCCTTCGTTCAGAATCTTAAAGTCCAGGCAGTATAATAACACTCTTTAAGAGTGAGGTAGAAGCAATTCTTATTTCAGGCAAGGATTGAACAAGCTCTCTTGGAGGCTCTTTCCAACTCTAACATTCTTTAATGATATAATCCATTTATTCCTATGAAACACTATTGCTAGATTTGACTTGTCACTCTAGCTCCCTAAGGCCTCTTGAAATCACAATTATCAGATCCACCCATCTGAAAGGAGAGGAAGTTAATCTGGCATGAATTTACAAATTTTAGGAATCCATTCTCTTATCCTCTTCCCTCCCCTATCCCCACCCTAGCCAGGAATCAAGAACAGATTCACAGATCTGTAATCTGAAGAAGTGACCGAAGTGTCTTCTCACAAGGAATGGAAAATGAGAAAAATGCCTTATAGGACTCTAGTCCTATACACTGTGAAGTACTCCATCAATGTGAGTTATTACTATGGCTTTTACTTAAGACAGTGCTCCAACTTTTAAAATAACACAAATGTATTACATTTTACAAAGAGTCTTGGACTCACTAAAGCAAAATTTTGCTTTTTTTCTTCAGCTTTGAGGAGAGATTTTCCTCTGGAATATACTATTAAGAGTAAGGTGAGCAAAAGAACCCTGGACCAAGAGTCTGAAGACCCAGTTCAAGAGCTCTTCACCTCCTCCAGCCACAATTTCTTGGTATGTAAATGGGAATGGTAATATTTGTACTACTTGCTTCACAGGAAAAATCTTTGGGAATTGTAACAATAACAACCTCCACAATAATACTACCTAGCATTTATATGGCACTTTAAAGCTTACAAAAACATGAGGAAACTGAGGCTGAGAAAGGTTAAATGACTCATTCAGAATCATGCAGACAGTAAGATACAATGTGGGATTTGAACCAGGTCTTCCAGACTCCACATTTAGCTCTCTATCCTCTGTACCACTTAGCAACCTACCTATGAGTTATTATTGAAAGTGAGATTACACCTGAGTGATTATTATCAAGGAGCCAAGCTAGTAAAGCAGTAGGATACAACTAACTTGCTGAAATCCCCGACATTTTACTGCTCCAACTAGACATGATAAAGACTAGACAGACGCAATAAGCACTCAATAAATATTTGCTATTTGGATTCGTACCGAAGGATCAGCCATGCCTCTCATGCCATGATGGTGTTTAATAGTGGGTTCAACTTTAAATTAAATTTTCCCAGAGATAGAGCTTCCATCTTTCTGGTAGATGAGTAGAAGGTTAAATTTCTCCACCTTGATATCCATTTTAAATGTTCCTTTCATTTCATCACATTTGGCTAATGTTCCCAGTTAACACCACCCCAAATGCACAAGTAGTGGGCTTGAAAGGTTTCCGGGGGTCCATAGTGTTGCATTCTCATTTAACAGTTGCTTAGCTACCTTAGCTATCTTTTGTTCTTTTCCCACGGACCAATCCCACCAGGCCTTCAATAATTTGCGCTGGTCTTTTGATTGTCCTTCAGGAATGTCTATAGTTCCCACAGCTAGAACCAGCATGCCAGGTACTGATTCATGATCTTTATGCATCTACTGAGAGAAAATGGCCCGTTTCCCTTTGGTCTAATGCTAATGCTTTTTTCCCAGCTAATATAACCCCTAGTTTTCTGGGACATTCCTACATTTCAGGTTTCAACCGCCCATAGAATAGTTATTCCCTGTGGTATTTTGGATATTTTTTCCCCAAAGGTGAATCACTCTTAATTATCCTCTTCCCATATTGATAACTTGCCCCAGTTCACACAGGCTTTCTCAGGTTGTTTGTGTGTGTGTGTGTGTGTGTGTGTGTGTGTGTGTGTGTGTGTGTGTGATTATTTGGTCTGTCTCTTAATTTTGTATTTAAATCAGTTTAATTTAAAGGAATGTATTAATGCTCACTATTTGTTGGAGGCTGTAGATATTACAAAGAATAATAAAATCTGCCCACATGGAATTCACACTCGTCAGGGAGGTTGGACCCATGCATGCACATAATAACTGTAATATCAGGTAAAACACTTAAAGGCACAATAAGCAATGTGGGCTAATAGTTCAAAGGCCAGATAAATAATATCTAGCTAGGGAGAGGAATCAGGGAGCCTCCAGTATTTTAGGTGAACCTTAAGGAATTAAACAGAATTTGGCAAGAAACCACAAGCCAAGTTCAAGAAGTAGGAAGCTGTCCATTCTAACTTGATATAGTGTAGAGAACAAGGGAAAGAATGCAGAAAAGGTAAAATAGGGCTACATCCTGAAGAGCCTTGAATGTCACATGAAGGGACAGACAGACAGATAGATGAAGATAGACCATTCATGAAGCACTCACCATGTAGATCTTTATTGTAAGAATACATTTTTTTAAATGAGGACAAAGACCTATCTACATAAAAATATTCATATTGCCTTACTAGTAGTAGAGAAAAACTGGCAATAAGCTTTCTGTTCAAGAACTGGGAGATAGTTAAGCAAAATATAGAATAACAAAATAGCTAAATATTGCACAATTTCCAAAATGCAAAGAAATATGTAAAGACCTATAGAGAACTAAAAAGGGAAGAAAATAGAATTACTACAACAGCATGGACAGACCATATGAACTAAAGCAATATAAAGTAGAAAGATGAAAAAGAGATTAGAAGAGCATGTGGAATAAATAATATGGTACTGTCATGATTTTATTAAACTTCAGATTTTCTTTCAAAAACTTTGAAAGTGTTGTCATTGCTATTGCTGTTTAGTTGTATCTGACTCTTCATGACCCCATTGGGTTTTCTTGGCAAAGATACTGGAGTGGTTTGTCATTTCCTTCTCCAGCTCATTTTACAGATAAGGAAACTGAGGCAAACAGGGTTAAGTGACTTGCCCAGAGTCAAGTGTCTGAGGCCAGATTTGAACTTAGGAAGATGAGTCCTGATTCCAAGGCCAGCGCTCTGTCCACTATAGTGCTCCCCAGTTTCTCATTTAAATTAAAGAGCTTCTACGAGAGTCCTAGCCCTTATTTTGCTTCTTCCTTTATTTGGACCCAATAGGAGCTCCTTGAGGGCAAAGACTCTTTCATTTTTCTCTTTGTATTTCTGCTCCTCAGCATGCTAGGTACTTGTTAAATGCCTGTTTCAGTGAAATGAATTTAGAGGCTATTACATTGGAGATTTTGGCATCGTTAATTTTCACATTATTAGTTGAGTCCTGGACTTTGATTCAAGCCACCTCAATCTGAATCATGCCTCAGATACTTCCCAGCTTTGTCACCATAGACGAGTCCTGCGATGTCTCAAAGCTTCAGTTTCCTCACCTATAAAATAAGGAGAATAATATTTTCTTTCCCTACCTCACACTGTTAGGAAAACACTTTATAAACTGAAGGGAGGTATGGAAACATGAGTTATTCTTCATTAGAAGTATTTATAAAAATAGTACAGGGAGTAGTTGACAGTTGCTAGATGCACTTCTAGCATTACACAGCCCAGACCTAGAGGATTTCATGGTTAGGGAACAACTTTGCTTAGACCCCTGGAAAGTAAGTCAGCATTCAAGTTTCTGAACTTCAAAGTGATTCTCTGGGCCCAGTGGGGAACAAGATATAATCCTTAAATGTATCCAGTTTAGAAAATTTGTGATGACAAATTCAGCAGATCCTGTAAAGTGAAGTTCATCTCTTGGTGGTTTTGAAGGTTTGAAGAAAACACTAACAGCCAAGACTTGGAAGACAATAAATCCCTAGATCCACTGAAATGTAGAAAGTTACTGTGGGAGACATATAAAGGATTCCATACGGCTTTGAAAAAGGGAAAGAAAACACACACATATCATAAATGTCAAATTGGTAGTAGCAACTTTAAATGACAGTAGTGTTAACTATAATAATAACTTACCCTTGTCCAGTGCTTTCAGATTTACAAAGTGTCTTCCTCACAATAACCCTGTAAACTGAGTAGGATTAGCATTATTGCCTCCATTTTATAGGAGACCAAGTTTCAGATAGATTGATTAAATGACTTGTCCTTAGCAGGGTTTGAACACTGATCTCCTGAGTTCATGTCTGGCACAGAGACTACTGAAAGACAAACAGAGTAAATATGTAGCTTGTATATTACACTTGTGTACTATACTTGTAGCTTTGTATAAAAATCGAGTTGTGAACAAGCTGGTTTGCATTTAAAAAGAAAACTTAGTGAATCTATCTACATTGTGTTTGATATGGATGGGGTTTGAGAAGTAGGGGTTGTTGAAATAGATATTCTGAAATCTTAAAAAAGTGAATCTTTTTATCATCAAAAATGGAAAGGTTCATTCTTCATAATGATTGCTTTATGGTTTAATTTATGAATAAATATATGAAACTGCTCAGATACTCTTTAGGATGTTATTCAAGGCTCACAATGTCTAACCCAAATGGATTATTTTGCTGTTTCCCATCCATGTCCTATGCTTTACTGCCTTTCTTCTCATTGTTCCCTAAAGCCTAGAAGAATGATCTCATATCTTTTGACATCTCATTTATCCTTCAAAGCCAGTTACTTAAGAAGGCCTTCTCTGATGTTCCAAGCTGGAAGGGATTCCTTTAAAAAGGAAGAAAGATGGTATGATATATACTCTATATCCAGAAAGACTTCTCCTTTAATTAATCCTACTTTATATCACAATTTGATTATATATGTACATATTGTATAAATATATATGCATATGCACATAGATGTATATGTGTATGTATACACCAAACTATAAAAACACTCCTTGAAAGCCGGGCTCATGTTCATATTTGTATCTCATCTAGTATCTGGCAGAGCACATTACATGGAGTAGGAATTCAACTTGACCAATATTCATTAAGCACCTACCATATGTCTAGTACTAAGCTAAGCATTGGGGATACAGAAAGGGGCAAAAGGGAGTCCCTGCTCTCAAGGATCTTATACTCTAACAGGAGGACAATGTACAAACAAATGTATACAAAAAAAGCTACATAGAGGATGAATAGGAAAAAATTAAAAGGAAAGCGCTGGAGTTAAGAGGAATGAAGGAAGGCTTCTTGTAGAAGATAGGATTTTTATTTGGAACTTAGAGGAAGTCAGGGAGGTCTTAATAAATGTCTATGGAATGATTGAATAAATGAACGAAAATGGGTGATTCATATGGTATTATGTTAAAGACCTCCATAAAATATTAATTTCACTTGGTTTCAAATTCTGTCTCTTCTAGGTACCTCCAAAGTCTAAGTGGATGCTAGAAGACTACTTATCTGGGATACTATAGAAAAGATCACTATTAAATTATGGCTTGCACTAGATACACTTTGAGGTTCCATTCAGTTCTGAGTTTCCGTGTTACTTTGATCCTTTCTGTGTGCCCTGAGCAAGGTATTTACATTCTCTTAGTCTCCGTTTCTGCATTTGTTAAATGATGGGAGTTTTCTATCTAGCTTTCTATCCTATCATCCTCCTTACTATTGGAAAGTACGTTCTCAAAGCAGGTCAGGAATTCTGTTCCTCAACTCTGGCCTCTTGCATTTGAGTCCATTTAAGGGATTTAATTTTCTCTTAAGTTTTAAATAGAAAACCTATGAAGTAAAGTTCTTTTTTTAAAAAGGAAGAAAGATGGTATGATATATACTCTATATTCCTCCAGGGACTGGTCATCTTTCCTGGTTTCCATTCCTGTAGGCTCTGTATGCAATTCATGCAGATGCTGCCAATTAAATGGTGCTCCAGTTGAAGAATAAGCCTGGAGCTACGAAGGAGGAAGTATATTTGAAGCCAGGATTGTCAGGGGAGCCAATGGGGCCTTGGGAAAGATGCTGAAAATGCCTAATGAGAAATCCAAAACTTTTCAGAACTTCCTTAACAAATGTTGATGAGGCAATACTGGAGATAGGCCTGGATTTAATAAATCTTTTAATATTTCCACAGCTGTTTCTGCTTCCACAGGATTGGTGGACCATTTTCTTAAATAAGGCATGGTGCTAGTCTGACATTAGTTTAACAAGGTAATTATCAAGTGAAAAATAGCTGCTGCACTGCTGTGAACCTGAATAATAACTCTTGTAATTACTGATTTTTGGCCCATCTTTAAAAAAATAATAGAGTTTTAAGTACTAAAGCTTTTATATGAAATATATTCGAGCATGGTTTCTAATAGTGTAGAGAATTATTAAGGCTATAATTAGTGGTTTACTTATATAATCAGTCAAATGCTGTTTATCCTTTCTATTCTGTTCTCTTTGAAGGAAAGTAAATATGCAGGAGAATCTTCAAGTTCTATTATGCCAGTAACCTTAAAAAAAGTTGATCATTTTTATTTTTCTTAAACCATACAAGTTAAACTTTAGTGAATGCCTTGGTAGCAAACTGCATCAGCATACTTGACTTTAATAAATCATAGCAAGCCTTCAAATCACTTACATAATAAGCCTTTCTAACAAAGACAATTTCACGCAGGCAAGCACTTCTCCCAGGTACCGTTATATAACTACAGTTCCAAGGGTATTGGCAAACTGGAGTTTGTACAAATAATTAAAAGACACACATATACATCACATATTAATCCTTTATCTAGGAGACTGTTTTGATGATTTTTTCTTAGTTACACATTTAAAACTAAGATATCCCATGTGTCCAAAGGCCCACGAAGCAGGAAAAGTATAAGCATCATTCTTTTTGTTCTAACTCAGTTCTGAGAACATTCTTTTTCATCGTTCCCAGTTAACTAACCTATTCTGATACCACAAATGATGCATGTTCCTAACGAAAACAATGACAAGTCATCAAAGTACAAATCAGATTTTTCAAAGGAGGAGACAAATAAAATGTAAATGCTTTTGAAAGTTCGGCAAAAATAGTTTAATGATATTTTTGTCATTGGGAAATACCATGATCACCCTGTAATGCTTAAATGAGCAGGCATACCATACTGGGTCTTAAAGAGATCTTCTTCAGTTCAAACTTCTGGGCTCTATTCACCCTGCCTCCCCCCACTTTTTCCTTGTATAAAGCATTATTTCCAAATTACACTTTGTATGAATTGTTCTCTCCTTCAAATCCTATTGTCTTGTCAGAAAGTCAAAGTTGCATACTTCATGAGGGCAATTCCTATCAATGAGCATTTGAAAACGTGCTAACATTTGGGTGAGGGCCAACTTTGTAAAAATAAGCAAACATAAAATACACAATAATAGTGTGAAGGTGATTCTTCCAGAATGAATAATAAAAGCTCAATATATCAAGGTGCAGAATTCAGTAAGCTTCTGAATTCTAATACCACACTATGACTGTCTTGATTAAATAATAAATTATGAAACATATGTACCCCAATAGGTAATTCTGGTACGTAGCCTCCATATACTTAATAAAATATAGCTGTACATATTTTTAATGTAGCTATAGGAGGATGCTAATTTAACATTCCTTCAAACAAACACTTTATTTTGCCTTATCTTGGTAAACAAAGTTTTTCACATAAGGAAAACACCCTAGGAAAGTGAAGACTAAGATATACATTAACTTGGAAATCAGCTACTAAAGATAAATTCATTGCATCAAAGCTAGAACTGAAGGGTAAAGACTGACCCACTCAAAATAAGAAACAAACATTATCTAGAACCCAATTATATAAAATAAAAAAAAAATTAGACATAAGGGCCTTTACATCATGATTCTCATAATAATCAATTTTTTTTTTTAAGAAAGAAATGGAGTTTGGAGAAGATCCTGAATGGAGACAAAAGAATTTGTCTGCTATAAGAAATAACTGGTAGACACCATCAAGGAGTTAGAAGATCAATTTGATGTTTGATTGGGATAATGGCTAAAAAAACCCAAAAGATCCCAGTTGATCAGAATTAGTCATTAAGACATTTGAAGTAATTATTCATTCATTTTGCAAACACTGATCAAGTGTATACTATTTGTAATAATGCCCTATGCTTGGTTCAAGGCCAGATACAAAGATAAGTATGACAAGTCCACTGTCCTTAAGCTACTTAAAACTCACCACCAAATCAATTGGTGGTATCAACCAGTTAGTTCCACTTTCCCAATGGTCCAATTAGACTGACCATATACCAGTCAGATCACCTCTCTGGTGATCATCTATACTTACAGGAAGTGTTAGCTCATAAGGTCACCCCTAAGGTACCTCTCAGCTTTAAATCTATTACTCTGTAACCTTACAGACTTGAGCTTTAGATTCATTTGGTCCTCAGCCACAGTAGAAATGGCATGAGTGTAGTCAAATTATGTACATGAGGGAAGAAACAGGATACTAGGAAGGAAATAAGCAATTATTAAGGCGGACCCAAGATGGTGGAGGAAAAGTAGGGACATCTCTGAGTAATCTGTGCAAAGTCTTCTAAATACTGGTAAAACATGACTCTAAACAAATTCAAGTGCTACAGAACCCACAATATGACAAAGTGAAACAAATCCCTAGCCCAAGACAACCTGTAAAGTCGACAGGAAGGGTCTTTTGCACTGAGCAGGGAGTGGAGCACATTCTGGCGTATGCTACACCAGCACAGAGAGGGTTGGAACAGGCTTCAGGAGACTGAATTATTGGAAGTTATGGTAGTTTCCAGACTTCTCAACTGACAAGTGCCAAAAAGGTGGAAATGTGGAAATACTCTGTGGGACCTGAGTGAAAATAAAACACAGGGCCTGGCCAGTCAGGCCCTAGCCCCAGGATGATGGGGGTGACAGTAGCAGTGGCAATAGTGGCTGCAGAGACTCTGGGCCCACTAATGATGGGGGACCAAATGGCTGATAGAAAACCCCTGAAGCCTGGGACAGTACACCCATTCCCACCCCTCACCCCCACTGGAAGCAGAGTCCTACCTTGACAAAGAATTAGAAAGTCAAGCATTTGGTTGGGAAGATGAGTTAACATCATAAAAGAACTCAGACTATAGACTCTTCCTTTGGTGACAAGGAAGATCAGGGCATGCAAGCAGAAGAGGACAGCAGTCAAAGTTCCTACATCAAAACCCTCCAAGAGGAATATGAATTTGTCTCAGGCCATAGAGGAGCTCAAAAAGGATTTTGAAAATCAAGTAGAAGTAGAGGAAAAATTGGGAACATGAGAATAATAAAATAATAAAATCACATCAACAGCTTGCAAAAGAAGACTCCTAAAAAGATTGAAGAAAATAACACTTTAAAAAACAGACTAACTAAATGGCAAAAGAGGTCCCAAAAGCCAATGCGGAGAAGAATGCTTTAAAAAAAAGAATTAGCCAAATGGAAAAGGAAGTCCAAAAGCTCACTGAAGAAAATAATTTCTTCATAATTAGAATGGAGCAAATGGAATCTAATGACTATAAGAAATCAAGAAATTATAAAACAGAATGAAAAGAATGAAAAATTAGAAGACAATAGGAAATATCTCATTGGAAAAACCACTGACATGAAAACAGATCCAGGAGAAATAATATAAAAATTATTGGACTACTTGAAAGCCATGATAAAAAAAAGAGCCTAGACATCACCTTTCAAGAAATTGTCAAGGAAAACTGCCCCAATATCCTAGAACCAAAGGGTAAAACAGAAATGGAAAGAATCCACCAATCACCTCTGGAAAGAAATCCTAAATGAAAAACTCCTAGGAATATTGTAACCAAATTCCAGAGTTCTCGGGTTAAGGAGAAAATATTATAAGCAGTCAGAAAGAAACAATTTGACTATTGTGGAAATACAATCAGGATAATGCAAGATCTAACAACTTCTACATTAAAGGATCATGGGTCTTGGAATATGATATTGCAGAGGTCAAAGGAAGTGAGATACCCAGCAAAACTGAGTATAATCCTTCAGAGGAAAAAACAGACATTTCAATTAAACAGAGGACTTTCAAGCATCCTTGATGAAAAGACCAGAGCTAAATAGAAAATTTGACATTCAAGTATAAGAATCAAGAAAAGCATGAAAAGGTAAACAGGAAAGAGAAATCATAAGAGACCTATTAAAGTTGAACTGTTTACATTCCTACCTGGAAAGATGATATTTGTAACTCATGAGACCTTTCTCAGTATTAGGGTAGTTGGAGGAGATAGATAGATAGATAGATAGATAGATAGATAGATAGATAGATAGATAGATAGATAGATAGATAGATTAGATGGATGGATGGATGGATGGATGGATGGATGGATGGATGGATGGATGGATGGATGGATGGATGGATAGATGGATGAAGGACACAGGGTGAGTTGAATATGAAGGGGTGATATCTAAAAAATAAAATTAGGGAGTGAGAGAGGAATATTTAGGGAGAATGAGAAAGGGAGAGATAGAATGGAGCAAATTAGCTCACATAAAAGAGGCAAGAAAAAGTTTTCACAATGGGGGGAATAGGGGGAAGGTGAGAAGGAATGAGTGAATCTTACTTTCATCAGATTTGGCTTAAGGAGGAAATAACACACACACCCAATTGAGTATTTTACCCTACAATAAAGTAAGGGAGAAGGGATAACAGCAGGGGATGACAGAAAGAAGGGCAGATTGGGGGAGGGGATAGTCAAAAGTAAACATTTTAGAAAAGGAACAGAGTCAAAGGAGAAAATAGAATAAGTGGGGGGCATGATAGGAAGGAGGGAAATATAGTTAGTCTTTCACAACATGACTATTATGGAGGAAGAAATTTGATGTACTTATTTTTTTCCATTTAGAATTCTGTCAATTTATCAATCTAGGATACTATGGGATTTGGTAAAAAAATATTTACTACTTTCAGTTTGCCCATTAATATCATCACAAGAACGGGGCATCTAGGAAGTGCAGTAGATAGAGTGCTGGGACTGGGAGTTAGAAGGACTCAAATCCAGCCTCAGAGATTTACTAGCTGTGTGACCCTGGACAACTCATTTAGCTCTGTTTGCCTCAGTTTCCTCAACTGTAAAAAGAGCTACAGAAGGAAATGGCAAACCTTTCCAGTACTTATGCCAAGAAAACCCCAAATGGATTCACCAAGAGTAGGACACAACTGAAATGACTGAAAAATGACAAGAATACTCTATTTCAGTGTGATAGGACTCTCAATTCTAATCAAAACTACGAGTGCCAAATAAAAAAATAACCCTTAAATGTTTGTTCTTCTCCTCCTTCTGCTCCCTCACCCCTGGTTTAGGACTCTGAAGTTTGGCCTTAATATAGCTGCAATATTCCCAATGATCCAATGAAAGGTACAGCTGAATAACATAACTCACAGAATGACTGAAACATCATTCTTAAAGGAGGCATCTTCTAAATCATTCTATTCCTCATTACTAAGGATTTTCAGGGAAGGGATTGCCATAGCTGCACATTTTAAGCAATTTCAGAGTTTAACTTTGCTACCTATTCACAGGAAATGCTTTATTCCTAAAATAAACCTTTTTTTTTTTAAAAAAAAAAAAGAAACCTATTTCTATTGGTTTCAAATACTGCTTCAGTCTCTTATTATCTATACAACCCTTTGGTCTTTAGTTTCCTCCTCTATTAATTTGGGATAATAATTACATTCATCACAGGGTTATTGTAAAATCCACATAAGATGTCTGGAAGGTACTTTTTAAGTCTTGAAGCATTACATAAATATGAGTTATTATTATCAATGTTGTGGTATTGCTTTCAGAAAAGATGAAGTACAGAGTCCTAAATCCTCCATAAGACACCTATCACAATTAAAATGAAGTCATACTTTAATAATTTTCATCTATAAAATAAAGGCATTCATTTCCAACTCAACTTTTTTTTGGGGATTGTATTATTTTAAGGTCCTTTCTTGAACTTGAAGATACTGTGTTCTACATTCTAAATAAGATCTCTTCTAGCTCTGACATTCGATGTTTTAAGGTCTACTCCAGTTCTGACATTCTATGTTCTAAGGAAGGGTCCTTTTTCTTCTAAGACTGCATATTCTATGTCCCTTAACATCTTGTGACTGTGATTCTTTCCCCAATAAGATCAGGATTTACCTAGATGATTATGAAACTCAATCTTTCCTTCCACCTGTAGCCTAGATCTGCTAGGGGCAGTGGTCTTTACAACCATAATCAAAGTTAGATGATGGAGATTATTTTCTGGATGACTGAAATATTCAGGCACATTTAGTATATGTACCACAAACAGTATGACTTCACTAGTACATGCCAGATTAGCTAGGCTTCAACCTTTACAACATATGCTAATGCC
Organism: Bettongia penicillata ogilbyi; assembly: GCA_023548195.1. Taxonomy (NCBI): domain Eukaryota; kingdom Metazoa; phylum Chordata; class Mammalia; order Diprotodontia; family Potoroidae; genus Bettongia; species Bettongia penicillata. The sequence goes on from JAJHZJ010000378.1 coordinate 1,109,021, forward strand.
AGGTGCCCATGCAGAGACACATTTCAGTGCTGAATAATCAACAGTGTTATCAGAAGGAGGGGAATTATTCAGAGACACAAATATCTGGGTTCTGACCTCAGCAAAAGTCAACTGAGTCAGAAACATAAAAAAGAAACATGGAAATATAATACCTTACAGTGACATTGCTTTTTGAATCCTTACCTCCAACAAAAAGTATCTCAAAAGAAATCAGCTGAGGCTTTTAGCCAACCTCTTACCTACCCCTCAGACCTAAAACACCAAGTGTGATACCCTACAAATGGTGAATTAGAAGGGCCTTGATAACAACAAAGCACTATCTGTGGGCCACTTGGCTAGTGTGTTCCCTTGCATCCCCATTGTATAGGACTTTTCAAGAAGGCTTCAGTGTTACAACAGAAGATGGGGGCATCAAAATGGGTTCTGAGACACTTTTTTATTTATTAGCAAAATGTACTTTTCCCTGTGTCTTTTAAAGATCATGTGATGCAATAGGAAAAAAAGAAAGGAAAAGAAGGAAAAATGCTTTCAGAATCCCTCTACAACACACACAATAAGAACCCAGCTGTGTGAGGAGAGCCAATAAAAGGTTAGGGAAAAACAGTAACCAGACATACGGAGGCTTCTGTGGCTTGTGCAATATCTCTACCTTAGGGGAATAGGTCCATATACACAACACATAAAAACACATATTAGGAAGCAAAACTAAAGAATTTAGTAAGCTTTGCAGTACTGTGAGAGCTAATTTAAAGGGGGATATGGGAAAAGAAAACATAAAAAGGGAAAAATAAAATGTTTAAGTGGATCCCTAAGAGATGCTGATTTGTTGTTCTTCAAAGTATCTAATGGTGCTTGATAATTGGGACATAGGAGAAAAACGGAAGCAAAAGAAATATCCTGCTCCCCCAAACTGCTTTATGTTTATTACCTTTCGGCAGATAAAATTTTCTTCTTAGCAACTACAGAAAAAATGACAGGAGTTTCTTTCATTAGTATGGATATGAAAATACTGGGGGTGCGGTCAGTGAGTTTTTCTGGGCGATGTTTTAGAAGAGCACAAGATATGGCAAGGTTCCCCCCCACCCACCCAAGACATAAGTCCTGGGAATCACCAATTGCAAATTAGATCTATTACTCCCAAAAGGAAGACTTTCCTCATTTTAACTAGCTTCAAACAAGTAGTTGACTTCATGAGGCATGATGGATAGACACAGAATCGCTACAGGTTACAAAAGTAGCCACCGCTGGTCAGCCACTTAAAGCAAGTAACAGTTGAGGGGAAGGCGAGTCACTTTTTTTTTTTGGTGGTTGCTGTTATAGGACACGTTTTGCTGTAAGGAGTTTAATTGCCTATTCCTCTGACTTTGAATACAACTTTTCAATGGCCTTCCCACTTCCCCCTCTGCTTCTTACTTCTTGATGGATACCAAGGGACATTTTGAAGGGGAGGGAAGACAGCAAACATTAGGTGCTTACTATGTACCAAGTACTATGCTAAGCCCTTTACAAATATTGTCTCGTTTGATAGATATCAAGAATTAGGACCTCTCCAGCTGAAACTCCAGGAGCAACAAGGTATCGCCTACAAAGTACAGCGTATCTTTCATAAGTGCCGCTCAGAGAGGTGTGTAGGCTCAGCTTATGAGGACTGCGTCGGAGGCTGCTTTCTCACTCCCTACCATCCTTTGCAGGGCAGCAGCAGGTATATAGCAAGTACTCAATAATATTTATCAAACCAATAGCTTCTAAAATACACAAGAACTAGGGCTAGCATTGGAAATATCTGCCAATTCCATCCTAAGCTTGACCATGGGTGACCTTTCTGCATGCATTACTCACTACTGATACCACAAAAGTTGAATGAATAAGGACCCTAACATTTCATTTGTACAAGAGAATAGGGCCACACCAAAGAATGAGATCTGGGCTCTGACATAGGCTATGCTCCCCAAGGGAATAACAAAGTGTTTCTAAGTTTAAGTAGTGATATTCGGGAAGGGTAATTATTAAGGAATGTAGGCTGCACATTTAAGAAGCTTGTGTTCTAAAGACAAGGATAAAGGAGGACATTTTACCTTTTGAATAATAAAAAATAAGAATAATAAGTGATAACTGACATTTATGTAGCATTTTAAGGTTTACAAAGTGTTTTATCCACATTGTCTCTATGAAGAATTTGCTACTCTTCTGGGGTAAGAAAGATCACTCACGGATTCTGAAATTGGAAGAAGGCTTGCCATTAACATCTGCACTGGATGTGGTAGATCTAGCTACATCCTCAGCCATACTGATACAATTTCCTTTTGAGTAAAATGAGTATGGGAGACAAATAAATATAAATGCTTGTTATTTCAAAAATAAGATTAAAAATGTTAAAGATAAATTGAACATATTGCACCTTTTTGACTTTTTCCAATGTATTATTCAATTGTGGTGATCCCTCCACCCCTTTTACAAATGCTCGCTGTTACATGAGATGGCTTTCTAGGAGGTGGAGGGGGAAGGATACAGGTAATAACTATGATGTAAGAAACAAGGCAACAATAATTTTTTTTTGAAAAATAGTTTGTTTTTTTTTTAAATACAAAGTAAGCAGCAAATAAGAATATATTTTTGCCTTTTTTTTAGCAAAGTGAAATACTAAGCACTTGTCTGGGAGTCAGGAGACACTGGTCAGGTGCCTACTTCAACCATTTAGGGGCTATGTGACTTTTGATAACTGACTTCATTTTTTTTTTTGAAGCAGAACTTTCTCCTTCCCAAAATTATGGGATTGGAATAGATCGCCTCTAATTCCTCTCTGGTCCTTGAGTTATACATTTCTACCTGCCCAGGTATAGATGGAGGTGAACCTCAGCTAGGTCCTATCCTCATTCTCAGTTTTTTTCCCAAAATGGGCTTTGCTAATTCAAAGGGAGGAAGGCTTCCCTAGATCAGGCAGCAACTCTGGCTGCTGGAGATACAACTCTAACGCGATTCAAAAAAGGGAATATGGTATGACAAAAAAGAACACCAGATCCAAGAGCCAGAGAACCTAGACTGGAATCTTGACATCACTACCTGTTATTATTGTAACTTTGGTCAGCCAAACAATGAATGAAAATGCACCCATTAAGTGCTTGCTGTGTGTTAGGCACTGAGCTAAGTGCAGGTGATATAAAAAGAAAACTATGAGAGATCTTACTCCTAAGGGACTCATATTCTAGTCAATGGAAGTAACACGTATAAGGGCTTTCCAACCACTCTGCTGTCATAGGGAATTCAGTTTCCTTTTCTTAATTGTAAGGAGATAGGACTAGATGACTTCTGAAGGGCATCCCAGACTCAGGTGGAAGAGAGTAATGGCAGTCATTGTCCAGGTGGGCACAGAAGTCAGTCACATCATCAGTTTTTGAGGGACAAAGGGCTAAATTTGTATATTTTTCGGTGTGTCTCCATCTGTATGTAGGAGTGGGGAGACATTACATTATTTTTCCTTTTTCCCCTACTTCCTTATTCTATTGGGGGCAAGTTACAATGGACCAATAGAGGGAAGAAGAACTATATTGATTAGCGAGGGGAAAAATTGTAAAAAACAATCAGTATGTGTGAGCTGTCTGAGGGAAAGCAGCAATATTCCTCCAAGACATAATCATTGCCTCAATCATTGTACCAGCATACTTTGGTTTTTTTAAAGAACAGATCATACAATAACATAGAGAAATTATTCAGAAAGATACTCCAGAAAATTAATGAGACTGCACTGGACATTCCTCTAAGGATACCTGGATCAATTTATCCCAGTGTGTGATAAACCTACACTTGTCCAGAGGTTTCTAGTTGGACAAAAGTGACATTTGGTAATCCAAATGCCCAAAGTCACAAGTCAAACTTTTTCTGGAGTAGTCTAAGGCTCATCTGGAGTGTTCTTTACTGCCTAACAGCAATATAATTTGGGTCATTTGTTATAGTTACAAATATAATAACGGATCTTTGTTTTCCTTGCCACAATCTCTTTCCATCATAAATACAAAGCTCTCAGCTAATTAGTAGACAGGGTAGACAAGCTTCCGTTTCTAGGCCAGTGACAGGCAGTGGGCTCTCTTACCATTTTTGCAATGGCACTGGATTTCGAATGGGTTAATGTTCTGGCTCTTAGTGTCTGCAGTGCTGCATAAGCCCTGCACGTTCTTCTTACTGAGCATGCTTAATCTTTACTGTCTCCACAGTCTGGAGCTGTCAATCAGCTGTCACTCCCCACCACATCAGCCCAGTGTTCGCATCACCAGGCTGTCAGCACAGCAGCTGATGAGGCTCAGCTACGAGCTGTCAATCATTCTTGTTTCTCTCCTCTGTTCTGGAAATATTTTGGCTCCGAGAAACAAAGAAACCTGGGCAACAATGGATGATAGTCTAGCATTGACTCCTTAACAAGGATATATGATCTTAAACAGTCAATGAACATGTTTTATCCCCAAAAGTGAATGATGGGGGGAGGGAAGGAGGGGAGAAAGAGGGAGAAAGGCGAAGAGGAGAGCCTGGTTTATTATGACATTTCCTGCTCTAATTCTCCTTTCTTATGCAGACCCCGATGGATTGTCTAACAAAGCATAGAAGCATAAACAAAGATGACTCAAAGTTAGCCGTGTGTATGCCTTGGAAGAAATCTCAGAGGATGGATTATTGCTTGGTTTGAAATTATTCACCGTTGATCAGGCAGCCTTTTTAGGGTAGAGTAATTGCTAAGACTGCAGGTCTCATTTATCTCCCAGAGACTTCACTTAAAACTGGGACTGGTGAAGCCATTGCTCATTCCTACCTCACCCACCAGAAGTAACCTGAGGGCTTCTCAAGACAGGGACATATCTTCTCTAGTAAGCTTTAAGCAATGTGCCACTCAGCTGTCAGTGACCCAGCATGAAGTGGTTCTAACTACTGAGCCCTGACCCCTGGGTGTGTCCAGGGTTCTGAATAGAATTGCAACCCCTAATGACCACCTTTGTCTGTCTTCCTCACACTAAGGACTTACTTGAAATGCCTCTCAAACCCCTTATAAGCCATTGTACAGATGTCTAAATCAGAAGTTTTTAACTTGGAGTCCAAAGAGATCCATGGACATATTTCAGGGAGTCCATGAATTAGAATGGGGGAAAACACATTGGCATTTATACTAACCTCTAACTGAATCCTAGCATTTCCATCAATTATTTAAAAATATTATTCTGGGAAAGGATTCTCAGGATTTACCAAACTTCCAAAGGACACAAAAAAAGAGTAGGAATCCCCACACTAAACAAAAGGTTACAACCCCTAAAGTACCACAATGGCAACATCGTGAAATGATGCAGCTTTCATCAGTGTAGGAAACTCCTGGTTTCTACAGATATAGTTTGACATCTTCTCTGTACCTTAACATCTTAGAGGATTACTTAGAACATGCCTGGATAACTGATACATGTCAGAGGCAGGAGTGAATACAGGTCTTTTCAGTTTTGAGGCCAGCTCTCTATCCACTATAAAAATGACGATGTTGGTGATGATGATGGTGATGATGGTGATAACAGCAAAACATAATATTCTACTCTACTTGATGGTGAGGGAAGATTACTTAGATATTTACTAGCTGTGTCACCTTACGTAAGTTCTTTACCTTCTCTGATCTCTGATTTCCTCATCTGAAAAATGGGGTTAAGTAATTAGTGAGGATCACAGGAGATACTATGTAAAAAGTCATTTCATAAACTTTAAAGCGCTACGTAAATGGGAGTCATTAAATAATTACTTTTTTTATCATCCCCAGCACTGATATTTTTGTTATTGGATAGTTAGTCTTCGAGTCAGGCAGACCTGAGCCTTGCCTCTGACATAAATTAACTGGGTGACCATGGGAAAGTCACTGAACCCCTCTGAGCCTTGGATAGCTTTCTAAAACCACAAATACAAAAGAAGTTGGTGCTCTGCATCGGCATGGAGAATGTACACACGGAATGTTCTCTCCACAAATAAAGTCACAGAACTAAACAAAAACAGACAAAAATAAAATCCCACAATTTATAGTACATGATAGGAAATTTATTTTGATGATTCTGATGGCCACCAAGATTAATGCGTTATAACGGTAGATTGCATAAAGGTTACAAAAAAGGACCCGTCATTCACTAGTGACTTTACAATACACTTGACTGTAATTTGATCTTTCCCATCATGTTTATCAGCAACATTACTGTGAATTACCAAATTATACTAGGCTGATCCTGCCCCATTCACAGTAGAGAGAGCTCAGCCATTATCACTCTATTTGTGACAGACTGGGTGTTTTACCCTTTGACAAATTCTTTCATATGTAGTATTGTTTTCTGGAAACACAACTCCCTCTGATCTAACCGGACATTAATTGCTTTGGTGCTGATGTATCTCTGCCTTCCGGACTGATAGCACAACTAGCAAATCTGATGTCTGACAAGTTGACTCAACCTAATCAGGACAGATCAGCTGTTACCCACGAGGCTCTGGGCTGTAATTTGGGGATCTTTACCAACTTATCACTTGCTTGAAAAGCAAGAAGCTGTAATTCTGTCAACACTAATCCAAAAATGCATGTTCAAAGTAGCTTTGTTTATTCCTCCCCCAGAAAAAAAAGATAACACTTGTCAAATAAATACCTGAGATAATTGATAAAATGGAATTAGAAACATGTGAGTGATGCAGTCAATCAGTCACTTTCAAGACAAAAAAAAACAGTCTTTCTGATTTAGAGCACTGGCACAAAGGATGAGCTGTCAAGGAGATTAGGCAGGGTCACTGAGAAGGGATGCATAAAACAATACCAGTGTAGTTTTAACTTATCATAGTGATACTCATATCTTTATTTTTACTGGATCTTCAAATATAGAAGTACCCAAACATCCTAAACCTCTGAAGAGATTTCTCAAGGCAGGCTTGGAGCATTGCTTCCTCTTACAGTGTCTTGATGGGAATTGAGCACACTGTCAGAAGCGGAGGCATTATTGTCAGACTGTCAGCCCTGTTTGACTCTTCCAGAACCCGTGGGTTGTTTTTTTGTTTTTTGTTGTTTTTGGTTTTGGTTTTTTTTTTTTACAGGAGAGCATTGGAGAAGCAAAAGGGACAATATTAGAAAATATAAACTTCTTTCTTACTGTATCGCTTCGGTCCATCTTCCAAGCAAAATGAAAGGGTTAATGTAGCATCGTCTTCGAAAAACTCTGTTGCAAAGGCATCCCACCAGAGGTTGTCACTGTCCTGGAAAGAGAGCGATCATGGATTTAGCAGGGTAGAACTAAATAAAGAAAACTTCTCAAAAAGGAGAAAGAAATCCCAGTCTCCATTTATTTTTTAAGTAATAGAGATGCATGAGTAGTTTTCAAGGTGAGCTTGTGCATTTGATCACTCTTTAAATTAATTGCTCAAATTAGGTTCAATTTCTTATTCTATAAACTAGTTAATACAAATTAAAAGAAAATCAGTTATTGAGAATGTATTTATGAGCATCTAACACACTTATGACACACACAAAGTAAATTCTTAACTCACTTAACACAAATCATTTATGTTTAATGCAGAAACCTATTAAATGTCTTTTTTTCTCTTTGCTGTTTTGAGATCCATTTTGGTGAGGGGAAACTATAAAGTGGCCCCCTGGTTAGTGTTTTTAATAAGTTATTTAATGATAGATAGGCAGATGTCTATGTGTTTATTCTTTCACTGAGAACTTCTTGGATCTTTCTGTCTGTGAGTAACTATTCTCATATCTGAATACTTTGTCCTTTTCATCATAACCTTTCCATACCTTCTTGTCTTTGACTGAGTTAGGTGGTATAAGGGTCAGGTCTAGAGTCAGAGAGACCCTATGGAAGTGCTGGTTTCAGACAATTACTGACTGGGTGAACCTGGGCAATTCATTTAATCTCCATCTGCCTTAGTTTCCTCAACTGTAGAATGGGGACAATAATTGTACCTACCCACCAGGGTTATGACAACCAAATGAGATAATACCTGAAAGTACCTAGTACAGTGCCTAGCACACAGAAGGCACTTAATATTTATTACATTGCCTTCCTTTCTTATTAATCTTATATTACTTGTATAAATGTTTTTTTCTCTTCTATTAGTCTGTCAGCTCCATAGCACCAGGACCTGCATTCTTCTTCTGTGGATATTACCCATGCATAGCCTAATCTAGCATTGACAGAGAAGTTACTCAGTGGATAGACGCCCATGGGATGGAATATTAAATTTCCTAAGGAAAGACACCAGTTGCATATAATCATAGACATGACTGTATATGGTTGTAGCCTAACATTTTCATAATTTTGCGGAAAAGAGTGAACTTGATAGGAATCATGTTGGGTATTTCAGGAATGTTTGTTGAAAATAGGATAGCTCAGTGGAATATTGGGCATTCATAGAAAGGAGATTTGTTTGGGGATAGGTAGCAGCTGAATTGGGACAGTTAGGTGGTGCAGTGGATAGAGTGTTGAAGACTAAGCTTCCTGAGTTCAGATCTGGTCTCAGACATTTACTTAATCTTGTACAAGTCACTTCACCCTGTTTGCTTCAGTTTCCTCATCTATAAAATGAGCTGGAGATGGAAATAGCAAACCATTCCAGTATCTTTGCCAAGAAAATGCCAGATAGGAACACAAAGAGTCAGACATGATTGAAAAAACAACTGAACAACAAAACAGCTGAACTAGAGACAGGTGGTGAAGTGAATAAAGTGCTGGATTTGAAGTCAGGAAGACCCGAGTTCAAATCTCACTTCAGGTAAGTTACAACCTCTATTTCCTTCAGTTTACTTAACTGTAAAATGGAGATAATAATAGTGCCTACTTCCCAGGGTTGTTGTGAATGTCAAATAAGATGATATTTGTAAAATGCTTAGCACAATGTCTGACACATAGCAGGCACTACATAAATGTTGGTAGTAGGAGTAGAAGTAGGGGTAGGAGGAGTAAGAGGATTAGGGGTGGTAGCATCTCATTTAGTTATCCAGAAAGCACGCTGAGTCCTGTATGGCTGAGCACTGCCTATGAGCTATTGCATGTCTTTATAGGGGCATATGAGCTATACTATGAGAGTGAGCCAGGAATGCTGTGAAAGAGCCTCATGGCTTAAGGAGCAATTCAGCACCACTCCTTCATCCAAATGGCAGACCCTTATTTCCTCAAATTCTTGAGTACCACATTGGACTCTTTCCCTGAGTGAGCTTGCTTTGGGGCCATACGTTGAGGGTAAGATCCTCCACAGATTCCAGTGCTTCAGGGATTTATTTTTTTAAAAAATTATCCAAGGGAAGGCTGCTCCCTGGATGATAGCCTCCATTTCTCAGGACCACTCGTGAGAATCAAGGGCCTCCCTTTTCCCTATTAACTTGTTGTTCTTATGGCAGCATAAAGCTGCTATCCCTGGCAAGTCTCAGGAGTGAGTCTTGAGCCCAGGAAAGAACAATAAAAAAAGGCCACCAAAGATTTCTGGAGTCATCATCTTCTTCAAAAGCAGAGCAAACTTGGACAAATGGAAACTGCTTTCTGTTGGCACCTTCCCAATTAGTACGGTTATTTTCCTAAAGAAATATGTTAAAAACAGAACCACCCAGGGAAAAAATGACTGAAGCTGTATACAGACTACTCTTTCCTTCCTTTATACCTTTATATCTGACTGAAAGCAGTCCCAGGCTTACAAACAACAAACATCTCCACTCCACAAACAGCTGCCTGACTTACAGGTTGTTCTATGAGCCTCAGGGGGTCTATGAAAACTCCTAGATCTTATGATCTCCCTCCTTCCCTCCTTCCATCCCTCCCCTCATCTTTTTCTTTTTTCCTCCCTTCCTTTCCTTCTTTCTTTCTCTTTCCCTTCTTTCCTTCCTCTTTCTTTTTCTTTTCTTTTTTCCTCCCTTCTTTCTCTTTTTTCCTTCCTCTTCCTCTTTCTTCCTTTCTCTCTTTCCTTCTTTGTTTCTCTTTCTTTCCCTTCCTTCCTCTTGTCCTCTCCTTCTTTCTTTTTCTTTCTTTCCTTTCTTTCTTTCTTTCTTTCTTTCTTTTTTCTTTTCTTCTCTTTCCTTCCTTCTTTCCAATTTCCTTCCTTCACTGTCTTTCTTTTTTCTTTTTCTCTTCCTTCCCTTCTCTTTCTTTTCTTTTCTTTCTCTTTCTTATGTTCTTCCTCTCTTTTCTTCTCTTCCTTCCTTGTTTCCTTCTTTCCTTCCTTCCTTCCCTCCCTCCCTCCTTTCTTCTTCTTCTAAGAAAAATAGAAGATATGACAAGGCAGGAAGAGATTAAATCTCTTTCATTATTAATAATTAAAGCTGACTCCTACACAAAACTGGCTCACCCATTCTAAAATTATATTCCCCCAAGATTGCCTGGGTTTCTGTACTTTAGTCTTACGATCTCTTATCAACATATGATGCCCTCATCTTTCTCCTGAGCTCCAGTTCCATGGATTAACTGCCAGCTGGTTATCCCTACCTGGATGCACCATAAAGATCTCAAAGGCAGTATATTCAAATCAGAGTTCATTGCCTTGCCTGGGTGTATGTGTGTGTGTATGTTTGTGTGTGTGTGTATATGTGAGAGAGAAAGAGAGATATAGAGAGAGAGAAGAAGAAGGAGAAGGAGAAGGAGGAGGAGGAGGAGAAGAAGGGCCCTATGTGAGAAGTGTTGTCAAGGTAGAGCCAAAAACTTGGTCATTGATTGGATACAAGGGTTGGATGGGAATGAAGAGTTGAGAATGAATGCTAAGTTGAGGGCCTGGGTGACAAACATAAATTTGTCAAGTCCTCAATTTACCATTTGTCATTTTGGATTCTACTTTCCCAACATGTCTCACATAGGTCTCCTTCTCCACTGCACAAGTCTTCTCTAGCTCAGACCCTCCTAACCTCCTGTCTAGATAACTACAATAGTCCTTCAATGGATGTCTCCACTTGCAGTCTCTCTGATCCATCCTCTACACAGATGCTCGATTATTTTCCTAAAGCACAGGCCTTCCCATGTCTCACCCCTGGTGAAGAAGGGTCTGCAGCTCCTTACTGCCTCTAAAGTGAACTAGAAATGTCTGAAATGTAAACCCCTTCACAAGTCTGGCTCCAGACTGTATTATTCATTGCTCTCCTATCCACATTCTGTGTTCCAGCCCAATTAGGTTATCTCATGTTTCCCAGAGATGATATTCCATCTCTACCTCAATGCAGTTGCCCATCCTGTTCCCCAATTCTGGAACATTCACCCTCCTCACTATCGCTTCTCTGAAATTTTAGCTTCTATGAGTTATCTCCTACAAAAGATATGACCTGATTCCCCTAACTGCCAGAATCTTCTCTGTTAAAAAATCACTTTCATTCTATTCTAAGCATTTTGCATATAAACTGTATAAGAACATTTGCTTACTCCAATAGAGTATAAGCTCCTCACAGGCAAGGGCTACTGTTGTCTTTGTTTATACAGTATGTAGCACAATGCTGGGCACATAGAAACTTTATAAGGGCTTGCTTCCTTGAAGAGAAAAGAAGTGGATTTGTAGTTAGAAGACTTGCGTTACCAGCTGTGTGATGTTAAGTAAATCACAGTCTCTCTGAGCCTCTGTTCTGGATTCTGTAAAATGGGAATTCTAATACCTGTAGCTCAGAGAACTGAGAAGAAGAAAGTGCTTTACAAAGTGTTAAGCCCTATATAAATGTGAGCTAATATTATTAGAATAATAATGCGTGGGAGGACGTGCACACAGGCCAGTGTGGTTAGATTACAGATTGCATGGAAATTAATACAATAAAAAAAAGATTAGAAAGGGAGGAAGGGACCAGGTTGTGAACAGCACTAAATGCTAAACAGATGACTTTATATTTGATCCTAAAGGTAATAGGATGTGAGGAGGGACATAATATAATCGTACCTACCTTTTAGGAAAAGTACTTTGGCAAATGAGTGGAAGATGAATTAGAGTGGGGAGAGATATTTGGCAAAGAGACCAGTTAGAAGGCTATTGGAATAATCCCGACAAGAGGTGATAAAAGTCGATCCTAAAGTGATGGCTGTTTGAGAAGAGAGAGCAGTAGTCATCGGAAGGCCAGAAAGAACGCTATTGGACAATGTATTGACTATGCATGTGAGTCAAAGTTGAGGCTGAGGCTTCAGACTTGAGGGACTGAGAGGATAATATACCCTCAACACAAACAGGAACGCTCAGAAGAGGAAGGAATTGCAAAAATTAGCTACCCCGACTCACCAAATTGAATCCAGTTCTTTCCACTGAAAACAATTCAAAGGGAAAAGGCACAACTCACAAATTCTTTTTCTCTAGTACCAATCAGAACAGCAGCAGAAACAAAATGAAGGATATCATGGTTCACTCAAGAAATCCAGAAAAACAAAAATTCATTTGTTGATACTATATCATCTTTTGACCTATTCATGGTACTGCTGCCATCATTTTTAGATTAGTTGCCTAGTTCACTATCATGATGGCAACCATGACTAATTGAAAACAATTGAAAATTAAAATTAAATTAAATTAAAAGCAGTTCAGTAAATATTAAGGTCCTCCATTACAGGTAAGGTACTCTGTTGGAAGTACTGGAGGGGAGGGGAGACAAAAATCCAAAATGAAACAGTTCAGCCCCTCAAGGAGCTTATAATCACTGACAAGATGCAACAAGTGCACAAATGAATATGGTACAAAGAAAATTGAGAAAGGAGACAGCAGTAACAACAGATAGTGGAGATTCAGAAAAGTCTCCTTAAGGTGGTGGTAACAAAGTTGAGTCTTGAAGTTGGAAAGGATTCTGAGAAGTAGAGATGAGGAAAGAGTACATTCTAGGTGTGGAAAATGGCATGAAATGTGTGAGTGAACTGAGGTAGGAGGAAAAATAAAGTCTAAGGAGGAAAAGTGAATAAGGCTGAAAAAGCAGATTGGCAAAGGTACTGAATGACATGCTTAACAGGTTTTGAAATTTTTATCCTGTGAATAAAAGTTCATCTTTTTTATAATTTCTTAAGAATTACAAAGTATTTGTGTTGCTCATACTATACCATTTACTCCTCACAACAACCCTGTGAGCTAAGAATTATTTTCTCCATTGTAGGGAAGTTAAATGATCTTATATGACTAAGGTGTGTCTGGTATAGGATTTGAATTCAGATGGATCTAGCCTCTATCCACTATGCCACACTGTCTCTCAATGGGAATTCAGTGGGGATTACAATGCATATTGATATGCATGATATAATGCATACAATGCACCTAGTTCAACCCTCTCATTTTACACATGAGGAAACTGAGGTCCAGAAGGGAGAACTGAGTTATTCAAAGTCACATGAATAGTAAGATGTGGAGCCAAGATTTGGAGCCAGGACATCTGATTTTAATCCTGTACATTTACACTATATCAGACAATCTTATTTATTTATAAAATTTTAGTCTAGGTTTCAATTATGAGTGTGACTTTGGACAAATGACCTCAACTCTAAGGACCAAAGTTATCTCATATATGTATGTGTGTGTGTGTGTGTATGCACACATACATATATATACACATACATATATACATACACACACACATATAAGAGCTCCTCTCTCTCACTATGGCTTGGTCAAGTTTAAGTACGGGGGGGGCTGAGGTGGTATTTGTGTATATATGTATGTATGTACATATATATGCTTATTTTTAATGTTGTTTTATTTATTTTATTCAATGTTGACTGTATGCAAAGAATCAAATATAGTTAAATATGTTTCGTCTGTTTCCATGGGGCAAAGGTCCCAGACAAAAGGTTCAGAAAAAACACAGGACCATCAAAGGGCAAGAGCTCAGAATGAATTTTCCTTGTGTAAATTCATACTAATTGTACCTGTTGGTTTTCAAGGCAGTGCAACCACCCAGAAAGACAGGTGAAGCTGAAGAATAGAGGAGCGTCCACTCTCTGAGAACCACAGAATGTTTAGCACTCTTGTGGTGTTCCTGCTCAGTGGAGTAGAATGCATAATTGTTAGGCTAATCATAGAACTTAATCAGAGTTTGGGCCTTCTTGTTTGAACACAGTCAGTTTGGTGGCTAGCGATGCCACCCGGTGGTAAGAAGTAAAATGAGGAGTTTGTCCAAGATGATATCATTTAGAGTACAGCCTGTGTCATAACTATTTCCATTATCTCCCCCCCCGCTTAGAATGTGAACCCCTTGAAAGGAGAGATATACTTTTTTATTTGTATACCAAGAGATTTCCATAGTGCTTTCCACATAGTAAATACTCAAGAAATACTTCATGCACTTCATTTCTTCTGATGATAAAATGAGATAAACTGCCACATTTATTCTTCATAATAGCCAAGTAGGAACCGTTATCATTATTTTATAGCTTGGGAAACTGGTATTCAGAAAACTTAAATGATTTGTTCAAGGTCACAGCTGGTGTTGGGGCAGAATTTGAACCTAGGCTCTCCAGACTGTAGATTCTTCCCATGATACCACACTGTATTTCTATAATCTAGTTATGTGTTTGATGGAGGCAATCATTCTTCCAAATTACAGTATTTTTCTGTTACAAATCAGTTACCTACAGTTTCTTAGAAATGAAAAAGAAATAATTCCATTTAGACTGAACCATCTCCTTTCTAGTCTTTTTGATACCCCACGCCCACCATATGGTTCTTCTTAACAATAAACCTGTACTTTGAACATCCCTTGTTTCTACTTGTATATTTGTTGTTCCTGGGATCAGTGAAGTTGTTTTGTGTGTGTCTCTAATCTGCATAATAAAGATGCTAGAGAGCTGAAATGAGATAAAAAGCCTCAATTGGACCAAGTAAACAATCTTTTGGCAGCAAATCAAACAGCCCAGTGTAGTAGGAGCTCAGTGCTCGAGTGTCTAGATATATGAAAGCTGCAGATGATCAAATACTCAGTTTTCTCCATCTTCAAGCCCATTTGCATTGAGAACAGGAGATGGCAGTGCCTACACAAAGAGCATGACTACTCCTCGTAGACAAATTAGTGGCAAGAGCCAGGGATCAGAGAAATCAAAATGGAAACAGAATTCTCTGGAAATGCTGCAGAGCAATGCCATTTAAGTTGTGGTTGTTCAGTTGTTCACTCGGCAGCATCTGACTCTTTGCGACTCCATGGACCATAGCACGTCAGGCGTTTCTATCTCCCACCATCTCCTACAGTCTGTCCAAGCTCATACCATTCAAGATTGGGCTGATTTTCTCATTTTGCTGAACTCAACTGACACTTGATTTGAGAAATGAAGGGATCATGAAATTGTCGATCACTGCTGCCATTACAAAGGCAGGTGATATGGTCCAGTTTGGGAGAATCAACAGGAGGCAGTAGAAACAAAGCAAAGGGAAGAGAGGTTGGGCATTCTCTACTAGAAAGCTATCCTTGG
The DNA here is from genome assembly GCA_023548195.1 of Bettongia penicillata ogilbyi. NCBI lineage: Eukaryota > Metazoa > Chordata > Mammalia > Diprotodontia > Potoroidae > Bettongia > Bettongia penicillata. The sequence continues at coordinate 1,124,398 of JAJHZJ010000378.1, forward strand.
TTTTTATGAAGTCATTCTACTATCAACAGGTAGAAAAGCAGAGGAGAAAGGGCTGAAGCCATGGAATCATAAATATAGAGCTGACAGAGTCCTTAGAGTTAATCAAGGCTAACCTGATTTTATAGATGAGCAAACTGACACAGAAAGAGGTTAAATGACTTTCCCAGATCAGACAGCTAGTAATCTTGTCTGAGACAGGATTTAAACTCAGGTCTTCCTGACTCCAAGCCAGGGACTTTATCTACTGCGCTATTTAACTACAGAATCAACAGATTCAGAAATGCCTGTTTTTATCTCCCTGCTGGGAATCTCTGCAAACCACAGATGAAGGAATGATGGTGGGAATTAGTATAGAGATCACATCACAATTGACCACTTGGACATCTTTCCATTAGAGCTATACAATCTTGCTCACATCTTGAAAGAGCTAAAATATTTCCCAGAAGCACTTTGACAATAAAAGATGGTCATAGTTGTGGACCCAAGCATGTGTTGCTATAGTTGACTGGCAGAGTAGCCACAGAAATAGTCATGTTACTCAGCTCTCCTAAAGAGGGACTGGGTTTAGAAAAGTCCTCAAGACAGGGCAGATTTCCACAACTA